>OX465265.1:15642272-15893406 GCA_949987775.1 Aproaerema taeniolella | reverse complement strand
AAAACATGTAAATGTATTATTGTATAGCAGCTGTCCACGCGGACGCATCGCTCACTCAAGTAGGAGAGAGACAGATGTCGAACGCTGCCGAACGGGGAAGCTGATTGTGTCTCTTTCTTGCTCATTGCGCGCTCTCGCTTGCACTTCAAGCCTTAAATGGAACGCCTCAGGCGAGGTAACGCCGCATGAGTCATGTTTTTTCGTGCGTGCAGCCGGCTCCATCAAATTATAAGACGTTGTCACGTCAAAAACCAACACTAATTTCGCCGTGTGCGAGTTGCATCTGACATTGCATAATGGAATCGTCGCGATTAATATATTCTTGGCGTCTTCGTGACGCTTCTTCGCTTATATCTTTTTCTTTTCCAATTAGTACGTTCAGTAAACGCAAAATTGATACCGGGAAACGCTTTTTCATTTCTCTATTAAGTTGAGAGTGCCAACTTTCTACCACATTATTGGTCCTATGGCGTTCACCATATACACACCATTGCCTCTTGGAATGTGTTTGGAACCAGGTCGTGTCCATGTACTTTAAAAATTTTGTTATTTTCTGAGTAGAACAATCATTTTTTATGTATTCTAAACCTTCATCAATTTGTGTTTCTGGCAATAACGGTAATGCTTAGGGAGTGCAATCTTGCAGCAAATCTTCGATCTCGGTATTTGCAAGATTTTGAAAGTCTAATCTTGCAAGATCTCGGTATTTTGCGAGATCTCGCAAATCTACGATGAATTTATTTAATACGTATCTATTCTACTAAAATTTTGAAAATTTTCTATTCTAAGAACATAGGAATTAAATTAAAAATATATGAATTTATTATAATCAAATCGCTTTATTAATAAGTATTATGAGTTATTTTGAAAAAGATCCGAAGTCAACTGGCTGATAAACTGACCACAGTGTGGTCACCACACCTCTGTATATGTTGTGTTTATTTTAGTAGCTTTTTTCAAAATATCCTAGGTACATGGATTTTGAAAAAAGCTCCTTAAAAAGCACAACATATCCAGTGTATTATCAGCCAACTGGCTTCGGATGTTTCTGGCGATATATCCTGCTGCAGAAAATGCCCGTTCCGCCTCTATACTGGTTGGCACCACTGATGATAAGCACTGATACGCTGACTGCAGGTGCTGCCCTTTTGCCCCACCTGATTCGAAGAGATTAAACTCTTGTCTAATGACTTTATCAAATAATGAACCCTTTGCAAGTGACGGGCGTTCTTGTGGGCGAGCTTTTAAAATCATCTGCAGTTCCTCATCTAGAGAGAGAGGTGTGTTTGCGGCTTCCGATAGAGGCATGTCATCATCATCTGCTAGATCAACTGCCACAATAGCATCTGAAGATGTAGAGGAAGAAGTGGGTCCATTATTAATATCGGGAACATGGTTTTGATTTTGTATGTATAACCGTTCTATCAGCTTCTTAATTTTTTTCTTGACTATAGCTTTTGTTGGTAATTTAAAGGTGTCATCATTAATAAATGATAAATAGTCTTCGTCATATTGGACAGGATCTCTCAAATAGAACAAAGCTGCAGTCATGTTCGTTCAGCGCTCGTGAATCCGTGTCCTCATAGCAGCAGCTAGCTTCTGTGCTATTGGAGATGTTAGTTGTTCTAACTTTCGTAATATAAACCGCAAAGTAGTTTCAGCGACGATGAGATCTGAATCCCTCCTACATAAAACTTCGACTGCTAATTTTACCGGCTGAAAAACCCGTTCTAAATCAGACAAAGCGGCATATTCCTCCTCTAATAATAATAATAATAATAGGTTTTTATTTTCTCCACAAAGGTACAATTTTTACTTACAGCTACTTATTGCATACGGTTCACATAAACCTTTGTGAGAGCTGGAGTCTGTACTAGGTTTCAGACAAAAACCTGTGTTACAGTTCACCAGGCTCCCAACCACCTCGGATAGATCTGGTGTATATACTTAAATATTACATTTGTGTCACATTTATTTTCAATAATATAGGAGAAAAAATACATAAATATTTATAACAATTTTGTACCTATGACTTATTTTTTTATTAATATATACTTATATATTATATATACATATATATATATATATATAATCAACCTTTCACGGTAAAAGTTGATCCAGTACTGATTTAGAACAAATGTTGATCCACCTATTTTGTGTGTACATTAAGCTCCGGATTCAGATATAGCTGTATAGCTCGAATATATTAATTCAGCGTGTGACGTCAGTGGATGTGCATTTACCCGTTTTCGATAAACTCGTCATAAAATTTTAAGGTAATTGTTGATCCACTAACGGTCAAAAAAATCATACGCAAGCGCATAATGTGGCTCCGATTTTTATCCGACTTAGTGGTAAATGTGGCTCCGGAGCCACATATGCGGTGAATATGAAGGGTAAGTACGGCAACGTCGCGCTATTGTGCAAATGAAACAAACATTGCGTTCTTACTTCAAGTTAGTCAAGTTGCGGGAGCACGGAACTATGTTTTTAAAAAGAATAAAAACTTTAATTTTAACTTATTTAATTAATTTAAACTAAGTGAGACATGCGTACAGAGTTGGATGCGCGACATGAATGACGTAAATGCTTACACCTATCACTATGGTGGCTGAGAAGCCATGCCACCCATGATGTGCTGACTTGCAGCATTTATGCTCTCACAGTTATGGTTCTTAAGGGTTGTGGTGACATAACTTCTCCCTCCTCAAGCGCGAAGTCATCTGACGAATTTGAGTCACGATGACTTCGCAAGATTCTAAATTTCCATATAATGAGGCTTATACTAATGATTACAATTAAAATATAAAGGATTATAGTAGCTAAGCTCACACTTTGAGTGTCTATGATTACGTTTTCACTGTTCTTATTCATTTCCGCACTTTTCAACACGTTTGACAGATGCTTTAAATTGTCCAAATTAACACCCTTGATATTAACTTTAACACTTTCACTTATATTCACTGTGGTAAGTTCTGGTAGGTTGATGATAGGGGTAGTTCGCTGAAGTCGAAGATCTGAAGCTATTGCTCGTCGGCTCTCCAACCTTTTATTTTCTATGTAGAGTTCGCAGTCTGCATCTATGGTGGCCAGAAATGTACCTTGAATTTGTTTCTTGGTGATATCATCCCGACACTTCTCTGTGATGATCTGCTTCTTCTGGGTGAAGATTATCCAGTTCATAGGACCGTAGCGCTGAACTTTGACGTCTTCGATCTCAACAACATGTGCTTCACAGAGGCTGTGATCTGGCTGAAATTTCATTAGCTGCTCTACACAAGTAGCTTCTGGGAATGGAACAACATCGCTTTCTCTACACAGGAATCGTTCTACTGCAATTTCTTCACAGGGGTTTTCTGCTGGAAGGTATTTCAAACTTTTCGCCAGTAGGAAAGGGTATTTTGGGACAACTACAGTGGTATGATTTTTTGAAGGGTTGAAAATAGGTAAGGAATAAATTTTGAAATAACTATATATATTACCATCAGTAAGGGGGATTTCCATGACAAACGCAATCTGATTTTCCTTAACATAAGACTTAACAACTATGGTTTTTTCAATACTAACCAAATTGCTTACACTAACAGGGTATACTAAACTACTGTATTTCGATATGGATGTTAACATATCCAACAGTTCATCTGAGTCTATGATTGACTGATGTAGTACAGAGACTTTACTTAAGGCTAGAGCTACTTCAACGTCACCGACTGCTAAAAAAATCAAATTAAAATTACTAATAAACAAGTGGAACACGCTAAGTATATATGTAGCATGTATGGAATTGCTTTCTTTGATCATTATATCTTTAACTATTCTTTCCACGCGTGTGAGGCGTTCATCTAAAATAACGGTATTGTCTCGTAAAGTCTCAGTACTATTTACCATCGTTCCCAACATTTCGGAAATAATGGTCAACTTATTTTCTACTTTTACTTCGTTACCTTTCATTTGGGATATCAACTTGTCATATCTTAGTGCGTCTTCGTGATCAAGATTTCCTGTTACTACTCCAATTAAAGACCCAAGAGGATTTATGATACCTCGTTTAACTCTATTAGAAGGGATAATTTGTCTTAATTTCTGTACGGTTATGTTATACAAATTTCTTGCCTGCAATTTAACGTTATAGAATTCTCGCGAATAAGTCTTACTACTATCTACTAATTGTTCAAATTTCTCATATTTTTGAGAATTGTAAGCCAAATCATCCTGAATGCTTCTCAAATCCAAAACTTTTATAACAGTCCATTTGTCGTGCTGACGACATGCTTGTCCCAGCTTAACGGGTAGAACGCCGGGGTTCTTGTCAACGTTTTGAAGTTGAAGGGCCTGGCTCGCACGTATCACTGCCAGGAGGAGAATCATCCACCACCTGCGGAGGACGTTTGATGTTTTTAATGGGTACCTTTGTTTCTCGCGCGCCTATTCGCACAGGTACAATGTTTCTTTTCGGTTTACCTAACACTATTGCTTTCTGAAACCTAGCTTTGTCTTTGCTCTTTCTCCTATTGATATCCTTAGCGAATACAACATCTCCCACCTCTAAAGGTAGCTCACCTTCACCTCCTCTTCTCTCTCTTATCCTTTCTTTTTTTGCTAGGGCGTTTTCAGATATGTAGTTGTAAAGGTGTTTCATTCTTTTATTATGATCCTTAAGCAACTGATGAGTATACGCTTTTTCAAAGTCTATGTCAAAAACTGGATTAACTTTGGTATGACCAAATACTATTTCAAAAGGGGTGAAGTTAGTTGTCGAGTGGATTGTGTTATTATAGGCCAATATAGAATAGGTCATTACGGAAGCAGCGTCTGTACATTTTTGTTCAAATCTAGCTAAACGGTATATTTCTATAATAGTTGAATGAAATCGTTCTATTATACCTGTTGAGTTTGGATTGTTAGGGGTAGATATGTGAAGCTCTATTTTATGTAGACTCATCAGCTCTCTCATTAGCTCATTATTGAATTCTGACCCGGGGTCACTTGAAATTTTTCGAGGCACACCGTAGAAAGAAAAATATTTTGTTAAGGCTCGAACTACCTCTGGGGTGGAACGATTGGATATTTCAAAGGCCTGTCCTAACTTACTGAAAGCATCAACTATGGTGAGGTAGTATCTTCCCTCGATGGTGAAAAGATCAATGAATAGTTCTTGAAATGGAGCATCTTGTGTTTGAGTAAGCTGTAAAATTGGTTTCAATGGTTTTCGGTCATATTTCATTTTACGGCACGCTTCACAACCATTAATTACTGCGGCAACTGTGTCCGTCATGTTCTCCCAATAGTAATTCCTACGTATCCTAACTACTGTTTCTTTGATGCCACGGTGGCATGTAGGACCTTCGTGATATTTTAGGATGATAGCTTTTTGTTCTCTCTCATCTTCGATATATATAACCCTTTCAGTACATTCAAAAAATTCTACAGAGCCCTGTTTAAAGAGTTCAATTACGATTCTTGAAAAGTCTTTCCTGTGTATTTCGTCTTCAAAATAGATAAAGTATTTAGTTTTTGGTTTTACGTATTCTTTAAGGAAATTTTTAATTAATTGGTCATTATTAGTTGGTAGGAAAATTTCTAAAATTTTATGTTTTTCGTTAGAAATATTTTTGACTTGTAATTCATTCTTAAACCATTTGAAGACAAGGATTTGGTTAAGTTTTGTATCTATTGCCTCATGCAAAATTGGTATTCCGTGCGATTCCAAGTCTTGGCAAGAATGAGCTGTTTCTGTAGAACTTCTGTCAGGGATTATTGGATAGTCCCCATGTTCAGATTCGGAGTCACCGATAGTCACTGTTGCGGATGAGTCTGAAATAGTAATGGTTTCAGAACTATCTTTTTGTTTGGCATTGTCTTTACGTTTGACATTTTTTAATTTGGTTACTCTGTCTTCAATTTCTTTCAAGTGGGCTTTTAGTAGGTCATCGAGTTCTTTATCTCCGTCAACATTTACTCTCATAGAAACGTCATCGTCAGAATCAATGGCATTCAATTTTATACGAGAGAGAGAGTCAGCATTAGTATTTTGTTTCCCTTTCTTGTAAACAATTTCAAAATCAAATTCTTGCAGTCTAAGTCGCCAACGTGTTAGCTTGCTGTTAGGCTCTTTCAACGAGTACAGCCATGCAAGTGGTCTGTGGTCGGTATATATGTAAAATTTGTGTCCATATAGGTAGGGTCTAAAGTGTTTTGTGGCCCAAATGATGGCAAGGAGTTCACGTTCTATCGTACTATATCGAGACTCTGTATCAGTCAATGTACGGCTAGCATATGCCACGGGTTTGTCCTGTCCTACAGGTCCTTGCGAAAGGACAGCGCCTAAGGCAACTGCAGATGCGTCTGTAGTCAGTATGTAAGGTTTCGTGGGGTCTGGAAATTGTAAAAGAGGGGCAGTGGTAAGGAGCTCTTTACATTTCTCAAAGGCATCTATATATTTTTGATCTATTGTGATTTTATTTCGCTTTTTCAAGCATGCGGTGAGTGGTTGGGTTACTTTGGCAAAGTCCTTTATAAAACGCCTATAGTAGCCGACTAAGCCAAGGAAACTTTTGATTTCTGTGGTAGTTTTCGGAAGAGGGTAATTAAGTACTGCAGAAATTTTATCGTCATTTGGTCTTAGTCCGTCTTTGGTAATGGTGTGACCTAGGTAAAGAACTTCCTTCCTGAGGAATTCTGACTTGTCAAGTTGAATTTTGAGGTTTGTCTGTCTTAGTCTGTCAAATATAGCTCGTAATTTTGTCAAATGTTCTTGCAAACTGGAGGAAAACACAATAATATCGTCTAAATATACAAGGCAGTGTATTCCCTGTAAACCTCTCAGCACACTATCCATCGTTCGTTGGAAAGTGGCAGGAGCCGTTTTGAGGCCAAAGGGCATACGTAAAAACTCATAGTGCCCTGACTGAGTACTGAATGCTGTCTTTTGTCTATCACTTTCATTAACTTCTATCTGATGATAGCCGCTAGCCAAATCGAGTGTGGTAAAGTAAGTGCTTCGTCCAAGTTTGTCAAATAAGTCTGTAATGTTGGGAAGGGGATACTTGTCGTCTATGGTTATGTCGTTAAGTCGTCTGTAGTCAATCACCATTCTATATTTCACTTCACCTGAAGCGTCCATTTTCTTAGGTACCAGATGTACGGGTGAGCTCCAAGGTGAGTATGATTCCTGAATAACGTTATTTTTTAAAAGCTTCTCTACTTGATTTTTAATTTCTTCAGTTTGAACTAGGGGTTGTCTATAGGGCTTCGTATATATTGGGTCTTCGTGTGTGGTACGTATGAAGTGTTTGACTTGGTTAGTAAATGTGAGGGGTAATTGGTCGCAATAGAAAATATCCCTGTATTCGTCACAGAGTTTAGCTATACAGTCACGCTCCTCGGAACTCATGTGGTCAAGACGTAATTTAGATAAATTAGTTCTTAGTATGTCGTCGTGATGTCTGTCTGTGTCATTGTTCATGTAATTAATATTGTTTTCACTCGGAACGTACTCTGCAACTTTGAAAGGGGAAACTATGGTTAAATCCATTTGAGTCTCCAGGGTATTTTGGATTACTGTAGTTGCATATCCTTTAGTGCAACTAACGAGGGCATCAGGCATTCGAACGCCATCACAAAATTTTTTGTAATTTAAAATTGCTTGCCCTGAATACAAGTCGGTCGGTATTTTCACCCGCATTTCCGATCTCGGTGGTAATACTATTGTGTAGTCAATCGAATTATGAATGATGGGTATGTCAGTGGTCTTTGTTCTAAGAACTTTATTTTTCAGATCAATTATCGCCTCTATTTGTTTTAACAAGTCATTCCCGATCAAGCCATCGTAGCGGGAGTCTACGTCGTAGAGAAAGAACTTATGATAGTCTGTACTTTTGAATGTTGGCATTAAAGGGATATGTACGACTTCATTATGTTGAGAAGTGGCATGAGTACTTATTACTTCAAAATTTTCGCGGGCTATATAATTTGAAAAATATTCGTAAGCCTTTTGGGGACGCAAAAACGAACGTGTGCTTCCGGTATCTATCATTAATTTAGCGTTAATTTCGGGTAAGTAAATGTATGGCAATTTTAATTTTATATCACAATTCAACTCTATAGATTCTCTGTTCGAGTAGAGGCCTGTATGTAAAAATTTTGCGCTTGTTGTGTCTCGCTACTATCTGAGTCTGTAACCTGAGCTACCGTCTCGGCGGGCTTATCGGTCCCTGCGCCTTCCAAGGCTAGCATTGCGGCTTGTTGCTCGTATGAATCGCAATCGTAATTCATTGAGGGGTCGTTACTACACGACGCGTAATCGTAAGTATTGTAGGGGTCTTCCATATAAGACGCACACTCGTCGTACAATTCAGTTTCGTTTACGCGGAAACCTTGTGGTTTTTGGGGTGCCGTGCGCATTGATACGTCATTGGGGTAGTTTTGAAAATTTTGTTGAGGGGGTCTAAATCCTTGTTGCTGGCCAAACTGGTTCGGTCGCATGTGGGGTAAACGTTGTAGACCAACTGGCCTGTAGCCTACCTGCGCTTGAGCTTGAGCCCATGGTGGTAACGATCTCTGCTGCTGTGGCTGACCAAACTGAGCTGGTTGCATTGGTCGATAGAGCTGTTGGTTATTCGTCTGCGGGTTCCTAAATTGTCTACTTTGAGGAATTCCGAATTTAAAGGGATTGAAATTGTTCGACTGTTTACCATAGAGCTGTGAATTGTTCAGATGTGGCGTATGATTTTGGGTACCGAATTTAAATTGATTTTGATGTTGCATTTGTGGGTTTAATTTAGGTGGATTGGTAGAGTTTGAACGGTTTTTAATTTGATATTGGTCATGGAAGTTTACTTCTTCTAAGACGTATGTTAGTGCTTTTTCTAAGGTATCAGGCTGGTGAAGTCTGACAACCCTAACCATGTTCTCTGGCAGATTGTACAGAAAAACGTTAAGAGCAGTTTTGTTATAAATTATCACTTTACTGCTACGCAGCTGAGCATCATCTATTAGGTTTATTTTAGCTATAAGATTTGACCTAACTGATTGAACTCTATTGCAAAAATTGAGGTATGACTCGCCTGTTCTAATTTTTAGGTTTTCTAACTCTATGGCGATACATTCCTCGCTGCGCGGATCGCCAAAGTGCTGTGTTAGGAGTTCCTTGAATGACGCCCACGCCACGACGTCTGGGCGCTCGCTTATCAGCGCTGCTGCTTTTTCTGTTAGCCTACTAGTAATAACTTGCATAACGTATGCATCTTGAATTGGGTCACCGCGGAATCTGTCTATGATATATTCACATTTTCGTAAAAACAGACTGAGGGTTTCACTATCGCCTTTATAGAGTGGTATGATTTTCACGAATTCTGAAGGGATTATGTTCAAGTTGGCCTCCGGCATTTTCGGTAACTTTTCTCGCTTTTACACACAAGTAGGTTTTCACACAAAATAAAATTTACAATAAACAGAACAAAGTAAGCAGTATAAAAATTTTGAGGGAAATACTAAAGTTCTATTATTTACAATTTCTATTCTAATTAAATTTTAAATCAGCTTAATTCAGTTCCTTTAATTATTTCTCATTAACAAATTTAATTACTTTAATTTCATTTATAATATTCTTGTATTTATACTTATATAAGGCTTAACTAATTCAGATCACGTTTGAAATGAGAGAAGTTTGATCTCAAGTACACGTAAGGGATGGAACACAGGGGATAGCGAAAAGTTTTACTCACCACCCTGCAACACCCATTCTGAATATGTCCGGCTTATGTCCAGGTCCTCGACGTATTTCTTTTGGTTCGCAGGATCCGCTCCAGCTGTTGCGCGCTTGATTTTCCACGAATAGACGAGGTTTAGTCTATTTTCCGCGAAGTTTAAACGCGCTTGGCGGCCAATTTTAGGATTAGCGGATCCTACCGGCTGCGCCAGTCAAGTTGCGGGAGCACGGAACTATGTTTTTAAAAAGAATAAAAACTTTAATTTTAACTTATTTAATTAATTTAAACTAAGTGAGACATGCGTACAGAGTTGGATGCGCGACATGAATGACGTAAATGCTTACACCTATCACTATGGTGGCTGAGAAGCCATGCCACCCATGATGTGCTGACTTGCAGCATTTATGCTCTCACAGTTATGGTTCTTAAGGGTTGTGGTGACATAACTAGTTAGAGTGAGATAACATGCCGTCGCGTTTGTATTTTACTTTACTTGAGTCAGTCTGGTCCTGTGTTCACGATGGCAACATATTCTTCAGGATTGTATAGTGGTGAGTACCAAGTTTATTGTTTTTAAGGTGCCGCTACGTACCTACTTTATCTACAAATACTTAGATTTAAGTAATTAGTTTCAAATGAATTCGAATTAGGCATCAAATTAAACTTTGAGTCGTATCGTATTATAATTTTGTATAGTTATTCTTTTTAAAAAAAAATATAAGAATGGGTTCGCTCTTAACCACAATCTAGCTCAGGGCAAAGATGCGGTCGAGGATGTAGCGAGCTCACCCAGAAGAAGCCTATTCACTCGTACTTTAAAGATATTCGGGTTGTATGAGCTCGGAAATACAGACGCCGGCAGAGAATTCCACTCCCTGGCAGTGCGCAATACAAAAGATGAAGAAAAGCGCTCAGTACGTATCCGAGGTATCTCGACAAGATAAGGGTGATACCCCGCAGTGCGTCTGGACGTCCGATGGAAGAAAGGGGCAGGCGGAATGAGCTCATGCAGCTCCTGAGCACACTCCCCGAAGTACATCTTATAAAAAACACATAGGCAAGCTACTTTGCGTCTATGAGCTAGGCTTTGGAGCTTATCCTTAACCAGCTTTTTATCACCAATGAGCCTCCTGGCTCTGCGATCCACCGAGTCTAGTGCAGCTATTCATGTTATTCATGTAAAGTCATACTTTAATGTTATGTATGTATTTTATAATGAAAGTGTAAAAACTAATGTGTCGGTAAACCAGGCTAGCGATTCTGTAAAAATCAGTCATTGTCATTACACTGAAACCCTATCGACACTCTGACGGCATTATGAGATCAGTGGTCTCACAGTGCCGTCCAAATGATTATCGTTGCAATCTCAATCGTCTCTCAATAGTTTGAGAAAATGGTGGCGAGTTCCAGCCAGAGTCACGTTATTCAGAGACAATACGTAAAAATTTTCGAAACGTCAATGCCACTCAGAAGTAATCACTGTCAGTGACTTGCCATGATGTAATTATCATCTGGGGGCTCGGTAGTGCGTCCTTCCCAAGTAGAGCAAAAACAAACAAAAAAGGCCCCATTTTTTCTCGGAGCCCATTCAGGACATTTTCGAAGTGCGAATGTAACGTTAACCACTTCAATAAATTTTATATGGGTTATAAGTGTTCGTAAGTACCTACCTGTCAAAAAACTATCACACACCGTGTTGAACTCGACTGTCTAGTATCGAACTTCATTTTTTAAACCTGCTCTAAAGTATCACTGATTAGCTTTTAAAAATATCTGTAATGGTTCAGTTTGTTGCCTGGAAGAAATAAATCAAAACGGCTGATAAATGGAGTCTTTGATATACTTATATTTTTTGGTGTACAATAAAAAGTATTGTATTGTGTTGTATTGGGGCTAACTGTTTTAGAAAATATAACTTATTTTATAACTCAAAAAAACTTATGTAAAAAAAAGTTCCTTGTTACACTCTGAGCCATTTCATTGAGTCTTAAAATAAATATTAATGCAAAACATGATAAATCTTACTTCATCTGATTTTCGTATTTTGAGCTGCTATTCTTATTTCTAATTGGAAAAATAGAAGTGTATTTAAATAAGTAATTTAATGTTACAGCAGAAAAATTTAAGAAATATATACTTAGAAGATTTTATAGTTATCCTAAGGGATTATCTTTTGTATGGCGCACTGCCAAGGAGTGGAATTCTCTGCCGGCGTCTGTATTTTTGAACTCATACAATCCGAATATCTTTAAAGTACGAGTGAATAGGCTTCTTCTGAGTGAGTTCGCTACATCCTCGACCATATCTTTGCCCTGAGCTAGATTGAAGTCAAGAGCGAACCCATTCTTAATAAAAAAAAACAACGAGTTGCACTCCGGGAGTGCCGGCAGAAGTGAAAACTTGAACATTAACGTACCTAGTGCATTAATATTTTATTTAATTTTTTCTATGCTGACACCGGATGAAATCTTGACTCTTGTAGTTTTAATTTCCTATATTTATTCTCCGCCTTACGAATTTTCGATCAGGGTCACGTGTCAGTCACGTGTGCGTTAGTTTTATGGCGCCTCTACATAATGGGCCAGCGCTGGGCCAGCGAGATGGCCATGCCAAGGTTGAAACGCATCTACACGATGGCGACTTTCAGTCGTGATGTTTTGATACCTTTGATGTGTGTCCGAAAAACCGACACCGACGCCATCCCAAGACCATCGCACGCGCCATAAACCATTAGACGCCACTATGCCCTCCACACGCTGGCCAATCATAGTGGGCCATCGCGATGGCCCATCATGTAGAGGAGCCATAACATTTTTACCCATACTTGAAAGTGCAAAACGCCGCTAAAGAAGTTTTCACTTAAAAAAATTATATCCCACAACCTTTTTAAGTAGAGAAACGCAGTGCGAGCATGTTGCGAGACTTGCTTCTTTTTATAAATGTTTTTCAATTGGATAGTATTTAAATTGTCAGAATTTCAATTTCTTTATTATTGTTATATATCTAACATAAAATGTACCGAAAGCTTTTAAAAACCAGGTCAGAAATAAGTAAAAGCTTGGAAACATTCTTCAAATATTGTACTTTTGAACGGATTACGGGTATCAGCTGCTGCAGGTCAGTCTTTTTAGTTTTTATCACAAAAATTGCTCTTTTAATTTTTTTGTCTTTATCTTTACAAAATCACGAATTACTCGTGGTTCACGCTTATCTCTTTGCCCTCATAACCTGTGTGACGCTTGAGAAAAACATAATATTATGTTTTTTTGGAAAACACAGCAAGAAAATAGGTGCATCGCATTTCTTATATTTGAATTCTTGAAGAAGTGATTACCACTTAGCGTTTATCTGTTTCATACCTAACTACGACGAGAGTCTTAGCTGACCAGTGACCATCTGACCCAGCTGACTTACATATTGGAAATAGCTCAGCATGCTGTAAATTATTTATATGAATTACTTTTATAAATTGCAACTTTTATTCCAGGTGTGAGTCGAGGGTTTAAACTTGTAAATAGGGACAAAAATTGAATCTGCACAACAGGCAAGGAGAGGCCATTCAAAAAGTTGATTTTTTTCATGAAAATGAAATAATTATCGGAATATCTACAAAAAGTACGATTGAGCATAGTCTTGCGGTAGTAATTTAATAATGATTCCTAATCTAATAAATTCCAAACATAGAAAGCATAAGGATTATTGGTTTTTCTGTTCATTTCACCCAGTAGTTAGGTATTCTGAATGTTATCTGTCCTTATATTTACAATCAATGGAAACCTGCATTCATTGCTGGTTGCTGTTCCGGGACTGTATACGATACCTAAAACACTGTGTATGTGTAGTGTATACTATATAATCTCATTCCATACTCTATTTGACTATTCCAGAGCTTTTATACAAACAATCCCTGGGGATTCTAGATAATACCTGATTTCATAATCTTGGTTTCATAAATAATAATCTATAATATAAAAGAAAGTCGTGTTTGTTACAACACTTATAACTCGAGAACGGCTAGACCGATTTTGATCAAATTTGGTGTGGAGGTAGCTGATACCCTGGATTAACACATAGGCTACATAACTTTCTGAAATTCCCACGGGAACGAAGTCCCGGGCGTAAAGCTAGTTATAAATAAATAAAACGCCATACACTCAAAGGCCCACATTAAGGTTTTCTCTTGTGTCGTGGGTCCCTCGGAACCCCTTCTAAAGACAGACACAAACACCCACGACCCGACAATAAACATCTGCTTTTAACACAAATATTTGCCCCAACTGGGATTCGAACCCAGGACCCGTCGATCAAGAGGCAGTGCCACTACCACTCGACTAAACCAGCCGTCAATTGCTAGTAACATTATGGTAACATTATACAACCTTAATGCAATCTTACTGTTCAGCAAGTACTTGTAACTTCGTTCTTACTTAGACATAGACATACTTCTGTAGAAACTCTAGGAAATAAAATTTTCTAAAACATAAAGTTCCAAAATAGAGTCAGAGATGTTTCGGCTTTTACCATCCCATAAGTACCACTTTTCAACCGACTTTAAAAAAAGGAGGAGGTTCTCAATAGGTACGACTAAGTTTTTTAGGGTTCCGTACCCAAAGGGAAAAAACGGGACCCTATTACTAAGCCTCCGCTGTCCGTCCGCCCGTCCGTCCGTTCGTCTGTCACCAGGCTGTATCTCATGAACCGTGATAGTTAGTCAGTTGAAATTTTCGCAGATGATGTTTTTTCATTGGCCCTATAACAACAAAATTTGTTGTTTTTAGTATTTAATACTAAAAACCAGAATAAAATAAATATTTAAGGGGGCTCCCATACAAAAAACGTGATTTTTTTGCTCATTTTATAGAAAGTCTGTCTGAGGCTGTATCTCATGAACCGTGATAGTTAGACTGTTGAAGTTTTTACAGATGATGTATTTCGGTTGCTGCTATAACATCAATTACTAAAAACTAGAATAAATTAAATATTTAAGGGGGCTCCCATACAAGTCCTCAATGACCTGTATTTCTATACAAAGTATATACATGTATAGAGGTCAGTGAAGTTTCGAAAGACTTGTTGTAAAGTAGTCATAGACATAGAAAAAATAACTGTGCATGTCATAGACATCTTTATGTCAGTGGTGCATTAACATGACTTCAACTTATTTCTATGTTTATGAAATGGAATAATACTTATATGGCAATGACCTATCCTCAGATTAATGAAATCCATTCTGTCCGATAGATGAAGTCTATTCTTACAGGAACCTACGACTGTAATGCTATCCTGGTTACTCAAACGAAAATTTACGGACGAAGAAACAAGAAGACAATATTTTTATCACTGCGTCGATTTCATGCCGCGTACAGCCCTAACTGTCAAAAAAGTGTCAAATGCTCGTCAAAACTAATATTTTCACGGGAGTTTTCTTTGTTTCCAGAATGCGATCTGCAACCGCGCACGATGCAGGACATTTTCCTCGTCCTCAGTCCCTGTTCTGGTACACCAACACACCACAAACTTTACGAAATCTGTTTTTAAACAGCAAATCTCATTACCATCCTAACTGTATACAGTGCCGGTTTTAACACTACCAGCGCCCTGGGCGAGATGTCTACGGCGCGGCGCCCCCCAACTGCAATTCAACCCCATGCGAAAATAGGGAAAGGAATGCAATAACCATTTATATAAAATATTTTTAACAAAAAATTGACCAAAAATTTAAATTTGCGGGTAAGTTTTTTGTTAAAAATATTTGATTTTATTCTTTTTAAAGGTTATCATTTATCATTCATATAACTCCCTCGTAGATTCATACTAATATTATAAATGCGAAAGTAACTCTGTCTGTCTGTCTGTCCGTCTTTCACGCCTAAACTACTGAACCGATTTTGATGAAATTTGGTACAGAGATATATTAGAGCCTGGGAAAGGACATAGGCTATATTTTATCCCACAGTTGGGCACGACATAACCTTTAGTCCACGCGGGTGGAGCCGCGGGCGGAAAGCTAGACATAGACATAGACATAGACATATACTTTATTGCACACCGCGACACAAAAACATTAAAATAACAAACAAGGACAGAAAACAGAAATGTACAAAAAGGCGGCCAGTTTATTATAAAGCACTAAATCACTCGAGATTAAAGAGCGATATAGTGATCAATTACTTTCACCCCACGTAAATATATGAGGTAGTGATATTCATAACCAGTCGCAATATGGCAAGAAAGATCAATTACTTTCACCCCACGTAAATATATGAGGTAGTGATATTCATAACCAGTCGCAAGATGGCAAGAAAGTAAGTAGACGTGCAGCGCCCCTTTCATCCGGCGCCCCGGGCGGTCGCCCAACCGCGCCCTACCCTAACGCCGCTACTGACTGTATAACTTGTGTATACCGACGCAAGTGATAACGCGACCAAATTGAAAAGTTGGCAATATTGCCATCGTAGAATTTTTAAAGTGCCTTTCTTATTTGGTAGCATGGATAGGAGTCCTTAGGAGTCGGAATGACGTTTTGGGTAGTACGGTGTGACGTCATCAAGATTTCATCTATCGGACAGAATGGATTTCATTAATCTGAGGACCTATCATACAACTTATACCAAGTCAGTGTTTCATTGAGAAATCATTGAGAAACGATTGGTGGACATAGACAATGGATTTTGAACGATAAGTTTTCCATTTGGAAGTCATTAAGGTGTTCATTCAGCTTACACTCCACTGACACACTTCTGAGACACAACTTTCACCCTATCGAAACTCAACTGAAACCATATCGACATCCAACTGGAGTTACAGAATCGAGGCCCAGGGCTCATGATGATAGTAGGTGATTTATGTAGGTAGGTATGTTAAACTAAACTTCTTCTATTATAAATAAAAATCCTTATAATATTAAATGCGAAAGTAACTCTGTCTGTCCGTCTTTCATGCCTAAACTACTAAACCGATTTTGATGAAATTTGGTACAGAGATAGATTAGAGCCTGGGAAAGGACATAGGCTACATTTTATCCCACAGTTGGGCACGATATAACCTGTAGTCCACGCGGTCGGAGCCGCGGGCGGAAAGCTAGTTGGTTATAAACTCTATCACTTCAGTCTGTATGGTTTCTTGCATCTTTCTTGATATGGCTTTCTTGAAATGATGGCAAATGACAAGTTTTGCAAAAACTTGAGGTATAAACGCACAACTCTAACCACAAACTCTGTTTTAAAAAGAAATGCACCTATCAAGCTTTTATGCGATTCAAAAACATGTTAGGTATTTCGTACAGAATCTGACACGACTTTACAAGTAGACATTGTAAGAACAAAAAGACTCATTGTCCTTAGTCCGTGTGGGTCCGGTAAAGAATAGATCCACCCCATATCTTCCCGTGGGTGTCGTAAAAGGCGACTAAGGGAACAAATTAGAGAACGGGCAGCAGCGTTCTACTTAATACCACTACCATCTTACTGCGATTTCCAATCCGCCTGCTAAGCGTGGAGATTATGGCATAACCCCAAGAGGCCCGGACAATACCTGGACCAGACGAAAGGAGAGGAAACCATGCGACCGCTCGAGCCAACCTTATAGGACTGGCCTCGAGCGCGTTCAACGTCCCGCGACCGAAAGTTGTGGAGGCGAGGTCATCCGTCCAGTGACGGACGATTGCGGTCCTCGCCTCCTGCCGAACGGCCTCCCGCTCCTCTAGGGCAGGGCGCTCCCCGAGCGCTCTCCGCTCCGCCGTCCACTCGTACACTCTAGAGAGCACCTACGCCTCGAGCTCCCAAGACGGGGTGCCGGCCAGAGCGCACGCAGCCGCGAAACTCACGGACAGGTAGGCCACCGCTACCAGCTGTGCAATGGCTCTTACATTCTCCCTTCTATGGAGGGAGTCCGCCTAGGATTGGGAGCCCGTAAAGGGCCATGCTCCCCAGATTCGGGAGGAGCCAGGTCTGCAGCCCGCTAAATTCAGGGCTGAAGCGCCACCTGCTGTCTAGTATGAGGCCTAGATATTTCACCTGGGCCTTTACTTCGATCCTGACGCCCTCCACAAACATGTGGAAACCTATCCTAACCAACCACACACCAAACAACCAACTATCCAATAATTCGTTTCGCCGAATCCCACCCATCTAATAATCGCATTTAATTTTCAAATTCAAACTAATGCATTCTTATATTAATTAAAAGTTCGATTTTCAATTCACAATTTTATGCTCCATGTTCACAACGGATCAACAACTGTAGTAAGCGGAACGGCAACGTTGTATTGACTTCCATCGGCCAATCACGGAGGAAGTAATAAAGGGCTTCATCCTGATTGGTCCGTTTGAATCGGATCAACATTTATCGGAGCGGATCTGTATATCGGATCAACGTTTGACAATGTCAATAGTTGATCCGACAATGTCAAATGTTGATCCGATCGGAGTCACATCAGTATGAGAAAAAGCGTAATGGATCAACATTAGGCCTCCGGATCAACAATTGTTTTCGGATCAACAATTAACTGATTGTACGTCTCGAAAGATCAACATTTACCGTGTTGGTATATCTATATATATATAAACAGTTTCAAGTGTATATTTGTGTGTGTGTGTGCGTGTGTGTATGTGTGTGTGGGAGGGTGAGGGTGTGTCAGGTTTGAAATTGGAGCTTTATGAGCTTATGACACTTTCCGCTTTATCATAATCTTGTTCAAGGAGCCAATTGGTAACAATAAATTAAATAATTAAATGAACTTACCTTAAGTGAAGTTTGATTATAATTTTATGAACGTTGATCTGAAATATAATTAAATTGACTGTGTAGTATCCTGTCCCCGCAGTTATTGTCATCGCGATATTTTAAAGCTAGATAATCCATCTAGAAAAAAATAAATATACTCATATTTTGCCGTGTGCACTATTTTGCTTTCGCCCTGGTAACACCGACAACACCTGTCAATGTCACTTCTTTAGAGGATGGAGTCCCGGAGTCACCTGATGAGGCACCCGCCTCACTTCGTTGTGGAGGGTGCATAGATTATTCAAGGGTGCTATCGCCCCTTTATGGAGGAGACCCATTGTCTACTGGGTAAATTCAAAAAATGTGGGTTGGGAGGGTAATTATATTTCAGATCAATGTTCACAAAATTATAATCAAACTTCACTTAAGGTAAGTTCATTTAATTATTTAATTTTATTTCACGTTGATCTGAAATATAATTAAATTGACTGTGTAGATGTTTAGAGAAATAGACAAAGGGTCGACCACTATGACTTGAAAATAAAGAATGGTTCTTTATTATGTCTTC
Source organism: Aproaerema taeniolella (assembly GCA_949987775.1). Classification (NCBI taxonomy): domain Eukaryota; kingdom Metazoa; phylum Arthropoda; class Insecta; order Lepidoptera; family Gelechiidae; genus Aproaerema; species Aproaerema taeniolella. The sequence goes on along the minus strand of OX465265.1, from coordinate 15,874,404 downwards.
ATTAAAACGTCAGCAAGTAAGCCGATGTTAAACCTAAGTACTTAACTTAATTATAACTATTAATGTTATATAAAAAAAAAATAAAAAATATATTTTCATGAAACTTTCATAATGACAAAAATTTTTTAACTAAAATGCTTTCAAGATTTATAAAAGCCATTTGAAAGGGTAACAAATTTTATAACTTTAATCAAGGTTTAATTAACAATTGATTATCCAGTGTGTACTTAACACTAATCAACAATTATTAGATAAACTTAAAATCGAATCAACAAATGATATCTCTCTATTATCATTAATGGGAACATTATAAAATTTTGCAAAAGTTTGCGAGCCTTGAGTCCAGCCCGCCGTCCTTCTAATAACATCTATGGACACACCAGCTCTTTTTGCTGCAGAAGTTGCAGCGTGTCGAGTACTATGAGATTGGAATTTGCTGATGTCTATTCCGCTTTTAGCTAGAATGCCCTTAATCCACCTACTAACAGTTTGTTTTGTAGCTTTTTTAAATGGTTTCTTAAATGTGAGTAACAGGTAATTTTCATTTCCTCTGATACTAGCGGTTCTCTCAATGTATGATTCTAACGTTCTAGCAGGACATATTATTGGTTCATTGTAGTAAAAAGGTATGTGAAGGACTGGTTGGATCTTTGTGCGTGCAGAGGTTTTGACAAGATCAGTTACCCCGATAATTATTTTATTATTACTTATTTTTATGTCTGTAAGTTTTACAGCTGATAACGTTTGAACCCGTTCGGCTGTAACTAATGCTAATAAGGTAACTAATTTTTTAGTGAGCTGCTCTATTGATAACTCATGGTTATCTGGCCAACTTCTAATATATTGTAAAACCAGTAAGGGGTTCCAAGTCTCTGTATATTTTGGTTTATTTGGTCTTAACCTATAAATACCTCGGAAAAATCGTTTTAATCTTTCCTCAACCCCTAGTTTTTCACTTATCAGAAGGGCAAGAGCCGACCTATCAGTATTCAATGAACTATAGCCTAAACCAGATTCAAATCTTTTTGTTAAGAATTCAATGACTTTTGAAATAGATTCTTTGTAAACATCCAGACCTTTGCAATATTTCCACCAGCTTTTATAAGTACAATTATATTGGTTCATCGTACCTGAGGAAATAGAGGCTAACATCACTTTTAATGAGTTTTCCGGCAAACCTCTGCGTCTGAATGCTTCCCGCAGAAGATGTTCACAGCCAGGGTAAGCTGGCGGCTCAGAGGATGAACTGTTCTGAAAGGTGAGATTAAGAGCTTATCATCTGGATTAAATATAATTGGATTTTCCACCATCAATCGAGTTGCAAGAGGATACCATGGCTGAGTGGTCCAGACTGGATAAACCACAATCCCTTTAGCCTCTTCATCTCTGATCTTTTGAAAACATTTTGTTAGTAGGGAAAATGGTGGAAAAGCATAAAATAAAAATTTGCTCCAGTCTAGTGTAAAGGCATCTATTTCATAGGCATAAGGGTCCCTTTTCCAAGAAACATATTTGCTACATTTTGCATTTGTCCTACTGGCAAATAAATCAATAGAAGGTTTGTAAAATTTATTAGTTATGACCTGGAAAGCCTCCTTGGATAACTCCCATTCTATGTCGATATTAGTATTTCGGGATTCTGTATCAGCATCAACATTATCTCTAGACCTTATGTAGGATGCAAATATTTCTATGCAACGTTCTTCACCTTTAGGTACGTAATGTCCATTTTCCCTAAACGTCTACTTTCCCTGAACGTCATACTTCCCGAAACGTCTACTTCCCGAAATGTCTACTTTCCCGAAATGTCTACTTTCCCGTAACGTCTACTTTCCCGAAACGTCTACTTTCCCGAAACATCTACTTTACCGAAACGTCTACTTTCCTGAAACGTCAACTTTCCCGAAACATCTATATTCTTAGGTCGCGCGTAGACGATTGTCCGTGAATACGATCTAAAGGATTACGATTCACCTTACTTATGAATCGATTCGAAAGAAGATCGTATTAAAATGAATCGATTCAAAAATCGCTAGATCGTATTCACTTGAATCGATCTTAAAAAATCTAATCGTTACGTGCATCCCTATCGTGTACATAGCGCGGAGATGCAGCGGCGGAGCGGTGTCGGCGGCGCGGAAGCGGTATTGTGTAGGTACTTACGCGATAATTATTTGCTTTTTCACCGACTTTCAAAAAGGAATAGGTTCTCAATTCGGTTGTATTTTTCCTTTTTAGGGTTCCGTACCTCAAAAGGAAAAAACAGAACCCTTATAAGATTACTTTGTTGTCCGTCTGGCTGTTCAAATTAATAAAACAATTAAATACAAAATAATCTGTACTTAAGAAATATTTCTCAGAGGTAAGGGCCACAGGGATTCGAATCCAGAACTCTCAGATAGAGGTCACGTTCTTAACTACTCGAGTACCACCGATTATTTATTATACTTATAGCTGCTGGTACCAAATGAACGGGGCAAACGGAAGACCAGGCGCCGAGGTATACCCCTTGGCCTACGCTGAGTGTGTCCCTTTAACATGACACCACTACACGTACGGCAGCAATTATGTTATTCTGAGTGTATATATCTATACTAATAATAGTTCTTTACCTATGAAATTGCCGACTTTTTCTCAAGCTTTACTTTGTTCATAATTTATTTGATTGAACAGCTATTACTTAAGTGGTTTTTTTATTTAAAACCTTAGCCACATAACGGAGATTTTAAGCAAAATTAATATTTTTTTACTTTCGATTTATTAACTGAAAACGAAGCTTAACTCGTTTCATCTGTTACCAGTTTCCTTGCTTATTTTTGCTGTACCTTTGTTACAATTAAAATTGTGTTAAATTTGGATTTCATATACCCGAGAAAAATCCAAAAACGTTAGTATGAAAAATTCAGTTTTCCAAAAATATTGTATGAAAAACGGCAATTTCATAGGTAAAGACCTAATATTATAAAGAGAAAAGATTTGTATTTTTGTATGTAACGAATAAACTTAAAAACTACTGGACCGATTTCAAAAATTCTTTCACCATTACGATGCTACATTATACCTGAGTAACATAGGCTATATAATTTTCCCGAATTCCCACGGGAACGAAGTCTATTACACCTCTCACCATTACACAACGTGTTCCATCTAGTAACCCTCACCATTTGTGTCAAATGAGTGGTTTTCTAGAACCACTGATGCTCTGCCTACCCTGTTGGGGATTACAGGAGTGAGCGTATGTAAATCTGGGTAAAAAAAATGAAGCCTCTTAGAAAATGTAGGTACTCTTTGAGACCAGAAAATAATACCGTTATAAATACAACTGAACTGAGAACCTCCTCCTTTTTTGAAAGTCGGTTAAAAAGTCGTAATTTTTGTTAAAGTGAAATTGAAAAATTATGAAAAAGTATATGAAAAAGTAGTCATTTGGTAAAGTTGTCTTTTAAGTAATGTAGACTTTATGTGAATTGTAGGCCGCGATAGTCATTATAAGAAAGTAGTCATTTTGTCCCCTTGTTCCATTGTAATCAACTATTCTGACCAACTAGTTGTTCCGTGTGGCACTCGATTGGTGGTTTTGTTCCGCTCTGAACAATTGCTCAAGTAGATCTCAGAGACACGATTATTTTATTCCTCACGGAACAACTCCTTAAAATTAAACAAAAAAATAATACTTCATGCTTATGAAAAAAATAATAAACTTAACTATTTGAATAACAAAATTCTAAACGTAACCAAACTTAAATCTTTGTGGCATACTGAATTCGATATTAGCAACCTATACGATGTATTCTTCTTCATTGGTATATGAGATTATTCGCAATTACCATGGCGCGAGATTAAGATGGATGCCTCATGAATTATCTTAATTTCTCCATGGCATGGCCGAGATCAATGTCACCATCAATAAACTGAAGTAGAATGGCTCGGATGGCGCCATCAGTGCTCGGATCGTGCTTTCCTCGTTTAGTTCCCTTTTGCATAGCGTAAAAATTTACATTTTTTGCAAGGACGTTGAGTAGCCGAAACAAAGTAACATTCTTATTTAACTGTTTGTTTAACTTAGAGTGAAAGGCCTCCAATATATTATTCGTGCGGTGGCGGAGACCGAAAACACTAAGAATTTTTCGAGTGTTCCGAGTTATGACTTTTCCAAGTGGCCGGTAAGAGCCTAACTACTTCAAAAGCAAGAAGTATCTATGTAGGTAATCTATGTTTCGCGGTACCAAGCTAAAGTTGTTCCGTTAGGAAACAAAATAGTTGATGTGCCTTGTTCCTCCTTGACCAACTGAAATCGTTATTCCGTGTGGCATAAAAATAGTTGATCAGATTTTAGTTGGTCAGAATAGTTGATCACAATGGAACAAGCGATTTTGTCAAAGTGTTCTTTTTGTGAAAAACAGTAGTCATTATGAAAAAGTGGTCATTTCGGGAAAGTGGTATTTTTAGTAAAGTAGACATTACGTACCTAAAGGGTTCTTCACACCAATGCCAAATTTTACTTGTTACTGTGTTTAAATGAGGGTACTGTACGCTGCCCATTTTGTTAATACAAGCTATAGCTGTTGTATTGTCTATTCGTAATAAGATTTTACAGTTTCTTAATGATTTTCCAAAGCATTTTAGACCAAAGTAAGCTGCTAGCAGTTCTAACTGATTCATGTGAAAATGTTGTTCTTCTCGTGACCACAAACCTCCTATGCTTTCATTATTACAGTGAGCACCCCAACCTGTTAGTGACGCATCAGTGAAAATTTCTATTGAATGACTATCTTCTTTTATTTCTTTTTTGCATAAGATAAGATAAGATAAGATAAGATACTTCTTTATTTACTTTAAACATGGTTTAAAAAGATGTTATACAATAAAAGTGGCCTTACATGTTTAGCTAAATAATTGTAGCATGCAAATATAGAGGTGATTAGGTACAGTTTTAAAAAAAAATCAATATCATCAAATAATCATAAATGCAGTCAATAATAATCAAAATAATAATCAATATCAAAAAATAATAGTCAATTAATCAATCAAAACAATAATCAATAAGAATCAATATAATCAAATAATCAAAATAAAATCAATGTAATCAATCATGAATAAACAATAATTACGATTCCACAATTTTGATGTGTCTCAAAGTCAATAGTCAAAAGTTACGTAGATCAAATAATTCCTTAACGCTATAAAAATTATATTTCAACAACCATTCGTGCAAATGCTTTTTAAATAATCTTAAATTTAATAATTTCATTTCTTTCGGTATTTTATTATAAATTTTCACACATAGACACAAACAATTTTTAGAATATTTTGCACTTTTGGGTACCTCCTCCAATACTAGTCTGTGAGGATCTCTTTGTACTCTATTATTAACGTCACAGGCTCGTTTAAATAGGTAACTATGCTTCTTGACAAACATACATACTTCCAATATATATAACGAGGGTAAAGGCAATAATCTAAGTTTTTTAAAGAGCGGTCTACAGGATTCGTACGGTGGAATACCACACATGGCCCTTAGACATCTCTTTTGACTAATAAAAACATTATTTAACATTTCGCAGTTTCCATTTCCCCACAGAACCAGACCGTAACGTAGGACAGATTCCACATAAGCGTGATAGGCTGTTTTGGCTGTATTTATGTCAGTTATTTTTCTTAGTTGTTTCAGCGCATACACAAATTTGTTTACTCTTTTCGTTACGTCTTCCAGATGCGATTTCCAGTTCAAATCTCTGTCAATAACAATACCTAGGAATTTTATTTCGTTAAGGTGATCAAGAGTGTTGCCATTATAATTAATATTCATGTCAAAATTATAAACAGATTGATAAGAATGATTGAATTGTGCATAATGTGATTTCTTTAGGTTGATAATAAGATTATTCTTCCCCAACCATTCAATGACAGTCTTTATAGTATTATTGACGTCCAATTCATGATTTCTTATAAAATTTGATGTCAGCTTTTCAGTGGTAACTACGATCGATATGTCATCAGCAAATAAAATACATTGATGTTTTATAATGTCAGTAATATCATTAATATAAAATAAAAATAGAATTGGACCCAAAATACTTCCTTGGGGCACTCCAAAATTCACGCGCTCAAAATCAGAGCAGTATGAGATAATCTCACCTTTGTCGTTAAATTTTGAGATTTCCACACATTGTTTTCGATTAATTAGAAATGACGATATCCACCTATGAGCCGGGCCTCTAATTCCCAAGGCGTCTAGTTTTTGTAGTAGAAGGTCGTGTGAGACATAATCGAATGCCTTTGTTAAATCGAAAAAAATGCCGGTAGTCCAGTTTTTTTTATTTAAGCTAGTTAATATAGTTTTGATTAATGTAAATACTGCAAGTGTTGTGGATTTTCCTTTTTGGAACCCAAATTGTTGAGTCTTGATAATGTTATATTTATCGCAAAACTTCAGGATTCGATTTAACATGCATTTCTCAAACGCTTTTGATAAAATAGACAATAAGGCAATAGGTCGATAGTTGCCTATATCGTCTTTGTTTCCCTTTTTAAAAAGCGGTTTTATGACAACGTTTCAGAGCCTCTGGGAAAGTACCTGTCTCAAATGAGAGATTAATTAAGTGAGTCAAAACGGTGAGAATTTCGTTAATGCATGCTTTTATAATGTGTGTACTAATTGTATCGTGACCCACTGTCTTCGAATATTTTAGGGACAAAACTTCTTTTTCAACCTCAAGCTCAGACATTGGTGTTAGAAACATTGTATTAGCTATTTTACAGTTAACTCTTAGTTGGTTCCGCATATCCCCCTTTCCACTAATGGAAGTTATATAGTGATTGTTAAAGGCCGTTGCTATATCAGAGGGATCAAATACTGGGGCATTATTTACTTTAATATTGTCTATAAATTCCCTCCCTGACATATTAGAGGTCTCGTCGCTTATTACTGACCATGTAGCTCTACATTTATTTTTACTATAGGCAATTATTTTCATGTTATTATTCTTTTTTGAACGATAAATACATTTTTGTAGTATATTAGAGTATAATTTATATTTTTCTTTATTACATATTGATTTATTTTTATAGTAATTATATCGTAGATATCGTTTAGTTTTGCAGCTTATTTTTAGACCTTTACTAATCCACCTTTGTTTTTTTTCATTTTTGTTATTAATTTTTATGCGTATTATTGGGAAACATAATTTATAAAATAACTTTAAATTGTCGTAAAAAATGTCAAACGCCCGATTCAAGTCCCCCTCTCTGTAAATTTCAGACCAAGATAAGTTGGAGAGGCATTGTTTAAATTTCAAAATATGTTCCTCGCAATAATCGCGTTTATAAATGAAATAAGACATCTTTTTTTTAACTATGTGTCTAATCGGAAATCTCAACAATTGTGCCGTGTCATGATCTGACAGATAGAGAGGAAGAACTTGCGCCTTTGCGTCTATTACGTTACTTAGAATGTGATCGATACAAGATTTCTTGCGCGTTGGCTGGTTAATAACAAATAGTTTTGTTCCACCATTCTAAATCTGGTCGTACATTAGAGGATAAATTCATAAATACATCATAATCATCATTTTAATTCAACAAGGCCAAGTATCTTTCTCTTTCAAGTAATTTTGTATGGGCTATACCATAAGGTACAGCCGGACAGGCTGCCACTAATGTGCCTATTAATTTTGCAAATTCACGAATTTTACATCTAATTTTTAAAAATGTTTGTATTGTATCTCTAACTTTAAGACGTTTTTCATCTGGTAATTCTAAACACATATTCTTTGTATTAATGAAAAAACCTAAAAATTTGCAACAATTACTAGGGTCTAAGTTACTTTTTTCAAAATTAATAATAAAACCTAAGTTTTGCAGAATTTCAAGAGTTTTGTGCACATTTTGTACACATTCCTCATAAGTCCGACCAATACATAGATAATCATCTATGTATATGATAGATAGAAAACCTAGATTCCTTAAATACCCTACTACAGGCTTCAATAACTTTGTAAAGACGCTTGGTGCTGTACAAAGTCCATATGGTAGAGCATTAAATTCATATAGATCATTACCAAATTGAAATCTGAGGTATTTTCTATGTTCAATGGCTATTGGCACCAACAGATAGAATTCTTTTAAGTCTATAGTGCACATAAAATCATTTTGACTCACTAATCTTTTAGCAGTTCTAATGTCTTCCATTTTGAAATGCTCAACTTTTATAAATTTATTAAGTGGTTTTAAATTTAATATAAATCTATATTTTCCATTGGGCTTAGGAGCCAAAAAAACACTAGAAATGAATTCACCCTTTACATGTTGACATGATGTCACTGCGCCAAGGTTCAATAAATTATTAATAGCATCTTGTACTAATAACTTTTCTTGTTTTCCAAAATTATTTTTTGGTACAGAAAATTGTATTGGTTCAGTTAAGAAGAGTATTTTGTAACCAGTTACACACTGCAAAATGAACTGGTCTGAGGTCAAAGCTTCCCAGTTAACTATAAAATTAGAAATGTTGCCAGCATGTACCTGATTCAGCGTTTCTTGGTTCTCTCGGAACGTTTGTAATTGGTTCTCGACTGATATGGATGGTTCTTCATTTGCTGATAGTGTTGAGTCTTGGGTCCACCTCGTGCTGCTGGACGTTGCTCGTAAGACGACTGCTGCTTCCGAGGTGGACCCTTCTTGTTTTCCAAGCCAACTCCTGTTTGCTTTGCTCCTATTTGTTTATTCGGCTTAGGCACTGTTTTTTTAATTGTGGTCACTGTCTGTTGAATTTGTTTTGAAGTTTTAATTTTTTCACCCAAATTCTCTCCATATAATTTTTCATCTCGAGGAACTGAGTCCATTACCTTAAGGAAATTCTTGTCTAGAAGAGGTGCTATAAGGGTTTTCCTCGTTTTTGTATGATTATAGTGTATGTCGCTTAATAATTTTGATGCATCATAAATTATTTTTATTAAATCCACTTGGTTTATTGTCTCCTCATTTATGAGATTAGTTAGGCCTTTACCCAGCATAGACAGTGCTATGCCTAGTTGTTTCTGTTGATATTCAAGCCCTTTGTCCCTGAGTTTAGAGTTTTCTGTAAGGGCTGCAGCGACTTCCTCATTAAGGAGAGGGGCAGCCAGCAATTTACAGTTATCTGGTATTTTTTCCTTTAAAAGGTTTATCTTTTCTTCTTTTTCTAAGCCATTTAATAAAATATGGTCCCACCTCTTCTTAATCTCGTCTGAAATTTGTCCCTCATAAGATAAAGGCTTTTCAAATTTTTTTCCCAAGGCTTCTCGTATGGGTGAAGCAATATTCACTGTAGCAAATTCAACAGGCTCGGCAGGGGAGGTCAACACAGGAGCGGTCGGCGTAGAAGCGGTTGGCACTGTAGCGGTTGGCACAGGAGAGGTTGGCAGCGGAGAAGAACCTTCTCTGTTGCTTTCAGTGTCGGCAACTGCAGAAAAAGATTGTTGATAGCAAACTAATATTGGGGACATGCGTATCTCGTACGAAAATAAGATCTACAAGTATCACGTACATGGAGATCATTGTCCTTGCTGATCAGAGTCGGTATCGCGTACTAAAAACTGATCTGTTAGCGTGTCTTTGTATCTCGTACAACACGTATTTCTATTAAGTTCCTGTAGGTTACTATTTACTGTTAGTTACACAATAAACTAAGAGTTATGTACACAATACTTACCACTATCTGATGATGAGGATCTTAGAGAAATTCTCTTGTATCGTTGGCTGTGGCTGCGCGACCTGGATCGGTCCCTGCGCCGATCCTTGTTACGGCGTCTACCACGCCTATCTCGGTTTAATTCCTCTTTGAACACTTTCCGCATACGCTTCCATAGGTTTTTTTCACTAGGCATCGGAAAATACTTGAAAATCACAAGTAAAAACTACCAAAAAACAATTGTTTTTAATAAAACACACCACGATGACGGTAACGCGCGAAAAGAAGTGACATTGACAGGTGTTGTCGGTGTTACCAGGGCGAAAGCAAAATAGTGCACACGGCAAAATGTGAGTATATTTATTTTTTTCTAGATGGATTATCTAGCTTTAAAATATCGCGATGACAATAACTGCGGGGACAGGATACTACACAATCAATTTAATTATATTTCAGATCAACGTGAAATGAAATTTGCATTCTGTTTTGTACTTTGGATAAATGTTAAGTATTTTGTTTAATTTATTGTAAACAAAACCACCAAGATAGCAGAAACTCCCGCGTGCGAGTTGAGTGGAAAAGGAACTAGAGGGACAGACATTGTATTTTCGGCGTTTGTCAGCAAGTTTGTGTGGGTCATATGGAGTGAGGGAATGAGTTTTCATTATTATATTTAAAATGAATTGTTGTCGAACTGTAAGTACTTTGCAAGTGGAATAGAGGTCAGTAGTCGGATATCGGAATGGGAGGCGGAAACCTACTTTCAGCACTGCGCGCTGCGCCCGTTCTAATTTTAAAAGTGCGGTTTTAGTGGCACCACCCCAAGAAATTATACAGTAGGATGTTATCGATTGACAAAGAGCTTGGTATACTAATTTTATTACAGATTTGTCTGCTATATGACGTAAGTTTTTAAAAATGAAAATGAGCTTACGAAGTCTGGAGGAGAGTGAGTCGATATGAAGGTGAAACTTTAGTCTGTAGTCTAAGAAAGCATAGTCCATATTTGTTCCAAGATTGCAATCAATCAAGGCTTTGCTCACACACATCTTCACCTTGTTGAATCTGGAAATCATATCCGCAAGGCTCAACCAACGAGTTTTACAATCGAGTACCAGTTGCATGTTTATGCCGAACTCATCACCTATATACTTTTGAAGAATATCATTTTTTGTGGGTGAACGGCGAAAAAGTTTCACGGTTTTCCTTACTTTTTTAATTAGTTCTTCAAACTCTGGTAGTAAATCAACTTCAACTGCAGGTAATATGCAATCAAACCCTTCACTTTCGGTGATATTCTCAACTTCTTCGTCGAGTTGACACATATCTAAGTTTTCGGTTAGTAAACTCTCGTCTGGGTCATCGTCGTCGGGTTTTTTCTTATAGATAACATCAATGATACCTAACTGAAGGCCGTGAGCATAGCATAGTTGCTGAAGAGGGTTTATAAGTCGTCCTACTTTGACCATTACACTGGCCCTATCAGTCGTCATAGCCGCAATATCGTCATCCAAAGATAAATCATATTCTGAAAGTCTTTTCTTTAACAAATCTACACAAGTTTCGGCAGGCATACTTCCGATTACCCTAACAAGCCCCAAATTCCAAAATAAAGCTTCTTCCTTGGAAAATTTATGAATATTCACATTCATAAATCTCCTGTTTCTACAGGAAGTCCACTCATCAAAAGTAAGCGTAAATCTGTGATTGTCTTTCTTTAATTCCTTAAGATCTTCAGACACTTTGATTTTGAGTCATGTCATATTTCATGACAATTAGTTTTATTGAGTTAGGAGATTTTGGAAGTTTGTAGCCTTTTGCTTCAAATAATTCTCTTAAATCTTTTAACGTACAAAATGATCTAAATGTCTGGCCGTCCTTGGAAACCATCCTTGCAATTCTTTTATCCATAGGAACTTCTTCTTGCGGATCAAAATAATCAGATATTTTGTGCTTTTTCGCTTGGCTCACATCTGGTGAACAAGGTACAGACGAACTAGTTGACGGCAGCGACAGACTCGAAAAAGTTGATGAAACCGGCGTATTTTGTAGTGTTTTTTTTTTGGGTCGTATTAATGCTATGTTTAGCATTCATATGTACAATGTACATGTAAACCTTTAGGTGAACGTGCTGATGTTTTCAGAATAGACTTACACAATTTGCACTGAGCAGTCAAGCCATCGTCTGCCTTTAAAAAGTACTTCCATACTTCCAGCGGGCTGTTAAACTCCTTATAAGTTACGTTTGACGACATGACGACACTAATCCACTAATTTTCAGTTGAAAACTGTCTTTAAAAACAACCGGAACAAAAATAAATACGCTTCATTCAATCACGGAAACAATGTCAAATTGTAAACAAATAGGCATAATTGCCGGTCGGCTCGAGGTCGCGATACTTTTTCGCTCCCCCCCACCCCTTTCACACTAGCGCCGCGCCGCCGCCGGATCAGACGGCCGAGCGAGACGGCCGACCAAATTCAGTTCAATTTGCGCGCGCCCGCGCTCATAAATGGTCACGGAATGTGTTTGCTGCGTAATCTTGCAAATCTTGCGAGATCGCGCACGATTTTGGGTGCAAGATTGATCTTGCGAAATTGATGCGAGATCTCGTTATTTCGAGATCTTGGAATACCGAGATTGCACTCCCTAGTAATGCTGTACACAGTCCAACTAGTCTCCTCTCATTTTTAGAATTTAGTTTCAGATCTTTTGCCTTCCTCCATAAACATTTCGTATAATGATAATAACAATTCTTAATTTGGACTTCTGGAAATAATTGCAACAAAGCATTAGAAACAGCAATTTCAAAATCTAGATGCACCTTTTTAGGCGCCCATCCCGTAAGTTGTGATTTCATCATCTCAAATAGCGCTGTGTACGACTGCCGTTTCTTGTCGGACATCAGTGCGTAAATAAGTGGTACGACATTAGTTTCCATGAATGATTCAGAAATGTCCCCATGTATCGAATACAATTGTTCAAAAGGCCCAGGGAAACTTTGAAATGTTCCATCCATAAAAACTTCATCTAAATTCAGAATCTGTTCTTTGGGCATCTGGGGAACAGAACACTATGATTCGATAGTTTGCATCTCGATAGTCTACGAGAACAAAACTTTCAAACTTTTCAGGGACTTCAACTTCATTAACATCCTTAAAATTTGTTCTGTTCCTATTAGCATATAAAGATGTTTTTATACTTTTCAGTGAAAGTAGTTTGACGAAATGTGCACCTTTATTTTTCAATGTATTGATTCCCAAATTGTAAATTTGCGGAATCGGGGCGTCTGTTAGTCGAGCCTGTTCTTTCATATTTTCGACGGTTACGTCTATATCATTTTTGATATAATCGGCTTCACACGTGTGGTCTATAGATTTTAGTATGTGGATGCCCTAAAAATAAAAAAATCAAGGGATACTAATTTCTGAAAAAATAAGGTAAGTGTGTGTAACTTCGGGGTAGTGGGGTACTTCGTGGGTTTTGCTTTTCGATTCAAAAATAAGAAATCCTGACAAGACATTTTAAAACTAAACTTCATGGTGTGTTCTTCACACATTACACTATCAAAAAAACAAAAAACCTACTTTTTGGCGGCCAAACGGAACGCAACATAACAATCGAAACGTAAGTCGGCCTCAAATTGCTGTTTTAGCCGCGCGTTCTTACTGATAGCGTAAGGTCGTACGCGGAAATTTATAAGAACCTTACAAGATACAGGTCTGTATGTCAAGATATCGGGGTAATTCTGTTCTTTACTTCGTTACTATTGATCTGATATCAAGTTCAGGTACTTAGTTTGATAGCATAGATTTCCTAAAAATTCTATTCTAAATTTTATTCAAAATAATTACCTATTGAACTAAAAAAATCCATTTATATTTATACGTAATTATTGCATAAGACATGTGGAATATAAATAAAAAAAAATAGTTTAGCACTCACGAATTAACCAACAAAGCGCAATATCTCTGTAGGTTATTTCATGTTAGTCGATTTTACGTATTTCCGAACTTATAACATATTTATTTTTATTTTTTCTTTATTTCACGTAAAGCTCTTTATTTGATTTGTAAAGATTTTTCAAAACTAATGCTCGCTATAGACTTGTAATACTATCCCGAAATTGCCAACACGAATTCACGAGTTTAGCCGCACTGCAAAATTTTTACACGAAATAGCATGCAAATGAAGGGTCGACAAGAAAATTCATTAAAAAAAAACCAATCGCTTTTCGATCGTAAAAATTTTACGCATCTTTTCTCAAAAAACTATTCTTTCTTAAATATAAGCTTTCATTCCGATACTGTATCCTGAAAAATTACAAATCCACCTGAAAGGTGCAAGACCCAACACTCCCACTTACCTTACATAGGTAGGTACTAACAGTTCAGTTTCCCTGAAACTTACTATAATAGTGACTGATCCCCTGCACTTATTCTTTCTCACACTACTGCAGTTCCAAATTGCGCTTCCATTTTTGTATGAGCGTTGTTTATAATGTTGGCGGCCATTCAATAATAATACTGTTCACTTTTTCCTATTAACGAATACAAATTCTTCCATTTTTTCATTTAAAATACAAGCTTTGGAACACGGACGTTAGTTTAGAATTAATCAAGATTTTCCTAACCTTAATAGTCAGTCGTATTACCTAAATGACAATATAAATTTAAATCAATTCTGTATTTTCTTCAATCTGTATGCGGAAAAGTATTTATACATACAGGACGACAAAGTAGTATGACCACGAGGAAACAGCGGAATTTCGACAATGTTGCTTTTTGGTCATGTTAATTTAATAATACAAGTTGCCTTCTATGCTTCCAGTAAATCAATTATTTCATTATTTTTCCTCTTTTGCATTTGCTGTAATAATTGATTGTGTGGTAAACAGAAATATCATAGAGCTTGATAAGCGAGAGTAATGAAATTTTTGTATCAAGAAACTCTTTTACGATAACGATAGTACGAAACATGTAGGTACGTGCCTTGTTGAATACATGTTATTGTATTGATAGTGGAAATAATTGTTTACATGCCTATTTTGTGGTTCCTACTATCTGGGTGTTGAGTAAATCAAATCTTTAAATTACATTTTTTTTATGTGTCATAGAGTTCATAGTTTCTTTGGTTTTTGTTTCGAAAAGAACTATGTTCGATTTATTCATGAGTTTCAAACATAATTTTTTTTCTTTGAATTTATTCACTAATAGACAATCACTCAGTTGCAGAAACTTGTTTACCTCATCAGTACGGAAAGGGACAGTATGAAATGTAAAGAAGCATTATCTTTAATGGACGTTTCTGCAACTGGGTGAATGAAGTTTAAATACAGTAGTATAAACTATCTAAATATGGCATACTCCAGAAGGCAAGGGGCGCTTAGCTTATTGTTATCCAATTCTTTCCACGCCATTTTTTTATTTTATTTGGATGTAACATTTTAGAAAACCACCCAAAAATGTTCTTAAAAAGTCAGTCAATTCAAAATAGTATATATAATAAAAATAAGAACATTCAATACAATACCATACAATACATAACTCTTTATTTGCAACAAAAAAAGATTCCTTACATCATTGTCACCCTGACGAATTTTCCATACATAAATGAAACCTCGATATCTCCTAAAATACTGATGTTTTGCATTTTTTTTAATACTCACCTGCAGTTACGGAAATTCTCTTCATTTATAACACCTTCGCAGCTTATGTGACGCAGTATTAGCTGAAGCAGAAGGTTTTGAACGTGATCCACCCATCCAAATGCTTCAGAATTTGATTCACGTTTTTCTCTCTGATGAGAGTTTCATAAGAAGATTTTTGCCGCTGTATGCTGTCATATATTATATGTGATAGACCCGGCGTCATTAATTTTTATCTCGGGCTGCTGGTTTACCAGATATGAAGTGGGCCCTACGTAATCCTGTGGCCCATAAATAAATGTAAATATTTTCCAAAGTATTAGGTTTTTTGGGTTGATTTATAGCCAGAACCGATTTTTTTATGAGTCACTGTAGATGTTAATGATAAAATTGGGGCTCCGTCAACCGGTTCATCTTATTTTCATTACTGAGAATCGCAGCCATTTGGTTGTGTGGCCCATACTTTTTTGTCAATAATTCTTGAACTATTGCGTCACAAATGATTTCAATATTCAAATATGAAGTCTTTTATCCATCACTGAGCGAATCTCTCGGAGTTTTCATCCTAGGATTAAGGGCCACACATCCAAATGTACATAGTTTTATGGGCGCACAAATCAATGGAACCAAACCCGAAAATGGAAGCCCTGAAATGCCAAAGATACGGGTCGGGAACTGGATCATGCGTCCTTACCGTACATGAATCACAGGGTTTAACGTACGAAAACGTGGTTATTGTTCGTACTATAAAAACCAGGCAGGAGCTACACAATAGCATCCCACACGCAGCGGTGGCTGTATCGCGCCATACCGTCAGCTGTGTATATTACGCCATCATCATCAAAAATCGGGATACGGTTGTTATTGATGCCCGAAGGACTGGAGATAATAGACCGAAAACCACCACTGGCTTAGATAAATAAAGACTGCACGAAACATAGAGTAATAATTGTTTTTATATTTTAGTATCTGTATAATGTATTTATTGTAAGCTCAAATGTAGAGTATAAAATGTAAAATAAGTATTAAAAATATAAATGATAATAAGACAAGGTCACGGACATCAAGTCTGTGGATGCTAAATTAAGTGAAATAAAAGCTAAGACCCACTCACCCCTAAAAGCAGAATCCTTCAATGACTAAGCAAAGAGAGATGTAATTTTGACATTGTGTGTTGAGTTTTCATTAATAAATGTGCCTTTAATTTTTACAGCGATTCGACCTTTTCTTCGCGTCATATATAACAACTTATGTATCCAGATACACCAGAACCACAACTGTAACACGGTCTCTTAGGGCGTATCGAATTTGGTATAGAGCAGAAAACATGAAACGCCTGTACGTTCGGGAGAATAGTAGTCAAAAGGGTATTTTCCGTTACAATTTCAATCATTTTACCGAAGAGAAGACTGTTTTTGGGGACTTTTCATATTTTGCTAGTGTACCCGCACGAAACCACACTCCAGATCAAATATTAGGAAATGGAACCAAAGATGAGGATATCAGATTCATTTACTCACTTAGATATTGTTTGAATACGACTGAAGATAACGAGATAAAACTACCGGCAAACATACTTCGCGGACCTAGTAATAAAGAAACTAACAGCCCGAGTGGTGAAGTGTTTTCATTTTCAATTAGATTAATTCGAGGTTTCGATCCAGACTATACAACTACGACTACTACCACTCCTGCACCTATGGATAAAGTTGATCCGAGCCAAGGCTACAGTCACATGACTTATCTGATGGCTGGGACTGGCCTTTTGTTGGTACTTCAGGTAAAATATTTGTGTATAATGTAAACGTGAACGTTTGTGAAGGTAGATGGATTTATTGATGATTTTTACCGTTTTAAGCAAAAACTACTCAATCAGACATGAAGTTGCAACAAGACAGCGTTCATAGTATCATAGATATTTGTAGTACAAGGGTGGAAAAAGGTTATTGCCTGCCTCCTGTGCCCTTGTCCGCCGCTGTGCTGCTAGCCCCCGCACTCACTCGCTCCGCCACCACGGTATGCCTACAGTACTTAAATCGAATCCAGCTAGAATTCAATTTTGTTTCCTCAAAATGGAGGGACGTTTGTTTTAGTTCAACCTCCAGTCAGCGGCACACTTTTTATTTGTAGGTCACAGGAACTGCAAATGGGTTTCAACCTTTAGTTCTAGGTCCATTCATTAAAAAAAAACAAAGAATCGAGTATGTTTTCCTTATTTAAATTTGGTACAATCAATTATATGTATTATGTAACTGCTTAAATCCAAGTATTTGCAGCTATTATTACCTAAGTATTTAAAGACATGTAATTATTACAGGTATTTAAAATTACATTTCCCAAAAAAATTGTATAAATAACGGCAATTTCAGAGAGAAAGATTTAATTTAAATATTGGTAATCAAAGTTGCAAATGCTTTCTTGAAGCATATAAATGTAACTAATTGTATTAACTTAAAATAAAAAACAGGATTCTTTGCGTTTTTCTGTGTAAAGATGAAACCTGAATGTTTGAAACTGATAGTCCAGAAAAATTGAAAATGTTAGAACAGTTTAATGGACCCCGAATTAGTCAGTCATTTCCTCTCGGGCGATAACTTGTAAAATGCTTCAGTTATATTTATCATGAAGCTCTATGAACGTCTACCGCGGCTTGGTGGGTGAGTTAAGCAACGGTAGCCTCCCAATCACGTTGAAAAATACTTTTTCATCCCATCTATTTGAAAAGTGTCGCTTTGTTCCTCTATAAGTGGGAGCAAAAGAGCTCATTTCTGTTAAGAACTCTTTGGCGGCCGTGAATGAGCTTTTAAAGACATTTGAATGTAGAACATGTGTCATTCATAGAAATCGAACGTGTTGGCTGCACGGCGGCGGCGTCCGCCGCGCTTATTGAAAAAAAAAACGCGCGAATTAAGTCTCTGTTCTTGTAATTTATTTTCCCATAGAAAGGGGATGAAAAGTAGAGTATATGACTCGAGAGCAAATTATTTTTACCAGCATCACCAGCCTCGACCAGCAGCGCTACCACAAACTGAACGTAAAGTTGCAAACTACCTAGCAACTGGAAATTCTGTTTTAGAATATTTATTTATTTAATATGATATATATTTTTTATTCATTTGATTATATCTTATATATAAAAATGAATCCCTATTTAAAACTTAAAAAAAAGAAAATATTTAAAAACTTAAAAAAAATCCCGGAGGAAAGTTCCACTGGAAAATCATTTAGAATGATGGTCTGAATTCAGGGTTTCAGTTTTTGCTAAGCTGTCCTTTACACCCTCTATGCTTTTTTATGTATTTCTATACTTAAAATTCTAATTGAATAACATTATTTCACAGGTTAAAGCTATGTCGGTTTTCATTATCACTGGTATAGCAGGCTATTCGGTGTTATCATATTTAGAGGGCCGCACTCCATCCACATTGGAATACATGCACCTAGAAATGGTCTATCTACTTTATAGCATGTTACTTGTCGTGTTTCTCGCCGATACTGGTATCTTTGGGTACATAGCGTTAAGAGTAAAAGTGGTGAGTTATAAATATAACTAATATTTACTAAACACATAAACACACACACAAACACGCGCGGTTTGATATACATACAGGGTGACTTTTCAACCACTAGCCATGTTTTTCTTAAATTTTATTAGTGCTGATAAAACATGAATAGGGTTGAAGAAAATGTTTATAAAATAAAACTGTTACAGATTTATGTTAAATAAACGTGTATTGATAATTGAAAATATAATATTACAAAAATAAATATGACGCTTTTACGTTTCTTGAATCACAATTGTTAAGTATGAAAAAACAAAAGAAAGTCGTTCTTCATTTTTCATAGTATGAATAAAATCTTTTTGGTGATTATATCTCCAATATGCCGCCCCCTTTGAAAGGTCATGCTTTCAATAATGGGTAGATTTTGGTTACAGGCCTCTTCATACAGCCTGTTGCAGTTTTGATTGTGAGAACTCGCGTCACACCGTCACTTCCTGGATGTAGTTCTATACGCGTCTAAGAATCTTCTTTCAACACGCACAAGGTGTCGAGCTGAATGTTGTCGTTCTGACGTTGTCACTTCGATCGTTGTTGTGGTTCCAGTAGGTATTGATTACTCCATCGTTTCCAAAATTGCTGTCTCATCTGTTCCACGCATTTGTAGCGCAGCAGTCGATTCGGATCAACATTGCTTAGCTCAGATGAGGGTATTGCAGTGAATCAACGACCCACGAGAAAATGAGCAGGGGTCCGAAGAATGTCGTTAAGCGAAGACGAAAGCGAAGTTAAAGGGCAAGAGTTTAAAATTGAAAAGGGGAATTTGGTGGAATAAACTTGAACTTTATACCCTTATGACTGGAAGATATTGTAATTAAATCGTTATCGCAATATATATGTCACCGGAAAATAAAAAGAATCGTAAGTTGATCAACTTTCGAGGTAGTTTATCAACTATCGGAAAATCATACACGGCAGTTGAAATGTATTATTTAACGTATACATTTCCAGTAATTGATCAATTTACGGCGTCTCGCGGCAAAATTATCCGACGAACGCGATGTGTACGCTGATTGGTTGCAAACTCGAGGTGTTCGGTGATTGGTTGAATGTCTCACTTAGATCTGCGACAAGTAGGTTTGTTAGTAGCCGAACCCAACCAACCCTAAACGGGTTGGTCGGGTTAGGTTATGTTAGAACTGCGACCCTCAACGCATGAGCCGAGCGAGCGTAGCGAGCGTGCTGCGGCAGCAACCGGCGAAGTGCCAGAAACGACTCCGCTGTGGTTGCCTCTTAGGTTGTCGCATCGACCAATCAGAGAACAGTGTATTATATTACGGATGTCAGTTTAACGTAAAAATGTACACTGAGCAGCGATTAGTCCATTCGTGTATAATTTGACGTGTGGCAAAATCGATAGTTGATAAACTTACAGCCAGGCAGCGTAAATTGATCAATTAGCTGAAACTTATTGCGATAAATAATACATTTCAACTGCCGTGTATGATTTGCTGAAAGTTGATAAACTACACCGAAAATTGATCAACTTACGATTTTTATTAATTTCCGGCGACATATACATGCAGGCTTACCACGTCTCGAAATAAAGCGGTTTAGTGACATCATAAAAGCACGTGTTGAAAAGTCACCAACGAGTTCTGAATGAATTGCTTTGCTTCTATGAAACTGTGACGTCATAGGACTATTCAAACTTTGTTATCCCAGTAGTTCCAGTGTGCCAGTGTGCAATCGTACGGAGTGGACGTGTGTCAGATATTTTTAGAAATTCGGATTTTAAATTTTGTGATTGGTTGATCGATATATTTTCAATTCCTTGTCACACCTGTGGACTTCTTACGAGAAGTTTCCGCCCCCTGGGCGTGTCTAGAAGAGGACAAGTGTAATCATACACTTTCGTCGACCATTGATGCTCTCGGGTGGGGCGAGGATTTGAACCCTGCACCGCGGCGCACTTGGGTTGTGTGGCGGAGCGTCAGAGCCGCTCGGCCAACTCGATGCGTAGCGACCTCGGCGAAACAGCTGACTACTAGCTGCGGCACTACAAGCAGCGGCTACGAGTTGCTACGAGACTACGATACTACGAGTGCTACGTGCGGTCTGCGTATGCGACGCTATGGCAACGGCACTGGGTGCGTGTGCGGCTTGTGGAGGACCATTTTCTAGGCGAAGGGAATTCTTACAATGTTGTGTATGTCAATTGCAGTTTGATCTGATATGTGCAGGAGTATCGGAAAATATTTTTTATAAAGTTACGAGTATCGAGAAAAATCCGAGTGGAAATGCCCCAAATGCATTTCCACTCGGAGCTGTTAGGCCAAGGGACTATGATAGTGGCAACTTGGATACTCCGAGCCGTCAGTTACAAAAGCCAAGGGTCACAGAGGACCAGTCTATTATTGACCTGGATGAGGAGTCCCGAAGCAATGTAACGTTAAGAAATGCACGCCAACGCCAGGGACATAAGTTGGAGGAAGAAAAACCGGAAACCACAAGTTGTACATGTGGAGGCCTTAATGAAGGTCTAGTAAGAAGTATCTTCAGACAGGAAATGACCTTAGTGCTGGAAGCTATAACCCAAATGTTTTCTGGAAGATTGGATGAATTGAACTCCAAAGTTGATAAGGTAATTAATGACCTATCTATTGTAGACAAATGTGTTGGTAGAATGAATTTTCATTTACAACTTAATAGTATCGTTGCTACTGAAAATAGGCAAAATCCACCAGCGGCGAAATCATCAGATAAAGAGGGGCCTCCGAAATCACTGGCAACACAGCCAAAGTCATTGGAAACATCTATCCATACCCCTAAGGGACAAAACAGAGTTCAACATAACACCTACGCTGCCAAAGCCCAAATCAATAACACTACATCTGGTTCTAAAGCTGTAATAGCCCAGCCCCTACATACCCTATCCACTAAAGAGCAGAGTGACAAGCGCCAGGAGCAGTATGAGAAGCAAGATGATGATAACTGGATAACAGTAAAGCCAAAGAAAAAAGATAGAAAAAGTAGCAGATCCGAAGTAAAGATAGGAGAAAATGTGTCAATTAATGTATTGAAGGCAGTGGAGAGCAAAAAGTATTTACACGTTTGGTCACTTCATCCCAACACGTCGGTAGAGGCAGTGAAAGGACATATAACTAGCATTGTTGGAGAAGACACGTTAGATATGGTCTGTGTTGAGAAGATTACACCTAGAACCAAAAGAGAGTACTCGTCGTCCAGGATAGGTGTGGTAGAAAGTGGATTTGAGAAAATAAATAAACCTGAAGTTTGGCCTCCTCACGCCCGTTTTAGTGAGTGGACGTGGTTTCGTACCACACAGAAAGCACCAGACAAGGTTTAAGAGTAACACTCATGAGTCATGGGTAAGTGTTTACTACCAAAACGTAAGAGGTCTGAGGACCAAACTACAAGTATTTTATAAGAATATTTTGGAGTCTAGCTTTGATATATTTGCTTTGACGGAGAGTGGGCTGAACCAGTCAGTGCATGATGGAGAATTAGTCCCACAGGGATATACGGTTCTAAGGTGTGATCGAGAGGACGGCCGCAAGCTAGGTGGTGCTCTTCTTATCGCCAAGCCTGGATTTGATTTGCAAGTAGTTACGTTACCTAACTCAGTGGACTTAAGAAATAGACAATTTGAACTTATTTGTGTTACAGTACATCGCCATGGTCGGTTGTTGTTTATGTGTTGTGTAGGCTACATACCACCAGGAGCAGATGATAGCGAATACATGTATATGTTCCACCTTCTAGAAACTTGTTGTGGAAATAATAAAAAAGTATTGTTACTTGCCGATCTAAACTTGATTAATAAAAACCCACCATCTGGGTCCCCTTACCCACGATGAAACTTTTTTAAGGCAGACTTTGAGTCGTTATATGCATCGTTAGCAAGTACGAACTGGGATATTGTGTGTGAGGCGTCGGATGTTGAAATTGCATGTTCTTTATTATATCAGAAGTTACACGAAATATTGGACGCTTATGTACCCAGAAAGTCAGAGGCCTCTCCTCTGCTAGAGTACTCTTACCCAGACTGGTATACACCGGACATAATACAAGACTTGAAGCACAAGGCACGGTGGCACAGGATATATAAAAGTACTAATTCCGATATGGCTTACAGTGAGTTCTCTCATTACCGGGGCATTGTGAAGGCCAAAATAAATAAAGCGTACGATACATATCAACAATTTAAGAGCGCACAATTCTTAGAAAATCCTAAGGAGTTTTGGAGCCATATTTCAAATAAACGATCTAGCCGTTTTAAACCAAGAATAATAAAAGATGGTGTAACTATACCGATACAGGAGCATGCGCAGGAGTTCGCGAACTATTTTCGATCTGTTTACGGGGATAACTTGCCGCAGCTTGACCCAGACAAAGCTGCTAGGGAGGCGCCCGATAAAGGCACACGAGTACATGTTGGGCAGCTGTCTCTCGCAGAAGTGAGCGCTGCTCTAAAGAAGCTCAAACCAAAACGTTCGATTCGTCCAGATGGAATTCCACCATTTTTAGTCAAGGATGCTTACAAAATATTGGCGAAGCCCCTTTGCCACATATACAATCTCAGCCTGTCAAGCGGTATATATCCCGAAAACTGGAAATTGACGAAAATGACTCCTGTGCCAAAAAGAGCTCCGAAATCGGATGTTCGTGAATATAGACCGATCGCAGTTTTATGCACGTTTGCTAAAGTATTGGAATCGGCCCTGTGCTCAGCAATATTTCCACAAATTAGTGCCCATCTCAATGAAGCCCAGCATGGCTTTAGACGGGGCCGCAGCACCGATTCAAATCTCCAGAGTTTTATTATCTCCGCTGTGAAGGAGCTTGACAGTCGAGTAGGAGCTCAAGTTGATGTGGCTTACCTCGATTTCAAGAAAGCCTTCGACAGCGTGGATAATGAGATTCTGTTGAGAAAGTTTGCTGCATATGGCTTTACGCCTCGTATGCTGAGGTTTTTCGCTAATTATTTGAGTGGGCAAAGACAGTACGTAGATTATGGTGGTTTCATATCGGAACCCTACTTTACGTATACGGGCGTGAGTCAAGGAAGTAATCTAGGTCCACTAGAGTTTATCATACGGATAAATGACCTTCCCGAAACTGTCAAGGAAGCGGAGTGTGTATTGTTCGCGGATGACTTGAAGTTATTTCTGGCTATTGAGGAGGACGCAGATTGTTGTAGGTTGCAAAACGATATTGATCGAGTCATAGAATGGAGTCATGAAAATAAACTACTTTTTAATACAGCGAAATGCAATGTTATGTCTTGCACATAAGCAATGGTACCCGTAGCTCATGACTACCATATTGGCGGCAATATAATAAAACGTGTCACATCTGTCCGAGACTTGGGTGTTACACTCGCGCAAGATCTTAGTTTCAAAGGGCACATCATTGATATTTGCACCAAGGCTTTCCGTAATTTAGGATTTGTGCTGAGGGAATGCAAAGATTTCAAAGGCACTGTGACAGTGAAGGCATTATATAATGCACTAGTTAGGAGTAGGCTTGAAAGTGGGAGTATGATCTGGCACCCTCATGAAGCGAAGTACGCATTCATGCTTGAAAAGCTACAGAACAAGTTTTTGAGGTATCTGTACTTAAAGGAATATGGGGTATATCCATTTTTTCCACTAAAGTATCCAACACTATTCGTAATGGGGATATTTGGATACCATAAGCTAGAGGTTCGACGTAACTTAGCCTTAGCTAAGTACGTCTTTAGTGTATTTCGTGGGAGAATAACGGACATGAAAGTACTAGAGTCTTTAAAAATGGTTGTACCTAATGCTAGACTCCGACATGGGCCAAGATCCCAATTATTTGAATTGCCTCACGCAAGGACAAATCTATTAAAATTTTCTCCTATATCGAGGGCTATAAGAATATTGAATGAAGTGGCTTTAATTATTGATTTATTTATATGCTCATTGGATGAATTCAAAAAGGTAGCATTACAACATTTGTGTTATAATAATTGTACTATACGTCCATAACATTGTTGCAATAGGTGAATAACCTGTAATGGTGATGTTTATGTATTATTAATAATAATAAATAAAAATAAATAAATAGTTCTATGATAGAACTGTTGAAAATAATTTTCCACGTTAAAAACGTATGAGTCACCGACTTCAATCCCAACAACAGTTCGCAAAAAGTAGATATCTAGTTTTTTGCGGACTACAATGCCTATTAGCAAATAACTACAAACAGAAATGTCATTCATTTATTTAGATGATGTTCTAGTTTGTAGTATATTTTGTTTTTGTTGATTTTTTTAAAAGCGCTGAATCATTTTCGATAAAATTTATATGGAACCTCTTCAGGAGTATACTCTTTCGAACAAATAAAGAATTTTGAAAATCGGACAACAGTTGCCGGAGTAATCGCGTAACAAACATACAAAAAAAATACAGTCGAATTGAGAACCTCCTCCTTTTTCGAAGTCGGTTGATAAAATTGTCCCAATGATTCTATAGAACTAAGCGATAGAACTGTTCAGACATTTTGTCATTGTAGTTCTAGGAAAAATTTGCTTATGTACGCAATCTTTTTGATGAATAAGAGTTGAAATCTTTTTATCTCAAGTACCTAATTTAAAAAAATTACCATTTGTCATGTTGACAATACATATATTGACAAAACTATAGCTTATTTCAAATCCTTCTCCTCTCGGATTCCGATTCGTACGGATGTGTTTAGAAAGTACTGCTGTGTTTAATTAAAATAAAGTTTTTAACATACAAATTAGAAGTGCTATACTGGAAAAACAGCGCTAGTGAAGAGTTTACTTAAGTCTGAAGAAAGAGACCACCCTGGTGAGCGCGTCGAACATACATAAGTGGCTTCCTACTCATAAATCTCGCCTCTTCCGCATTGGCTTACGAGAAAAATACCTGCGCATGAGCGTCCAATTAACGCGGCTCAGTTGACACGAGTCATCGCTTTGCTTATTCATCTCGCTCGAACGTCGTGCTGTCCCTATCATCAAGTTGCCGTCGGCAAGTTACATCGAAAAAAATTTAGGCCTAATCAACATATAAAGGTCTTCTTCATCTTCATCAGCCCATATACGTCCCCACTGCTGGAGCACGGGCCTCCCTCGATAACATGAGGGGTAAATGCCATACTCACCACGCTTGGCAGACGGGTTGGCGAGGTTTTTGATATATAATTGCAGAGTTTTCCTTCTCTGTGTGCAGGATGCACTTGCTTGCGTATTTACCTTAGTCGCCTTGTACGACACCTCGGCAAGAAAGAGGGTGGTCTTATTCTACTCTGCCGGGGACTCACGCGGCTACTTTAAAAAAGTAATACTTTTGTGCTGAGTTTGTACTTTAGCCAGATGGTCAGATGACCTAAAGAAGATAGCGGGTAGTGGCTGGATGAAAACAGCGGAGGATCGTGAAAAGTGGCGCACCTTGGGGGAGGCCTATGTTTAGCAGTGGACTGCAATAGGCTGATATGATATGATTGTACTTTAAATCAAAGCTTGACGCCAAAATGCCGCTTGAACGCACAAAAGCATGAGAACGGCTAGTCCGAAAAATATCGATCTGCTCTTATCCTACGCAAGATTAAATGCCCTCCAACTTTTATAAAGGACAGTTTTCGATATTGTAAGTCCTTTACGAGATATAACCGAAAAATCGCAAAAATATCCCTTTTTGGATACATTTTTACCCCCCACCACTTTTGCACACCTCCGCCGAGGAAGAAAACTTAAGATGTCTTATTTGGCAACAAATGAAGCTATTAAAACAATAAAATCTCTTGTAGGATTTAAATCCGATTTGAATTTTTTGTTGGTTTTATTCTATTGACCTATTATCTATGGGCCTAGATGTGATACGAGTAAATAAACTTTTGATTGTATTGTTACCCTACTACATACACTGCTACGTATATTTTTAAAATCAAATATCTTATTTTATTTTATTTATTTTATTTATTAGGTTACCAACGGAGTGCACACCACCACATTCAAGTACATCAAATATTTTAAACACAAAAAACTCAATGCCACTCCAATTATAGGTAACTTACGGCTAGCTTAAAATTAAAATTAAGTTGTAAGATCAATACATAGATAAATAACTACTTATTCAAAATTTAAACACAAAAAAATAATTAAAATTCACAAAACAAAAAAAACTAAACAAATAATCGGAACCATTTAAACATGCGGTAGCCCAAATCTTATCTATTAAGCTTTTATAAAGTTAAAGGTCTTTACCAACCCTCAATAAAACGAATCGTTAAGAATTCCTTATATTTTAGGATATTTTACATTTCTGTAATGTGTGAACTGAGGGACCACAAAGAAATATGAAATTTAAAATAATTGAATAGTGATCATACTTTTATTTTACTTTTATAATATTCCTCATGACTTTTACTAAACGTAAGCCGAGAAATGCTGTGTTTTTATAATGTATTTACTTATTTATACGTCAATTTCAAGTGGTCCCTCAAATGTATGTAGATAGAACTTTGCCCGTCAGTTTTGATACATTATGTGTATTATATTATGACACAGACACCATATGCAAACTGGAGAATTATTTCAGAAATATTTTTTGACAATAATTCCGACAGGAAAGAGTTAGCGGATATCGAGATTTTGTGGTGAGTATGCTGGGATGACGTCAGCCCAGCATACTCACCGAGATTCCCTGAAGTATTATTTTTGAGATTTGGCACAGGGGGGGAAATATTTTAGAACTATTTTTTTTAAATCACAAGCATGTCGCTAGCTTCAGCCGTTCTTGGTGAGGATTCTGGAGTGACGTCATTCCAGCAGCCTCACCGACACCTGTCTATAACTGGAAAAGTATTGAGGTACTAAATATTTCATTGTAGTACTATTTATCACTATTTCCGGAACTATTTATTGGCATATGTAAAAACGTTCAATTCCATGATGAGGCTTCTGGGGTTATGGTCACCAAAAATCACATAGTCATAATAATACAATAACTGTAAACTGCATTCTATTCATTGTGTAAATATTAAAATATGTTTTACTAAATATATATTAGCAAGATATGCCAGCAAGCTAAGTACTTGTCCAGAAGTGGAAAGTTAGGTGTGTGGACTGAGGGACCACACTTTATGCGTCATAGTTTTTTTTATAAATTATTTACAAATTCCAGTATTCGTTTTACAAAATGTATACTACTTTTACTAAAGCCTGCCAGTAAGCACCACTGCTAAAAACCGTTGGGCCCTCAGTTCACGCACACATAGTAATATTGATTAACTTGAAACTGGTAACACTAGCATCCGTAAATGCATTCATTCTGTCTATCTTTCGTTCGTTTTCGTTCGTTCTTGGTACTCAAAATTCAACGTTCTTTGTGGCAGCTCTCGTGTGAGACACATCTCGTCCAACCGAAGTTAGAATAATTATTTTCTCCTTTTTTTTCGATAGTTTTTACACGTTTTCGCGTTGTAAACGCTTTCGAAACACCAGGTTCATCAGGACCTTGCCAACACTTATTGACTTTTTGGGATATAAAAACCTCAGAAATACATGAGATAGTGGTGTACGAAGATAGGGGTGAAAACCTGAACTTCCTCTTACCACATGCACCGAACAATGAGACATCCAACGGTCACCCCATTATGGGAGCGCTTAGCGGATCCGAGAGGTTACAACAAAAGATAGCCCAAGCCAATCAAACGGCGCAGCAGAAGCGAAAAGATGTAAGCACCAAGGGAAAAAGCATGATAAGCACAATACTTAATGCAATAAATGCTGCAGCTACCAATATCCCCGGCATACTCAGAAAAAAAAAGATACAATGACCACGTCAGAAAGACAAGCAGCAGCAGTTGAGCTGTTCACGAGAAGCCCTCCTAAAAGACATCCAGTAAACCCCCCTTCCATCCGAACAAAAGCCGATATGGGGCAAGTATATCCGCCTACCCTCAGACAGGCAGAGTCTCCCCGCGACCACATGGCGAATGCATTCCTTGAGTTCATAGCAGTCATTAAAGCGACCAGACAGGTCAATCTCAGGACCTGCGAGAACATCTTGCATTCGTTTCATTTAGGAAATGAAGGACTGCTTAAGGTAAGACTCGAGGAAGCAGATGCAACCATATATAACAACGACACCTGCCAAGTCCTTAAAGGCAAAGAAATAAGTCGGCATATGGTTGCATATAGCAAGACTGGTGGCTTTGTGACTCTGGACGAAGAAAAAACTAGAATATCGGGAGTAATAACGTTTGAAACCCCTTCAGAAGATCCTATAGTCGTTACAGCCCGATGCACGAAGGTAATGCTAGACGACAGGATCCTTGAAATGTCTGATAAGGTTTCGAGAGGTTCTTCCGATGACATAGCTTTCGAGTCCTGGGAGGCGCCAAACATAACATGGATAAATGGAGTTCCTGGATGTGGCAAAACAACCTGGGTTGTAAACCGTTTTGAGGTTGAACAAGACCTGGTAGTCACAACTACAACCGAAGCGGCAAAAGACCTTAGAAACAAACTTGCAAGCCGTATTGGAGGCTTCGCCAGATCCAAGGTGCGTACTCTTGCATCTGTTCTAGTTAATGGCCTTAGAGAACCGAATAAGGACAGATGCAAGAGACTCATTGTGGACGAAGCACTCATGAACCACTTTGGAGCTATTATTATGGTTGCCCAAATTGTCAAGGCAAGCGAGTTGCTGCTTATCGGTGATAGAAACCAACTACCCTATATTGACCGACATAATCTTTTTCCTTTAAAATACACCCGCCCTGAAATAATGAGTACCATAACGCAGGAGCTTCTGTGTACCCATAGGAACCCTCTTGACGTAGCATTTGCCCTTAGAGAAGTCTACAGTGGCATTTACTCGTCGAAACTTCGTACGGCTTCCTTAAAACTCGAAAGGTATACAGATGCACAGATCGATCGAACCCAATCCGAAACCCTGTATCTTGTTCATACACAGGTAGAAAAGACTACTCTACAAAACCAGGGATACGGATCGGGCACCGGGTCACGCATCCTCACCATACACGAGGCTCAAGGGTTGACGTACGAAAAGGTGGTGATCGTGCGTACTACAACGACCAGGCAGGAGCTACACGACAGTATCCCACATGCTGTAGTTGCCATATCGCGTCATACCGCCAGTTGCAAATATTATGCGGATGATGGTAACGATGCGATAGGCAGATTCATCAAAGAAGCAGAGGCGGCAGGCAGGGGAAAAGTGGTCATTTACAACCTCAAAATGGCGATCAAAAGTCGAGACACAGCCGTCATAGATGCCTTGAGGTCTGAATGCAACAGCGAAGAACCGTCACTCGTTTCGACTGACATTTTTTGTAGGAATAACCCAGTTGTTTCAAAATTTTTGATAAAGTAGCTACACTACCGCAAAAGTTTATGTCCTCCTTGAGAACCCGATGCAGTTTTCTCAAAGTCGGAACTTCTTTTCTTACTGCATAAAACTCTCGAATTTTGTTCCGGATAACACACTTATCAAAATCATCAATTATAACTTTTTTCGGTCTGCCTTTACGGTGTGTTGCTTGAGTATGCCACACACCAATATTGGTCGAACCTTCTTTTTTTATTTTACTTAAAGTTTGTTTATTAATACCTGGCACAAAATACTCAAGTTAGCCTTATTTACACAATAATAAACATACATATTATCATTCAATATATAAAGTATCAAAATTCTTTACTCGGGCTATAGATCCTAACAAATTCAACTAAATATTTTCGTAATACTTTATATTTACGTGAAACACTTAAATTTTGTTGAGATCTCTATAAGCCAGGGATTACCTGGGAGCTGGTGGGAAGTCTATAATAAATATTGAAATAAAAATGTGAAACGATTCCACATACCACACATTGCTGCAACACGTTCAGTGATCTTGTTGAGGTCGATTATGGTGTGTTTTGCTGCCTTTTCTTGCTGGCAAAACCCTATGATGTTAAATATAATTTTCCTAACGGTACTGGGTAAATTTTTACCACTGTTCGACATAATTATTAATTAAAATTTGACGAAGAATACACAAAATTATCGCAATAAACAAAGCTGTGTCAAGTTTGTCTTCTTGACAAATGAGTGATTTGTATTGCCATATACAAATCAACAAGTAGTTTCCATTTTATTCCACGACGGTTTTCTTATTAAACAGAGTCTTTATTGTGCAACTCGGGAATAAAAGACGGATTTTAAGCGAGGGCCAAAGTTGGATCACGAGCAAATGAAGGATTCTAAATTATTGAATCACGAGAGTAAGCGAGTGATTTAAGTTTTAGAGTCCTGAATGACGCGAGTGATTCATAGCCCTCGATGAAAATCCGTTTTATTCAAGAGTTGCACATTATATTTTATACTATGACCTCGAAGAAAAAGAAAGATTTAAGCGCTGCGCAAGGAGTTTGAATTTCGAATATTCTTTGCGATAGAGGTCGTATGTCCATACATTGAAGTGTTCGAAATTCAAACACCAAAATTGACAAAAAAAGTGCTCTTTTTTTACGTGTTTTGCGGGAGCAAAAGAATCTTTTTGGGTTCTAAATTCAAATACCAAAACTGTGACTAAAAGAGCTCTTTATCCCCAATTTTCAGTGAAAAAAAGAAGCTTTTTAGAGGGGGAATGGTATAAAAGTGCAGTTATGCACGTAAAACGTATATTTTTAGAACTCCCAATCTAAGTCGACTGTATGAAAAACAGAATATGTTCCGTGTGTATATAAGCGCTTACAGCACTACACTTTACTCAGTGACTGGACGCGCTGTGCTATATACAAGCGCCGCAGCAGCTTTTTGCAGTACGCCGTTCATGTACCAGCCGCACAGAGTAGTTAAATGATGCAGAAATCGACTAAATCCTCAAACAGTACTTTTCGACAAGACAATAAAATGGACAACGATGAGCAACACGTAATGGATATAAACGAGATTCAACCAACGGCAGACCTATCGTTCTTAGTGAATGACTCGACCCCCGTGACTACGTAACCACTCGTAAAAAGTCCATAGTGGTTCAGGAGTCTGTGACTCGAAAGGATTTTTTGTTATTCCAAGACAGCATCTTAAACACTATGGAGAAATGGATTGAGAAACAAGATGCTCATTCTGCGAAAATACTGGACGAGTTCGATACAGTCAAGAGTTCCATTAAGTTTATGAGTGAGAAGTACGAAGAGTTGGTTACGAAAACTAACAAAACGCAAGAACGTATTACTTATTTGAACGTATTACTTATTTATAGAAGGAGTTCACGATAGTCAACCTCCAGACGAAACGCATTCTAGAATTAGAATCCAAAATAGATGCAATGAAACAATACGCACGTAATTGCTATGTTGAAATCGGCAATATGCCATAAAAGAAACGTGAAAACCTATTAGCCCTTGTGGAAAGTATTGGTACTTTAGTCAAACAACCCATTTTGCGTCATGAAGTTGTATCCATTCACCGCGTAACATCTGCTAGTCCCACGAGTACACGACTAAAAAAAGTCATTGTAAAATTCACAACCCAAACATTACGTGACGATCTATTAGCTTCCGTGCGCAAGGCTAAAGGACTGACATCCGACCAGCTGAACATCGCAGGACCATCGCACAAAATATATGTTAACGAACATTTAACTCTGAAAAAGAAACTTATGTTTCGAGAAGTTAAAAACACAGCAAACGCCCAAGGTTTTAGATTTTCCTGGGTTAAACACGGAACCATTTTGGTCCGCAAAAATGAAACTTCGCCAACATATGCAATTAAAACTGACGTCGACCTCACTAATTTCAAAGATCAAAATAAGGGTTGACCATATAATTTGTTTTAACCATATCGATGTTAATCTGCTACTTGCATTATTGAACGAATGTTATAATTTGTTGTACTGTGAGAATTGTCTCTCATTTTCACATTACTCTTATGTGTACGCGCTATCTATGAACAATCATTTTGTTCATACATACATTAATTAGTACGTAAATACCATACGTAAATACCATACACTAATTAGCTTATACATACCCCCAAAACAACAATTATCTTATAATGATGTAGTTTTTAACTCAATACAGAATACTATTATGTTCTGCAATATAGATATATTTTATACTATAGGAGATTTTAACATAACTTATCTTGACTGGTCATGACCAGTCAAGATATTTAAATCCGGTGCTAACAGATAAGAGTGGTCCTATTGATAAATTATTTATAACTTTTTTGTCAACGTGTAACGGTTACCAGTTTAACAACATACAGAATGATCATTGCCGTGTTCTTGATTACATTGTTTCTAACTGTAATATCTGTGAGTCTGAACGGAGCCCTCACCTTTGGTTTCTGTTGATGATCATCACCCTCCTTTAAATGCCTAGAATTTGATTACAAGCCTATGATAAGAAAAAATATTATTAAATGTAGGTTTACTGAGGGCAATTATCAAAACATTAACTTGTCAATTGGGGCTATTAATTGGAGTAGTTTACTTAGTAATTTACCAACGGAGGAAGCCGTAGACTGCTTTTACGAAATTATTTTCGACATAGTAAGAATGCATATTCCATTAAAAAAAAATCTAATGAATATCCTATTTGGTTCTCTCGACCCCTGATTCACATTTTCAAAAATAAAAATAAAAATAGGTCATGGATTAAATGGAAAAAAATGGTCGTAAAGCTGATTATTTAGAATTTTCTCTTTATAGGGATAGATTCAAGAAATTAAGCAAGGAGTGTTTTAAAAACTATATTAATAATATTGAATGTGGATTACAAAAGGATATAAAAATATTTTGGTCTTATATAAATAGTCGTAAGTGTAAGTCTGGCCTTCCAGCTGTTATGACATTCAGTGATACAAAGTCCGATGAGCCAGAGAAAATTTGTGATCTATTTTCTCAGTTCTTTGGTTCTGTATACGAACCAACAACTCTGTGTAATTTGGATATTGCGGCTTCTTCACTTGTTGAAAGTAGAAATGATGTCATTTTATCAAACTTGTTCTTTAGTAAGGAATTGATCTTTAAGGTGCTTAACGCATTGGATGTAACCAAGGGCCCAGGCCCCGACGGATTGGCTCCATTGTTTCTCAAGCACACGGCAAAGACTATTTGTGAACCTCTCTTCATACTATATAACTTGTGTACTCAGAAAGGAATAGTTCCAAAAATCTGGAAAACTGCTAATATTATTCCTGTGTATAAAAACGGCAGCAAGGACAGTGTCGAAAATTTTCGCCCTATTTTTTATTGTCTACTAGCTTTCCGCCCGCGGCTCCGCCCGCGTGGACTACAGGTTATATCGTGCCCAACTGTGGGATAAAATGTAGCCTATGTCCTTTCCCAGGCTCTAATCTATCTCTGTACCAAAATTCATCAAAATCGGTTCAGCGGTTTAGGCGTGAAAAGGTAACAGACAGACAGACAGACAGACAGAGTTACTTTCGCATTTATAATATTATAGTAGGGACTTTATCAAAAGTCTTGGAAAGACTGGTTCACAGCTCAATCTACACGGCAATCTCCTTCGTTGGGTAAAGTCGTACGTTGAGAATAGATATCAGGCAGTTGTTTTGGGTGGGTTTGCTTCTCAATATAAATATATTAGTTCTGGGGTCCTGCAAGGCTCACCTTTGGGTCCATTGTTGTTCGTCCTGTACATAAATGACGTAAGATAGATAGATAAGAAATTTATTTCCATCACAGTACACACTTACAAAGAGTCAGTACAGAAAGAGACAAACACAAAAGCAACGACAGAGTTTTACAATAAAACAAACAAGGAAATAAGGAACAAATAAACAATAAATAGCAAAGAAAGTAGATAAGATAAGCACAGAGACATAGAGCGTAATAACATAAAGAAATAGAACACACGTAATAATAACAATAATTAAAACAAAAAAAAACAAAGCAAAAAAAAAAACAAAGCAAAGTAAGTGTGTGCTGCAGGAAACTAGGTTATAGCTCAGTATAAAGTCATACACACAACGAGTCAACGGAATTGTGTAACTAGTCATTTACACAATTTCGATGCTTTGTTGTATGCAGATGATACAAAAATAAGGATTATTCGTGATTTAGAAGATTGTAAAAAGTTACAGGATGACTTTTACATTAAGGAGAATTTCCAAAATTACTGTCAATGTAATAGCTTGTTCTTGAATCCTGATAAGTGTTATGTAATTATAGCTCAGTCTGTAGGTAGTTTTGTATTGCAAAAGGTGGCGTAGAAAATGTTTTGACACAATATTGTTTAGGTATGGCAGGTTAATAAAAATCCAAGTTCTCGACCTTGAAGGACCCAGGCGTTAGCCGCCATCTTGAATTAAAGGTGCCAAAATTAGGTATATTCTATATAACTTCTCAATTGTTTACTAAATCACAAAAGTGTCTATGAAGGGTTCAAAGAAGACAAAATTGCCTACATTTTTTGCATACATGATTATTCTGTAAGTCTTAAAGGTAAAAAGTTACAAGCGACGGAAATAATAATATTTCCAACCGATTCAATATAACTACCAAATCAAAGGAACCACGTTAAGGAGAGTCAAGGCGATACGTGATTTGGGTGTTCAATTTAGGGATGACCTAACGTTCACAGACCACATTACCCTAATATGTAAAAAAGTCTATCGAAATTTGGGCTTCGTCTTAAGACAAACTAAAGATATTGTTAGTGTCCTTGCAATAAAATCACTGTATAACGCGTTAGTGCGAAGCCAACTGGAGAGCTGCTCAATTGTATGGATCCCTCACGAGACAAAATATGTGGTAATGATGGAAAGAATTCAAATCAAATTCTTGAGAGTCATGTACAAGAGCAGTTTGGCGTGTATCCAGCATACCCAGTCATATATCCGACTCATTTCTTGTTGGGAATGATAGGATATTATGAATAAGAAGTAAGGAGGAAGCTAACTTTGGCTTTATATGTCTATAAGATTCTTCGAGGACAGTTAGATAACGCGTTGATACTGTCAGAAATAAAAATATCCGTACCTATTACTTGGCTTAGACGGGGACCGCGACAAAACATATTGGCATTACCTAGCTGCAGGGCCAACATTAAAAAATATGCACCATTATCCGTAGCAATTAGACTGCTTAATGATCTGAATAAAAATGAACTAGATTTATACCATTGCACGATGACGGAGTTCACAAGAACCACGCTGAATTATTTGACCAGGTAGTGAGTTTTTAAATTGTTGACATTGTTTTATATTGATTATTGTTTGTTTATTGTTTTATACGTATTGTTCAAATTTCAATTTCAATTTTCAAAGTGATAATAACTAATGATAATTGTAAGTTTTTTAATTGTATACAAACATTTTTTTTAATGTTGATATTGATTATTGTTAGTAACTATGACATTGTCGAATTGGGCTTACCTGTAATGACGATGTTTTTGTAAATATTAATTGAATAAATAGTGAATACTGAGATGCAATCTGCCATTGGGGGATAAAAACAGGTATGCGCATAAAGGTGCAGCTTGGGAATGGCATGATTCTGGATCGAATACACGATATACTTCGTTTTATCGGCATTTAATGTTAATGTATTCGTTGCCAACCAGTGACACACCGTGTTGAATCCCGATTGAGCGACAGTCATGAGTTCCTCCCAAGAATCAGCATGGAACGTTATAGCCGTGTCATCCGCATATGCAAAAATTTTACAATTTGGAATACTCAATTCGCACAGTTCATTGATGTAACAGAGAAAGAGTGAAGGCCCCAAAATGCTTCCTTGTGGGACTCCGTATGTTAAAGAAAGGTCATCGCTACTGCAGTTCTCAATTTTATCAGTTTGAATTCGGTTTCGCAAGTAATCTGCGAAAAGTGACAATTGGAAACCTCTAATACCCACCCGCTCTAGTTTTCTCAAGAGGTTTGGGACAGAGACTGTCAAATGCTTTTGCAAGATCTAAGAATATGGTAAGGCACTTTTTCTTATTATCTAGTTTCTTGACCACATGTTCTGTTAGTTGCATGATCGCGTCATCAGTTGAGAATCCTGCTCTAAAGCCAAATTGGTTCTTGGAGATTAAGTCCTTGCTCTCTAAGTATTTGGTTAGTCTAGAGCTGATGACGCGTTCAAACACCTTAGACAGAGTGGGTAAGATAGCGATTGGTCTATAGTTATTGACACAGCCTCTGTCCCCGGCCTTGTGAATTGGATGAATAACTGCCTTTTTAAGAGCGTCTGGGAAGACACCAAAATCTATGCAACGGTTAAATAGATCTGTAATAACTGGGGCTATGGTCACCGACATAGTTTGCAGGGCTTTGGCACTAATGCGATCCCATTCTGACGCACAGTCAGGCTTCAAACCTCTTATAATAGTTTCTACTTCTGTTTTATCTGTAGGTAGAAGGGCAAATGTTTGGTGTGGGAATTTATTTCCTTCCAGGTGTTTTGGGAGTTGGGGAAAATTATTTGGTATGCGTTAGAAAGCTAAGTAATCAATAAAAATGTAAAGATTAAGTATGTCATGCTCTAGATCTGACTGGGAGGTAGGGGCTCCCGGTGATGTCAAACCGAATGACGTCGTCTGGTTCACGGATGGGTCCAAAAAGAACGGGGTGGCCGGAGCAGGCTTCGTTGGAGGTCGCCCCATGGCCAAGAAATTTGCTAATCTCGGGCCATACTCCACCGTGTTTCAAGCCGAAATTTTCGCAATCATCGGCTGTGCTTACGAAAACTTAGAGAGAGCGTACTCTGGTAGGAGAATCTTCATCTTCTCCGATAGCCAGGCCGCTCTGTTAGCCCTAAAGGCTAACATAATTAACTCTAAACTAATAAGAGAGTGCATCACGATACTCAACAGGCTTGGCACAAACAACCAAGTCACCTTTGGTTGGGTGCCGGGTCACAGTGGTATCGCAGGTAATGAAGCGGTCGATTGCATGGCCAAAGCCGGCGCAGAGAGTGCAACCATGGGACCTGAACCCGTCTGTGGCATTCCTTCGTGCGCAATAAAGCTTGCAATTAGACACTGGGGGCATAGTGAAAGCAATAGACTTTGGGCTCAGACCCCGGGACAGGTGCAGGCTAAATCGCTCATCAAGGGCTTCTATGAGAAATCGTCAGTCAGTGCGTTCAATGAACAAAGGCAACGTTAGAATCCTCACTAGGATTCTAACTGGCCACAACAAACTGAACAAACATCTGCACAACATGGGCCTCACCGAGACCAAGGTGTGTAGATTCTGTCATGAAGCTGACGAAACGTCTCTTCATGTAACCTGTGACTGCAGCGCACTGCACTGCAGCAGGAATCGGTACCTTGGAGTCCACAACTTGTCCTACCACGATGTTAAGGATGTGCCCACTAAGGACATAGCCAGATTCGCGGTTGGCATAGGACTCCAGGATGTACTGTGATATAGAAGGGTACTGTTACAATAGATCTGTCAAGGTCGCAGTGACACGGGGGCCTGCGTACAAGCTTGACCCCAACCCTTCGGACTTTTAAATAATAATAATAAATGTCATGCTTTAGGAGTTCTTAAGTAACGCTTTAAACATTCGCTAGAAAATTAATTTTTTTCTATTTTAGTAAAAGTGTTTCTATCTATGTATCTTAAATCACATATTTAGATTAATTGTGAAACCTGTGTGTAAAGTCTCTTAAGTGTTTATATTTAGATGTGGAAAACGATGCTGACTGTACTATTAATCATAGTTATTGTTATTTAGATGAGTAAGTACATATAATATTGCTGTTTGTTATCCTGAATAAAAAAAAAACCCGTGTTCCTGAGTAGTATCTATCACTACATTACGTTTCAGATCTGCTACCTTGTGAGGTAGGGTTTCGTGCAACGGGAGCTTGGTCTAATATGTGCTTCCTCTACGAATTGATGCATGGAAAAGTTCAGTGCCATGACCTACTTGGTCAGATCACACTTTCTGTTCTCCGGACTTATCCAAGACACAAACTTTTGTCTTACAACTCCCTGACGTACTAGAACCTGAAAAGGGTTTATCCATTTGATATTGGCTACTTCGCCATTCTATATTTTAATTTTGACAAAATCACGTTTGTGGACTTTTACCTTTTTTAAAGAATTGAACTGAATACTTTTTTGCAGATACTGCGCAATCAGATAAGTTTGCTGATGATATTTTTGTGCTTCGCTGTCTCTGTATTCACCATAATACCTTTAGGAAATAATATTATCACTATGATTTTTATGACACCAGTGGCGATAAGGTTAGTTTAATTTATTTTTTATCTAGTACCCATAGAGTCTGGCTATCAAAAGTAGTCCCTGGCTATTTTTGCAAACTTTTTACATGGTAGTACTAATAGACGGAGATCCCAGGGCCTAACTTTTTATAAACAAAAGCACGGTAAGCAGGACTTCGTTCCCGTGAAATTTTAGAAGTTTGGTCCCCACATTATAAAGTACACTCTGAGATAGAATTGAACGGGTGCAAAGAAAGTTCACTTAGATAATATTAAGTTTCAGACTTGGACTAGGTCGAACACTATCATCCTATAATAACAGACTTTCTGTGTTTTCCTTGAGATCACTTAATATTAGACGTCAACATCAAGATTTAATTTACTTTCACAAAATAGTCAACTCCATTCTTGACTCTCCTCCACTTTTGTCATCGTTAAATTTTAATATCAATTCAAGATTTCGTGACCCTAAAGCTTTCGTATTGCATACTTACAAAAACAATACTTCGTATTATAATCCCATAGTCCGAATGTGCAGATCATATAACGAATTGTCTTCCGAGAGCCGCGCTTTTCTTGATATTTATGACATTAAAACTTCGCATATTTAAAAAGTTAGTCACAGATGTCGTCAAATGGGCTGATTTTTTGTGCACCTTTTACTCCTTTTAAATTGTTTGTATTTTTGTATTTTTTTATTTTATTAATAATGGGTTTGTTCTTGACCACGAACATAAATAGTTTGTATACTGTGTTTGTACTTGTAAGGATTTCAACTTAGATCTACATAAGTATTTCTAAATAGTAGATTGTTAGCCGAGGGTGGAAAGAATCAATTTCCGAAGTTTTTAGACGCGGCTATAGTCCGAGTAGGAATTGATTCTTTTACCCGTGTTAAACACTCTACTTTTCATTTCGAATATGAGGAAAATAAAACTAGTTGTTTATCTAAACTATTTATTGATATAATAATATTAGTAGTACCTATTTTTTTTAATTCCGTCACAGATACATAACAGATTAGTATCACGCCAATCAACTTTTTAAATTTTAAATATGGAACTCACCGCGTAAAATTGTTGCGGCTTATTCCACTCAAAGAAGTTTGCGCTAAGTTCACACTGGCTGTTTAGAAACTCACATGGCCGCAGCATTTTTTTTAATTAGTTTTTTTTTACATAAAGCTCTTCACAGCTGACAGCAGTTCTATTTTTAAAGTTCATTCCGGCCCTTAGGTGGGAAGTAATTTGTATGAGTTTTTCCCTCCCTATGGAGGGAAGCAGCATTTTCCACCCAATAATCAGATCAAAATAACACTACTTTCCGAGTATGAGAAATGAAAAGGTTATGTAATATTAGTTGTTATCTGTTGTATGTACCTCAATAATATAAATAAACATATAGACTACTTTGCCTGTGACTTCAGTTTTTATGTTTCGGTGAAATAAGTTAATGCATTGACGAGGTATAAAGTGGCGATGTGTTAACAACTAGTTAGATTAACGAGTTTGCTTATTTGCAGATGCTCCGAGGAGTTTGATGTTAACCCTGTTCCGGTGTTAATAGTGATGATAATTTATGCAAACAACGCCGGTATATTAACTAGCACTAGCAGTTTCACCAATTGGGCCATGGGGCCTATAGAAGAGAAATTAGGAGTAAGCACCTAATTAATTTTCATTATTATAATCCTTCGAAGCAGTGAAGGGAATCTATGCAGGTTGGTTGGTGGACTGGGCCCTTTTGAATTATTTTGGGCCCGTGTCCTTTGGAGGAGACAAATATGGGCGGCGGGAGAGGTGAAGGCGGTGTAATTTACTTGCAGGTTATTTCTTTTAGTCCCTTGGCGTTATTTTTCTGGGGCACTAGCTTTCCGCCCGCGGCTCCGCCCGCGTGGACTACAGTTTATATCGATTTTCAAGATTTTCCCGCTTTTCTGTTGAAATTTTTCCTGAGTTTTCTTTGCTATAAACCTCACGGAGCCCGAGACCTTTCAACGAATGCAAAACCGTGGAAATCGGTTCGTGCGTTCTGGAGTTATAGCGTCAGGAAGGAAAACCCGACTTATTTTTATATAGCAGATTATTGAATTCATCCATACTAATAAGTACTATAAAGAGGAAAGATTTGATTGTTTGTTTGTATGTTTGTTTGTTTGTTTGCATTGAATAGGCTCCGAAACTACTGGACCGATTTGAAAAATTCTTTAACCATTAAAAAAGCTACATTATCCGCAATGGACATAGGCTACATAATTTTCCCGAATTCCCACGGGAACGAAGTCCCGAGCAGAATGCTAGTTACTAAATAAATCAATGAAATTTAGATAAATTTAGTTAAAATGGAATTAAAAAGTAAAACACATGGAATCGGAAATAAAAATCTCCAAAAAGTTTTAACGCAACAATAAAATAAATACCCGACTGCTTAGTAAAAACTGAAAAGAAAAAAACAAGTAACTTCAGTAGGCGAGAATTTTGTTATTGAATAACAAAGATTTTAACAGCGGGACCCATTATTAGGACGCCGGATTTTTGATAGGTCCCGACTGTTAAAATCTTTGTTATTCATTAATATTCAATAACAAAAGTCTCTACTACTGAAGCTACTTGTTTTTTCTTTTCAGTTTTAATAAAGTTTTTCAGTCAGGTTTATTTATTTTTTGAATTAATTTATTTTATTTTACACTTTTTGGTTAGGGTCAGATATTTATGTTTGTTTATTTATTTTCTCATTAGTTGTCTATAATATATCTCACTTGTATAAAAATTGAACAATTTCCGCATTAAAAGCCTATACCAATTTAAGTGAAAATCGTTACTAACCAACTTGAAATCGTTATAGATCCTAAACGGTAATTCTGATTGAAAAACGGTATGAAAAACCTAGAAATTATTTTTAAATACCTATTCAACGATACCCCACTTGACATAGTTTGACGATTTTCGTTTATTTTCTTTTTCACATTATGGCGTCCAAAATCGGCCATTTTGATTTTTCCAAATTTTTATACTTTCTATGACACTCGCGCCGTTATGACAAATCCAACGACGTATCATTTATCAAAATCGGCCCACGCGTTTGGTCTAAATAGTCCCACAAATGTACAAACCCACATACATAACATAGGCTGATAAACACATTACCCTCCTTTGCGTCGCGCAGTCGGGTAACAAAACAATAATGTTAATAACATAAACTTTACGTGTAAATTTTATTAAATGAAACATGATGTATTATGGACTAGGTGTGAAGGATAAACTTGAAATGTGCCAGCTGCATGCTATTACCCCGGCGCACCTACCGCTACCGTAAGTCAGTAATAGGAGTCGAGTCTTTTGCTGCACATCGTGGGCGAAAGGCTCCCGGCTGTTGTCGATTGATTACAGTCGTTAAAACCAAGTCACAGGCCATTGTGCGGTTTGAATACTCTTGACACCAGGGTTAGCCAAGTTCGCCACACACTTCACTATACCTACACGATAAGAAGAAGAAGAAGAATTTAATAACCCTCTGAAATTACCTATGTCAAACATGGCAGCAAGTGGTTCTAGAACCACTGTTGCCCTGTCCACCCTGATAGGGATTATAGACGGACGTGAGCGTACCCATTTATGTTGCTGTTTGTCGGGAATTTTCTACACTTAGCCTCTCAATTGGACAATTGATGCATGTTTATGTTCCGAAAAGTTTTACGTTCCGTAAAAGTTTCGCTACGACAATGGTTTCGAAGCGAATAATTGATACTAAGGACGCTATAATGTCTTTGTCTTACAGAGCCTGTTCATTAGATATTTGACACTGACAGTTACTACAACAATTTACTTCGTACTAGTATTCAAACGCTTCAAACTGCACCTCTACCGCTCAAGGAAATTAGCAGGTAAAAAATTAATGTCATAATAATTAATGTTATATTGAGGAGGTTGTTTTCAAAACTTGACTATTCCATTTTCGACCAAAGTAGATTTTTTATTTTTTAAAGGTTGGTAACATTGAAATATATATGCATCGAAAACAAAATCCTGACAAAACGTGATAGATCCACTGGACAAATATATTTAAAAACGCACGATTTCGTCAAAAGTAGATTACTCCTATTCGAATTGCCATGTTCAAAATAAGGATTTAAGGATTTATACAAAAACACAAAAAGTGGAATAGTCAAGATTTGAAAAGAACCTCCTCAATTAGAATTCGTGATCGGTAAAAATCCGACCATAGTTCTAAGAAATCTGTACTGCCTATGAATGTATGGACGTAGACCTTACACTTTTGACACCTACATGGAAATTGGCCATTGGCCCGTGGTTTTTGAGTAAAACGTTTTTTTTTCTGCGAGTACTGCTGTGGCACGTACAGCCGACTCACCTGCTCGAGCAACTCCGGTACGTTTATATGATCGCGAAAGATTTAAGGGCGACGACTAGTTGTTCCCGACATTAGGTGCACAGACACTGACCCTAAACTCATGATTTTTATATTATTTTATTTGCTTATATAGAAACTTATATAGAAACAACGAGTTTGGTACTCGTATAACCAGCTACGTAATCCTCGTGGTAAATATATAAAAAAGAGGTAGAACAGATCATGTCCATCAACACATTATCACGTTATAAACAAACATACTTTAAGGAGAATTATGGTAACAAGTTGTAAACTAGAATGATAGAAGTTACGTATTGTGGTAACAAT
Organism: Aproaerema taeniolella; assembly: GCA_949987775.1. NCBI lineage: Eukaryota > Metazoa > Arthropoda > Insecta > Lepidoptera > Gelechiidae > Aproaerema > Aproaerema taeniolella. Next base: position 15,830,649 of record OX465265.1, on the reverse strand, counting down.
ATTTTAATAAAACATTCGTTTGAGCAATAAAAACAAAAATAAGCAATGAGTTTGAGAGGGAGCAATGAAGTGTACGTATATAAATATTGTGTGTGTATATTTATACTTGTATTATCTCTGTCGTGAGTGTTTATTTGATACCTTGCCCAGCCCTACGACACATTATAGTAATCTTGGGATTGTAGTTAATTCACTGGGCAAGGCATCAACTTAAAAATTAGGTATCAGTTTTGTTTGAGCAAACAAGCTTAGTGTTTGTGTGTGTGTGTGTATATTTATACTTGTATTATCTCAGTTTATTTGATACCTTGCCCAGCCCTAAGACACATTATAGTAATCTTGGAATCGAAATTAATTCACTGGGCAAGGCATCAACTTAAAAATTAGGTATCAGATTTGTTTGAGCAAACAAGCTTAGTGTTTGTGTGTGTGTGTGTATGTGTGTGTGTGTGTATATTTATACTTGTATTATCTCAGTTTATTTGATACCTTGCCCAGCCCTACGACACATTATAGTAATCTTGGAATCGAAATTAATTCACTGGGCAAGGTATCAACTTAAAAATAAGGTATCAGTTTTGTTTGAGCAAACAAGCTTAGTGTTTGTGTGTGTGTGTATGTGTGTGTGTGTGTGTATATTTATACTTGTATTATCTCAGTTTATTTGATACCTTGCCCAGCCCTACGACACATTATAGTAATCTTGGGATTGTAGTTAATTCACTGGGCAAGGCATCAACTTAAAAATTAGGTATCAGTTTTGTTTGAGCAAACAAGCTTAGTGTTTGTGTGTGTGTGTGTGTGTATATTTATACTTGTATTATCTCAGTTTATTTGATACCTTGCCCAGCCCTAAGACACATTATAGTAATCTTGGAATCGAAATTAATTCACTGGGCAAGGCATCAACTTAAAAATTAGGTATCAGTTTTGTTTGAGCAAACAATCTTAGTGTTTGTGTGTGTGTATGTGTGTGTGTGTGTGTGTGTGTATTTATACTTGTATTATCTCAGTTTATTTGATACCTTGCCCAGCCCTACGACATATTATAGTAATCTTGGAATCGAAATTAATTCACTGGGCAAGGCATCAACTTAAAAATTAGGTATCAGTTTTGTTTGAGCAAGCAAGCTTAACTTTATTTTTGTAAGGGTGGATTGCACCACAGAAGCAGTCATAGTAAAAGTTTGTGTCAAATTTAACACTAACAGTAACTCTGACTTTAACAGTTACAGTAAAATGTGTTGCACCAGCGAATTCATTAGCTTTGTTAAAGTTAAAGGGGTTGCAAGTCAAATGAAGCCTGATTTACCCCAAATTCGATGCGGGTGACATTTTTAAATATGGCAATACTACACATAACCGTAAAAACCATAGACATAGTGTCACTCATAGACATAGAAAAAATAAGTTAAATACCACATGTCACTTCATTTCATTGATGTCAGCTTTGGTGAAAATTTTTTCTCTGTCGTAAGAAGTTTTGGATTATTATTTTATTATAACTTAAATTTGCGTGTTTGGCGCTAAAAGTAAGCGCAAACAAAACGAAGATGATATTGGATATCCAGAGAGCGGCGATTCGGACTATCAGATTACTACCGTCAGTACCCCGAAGATGGTGGGAATTTTGAATTCTAGTGATATATGAGAGTGCAGTAAAACTAACTTAGGAAATCGTTCTGACTTCTTTTTACCTGGGCCTGCGCTAGTCTATTTAAGTTTTCTAGCTAGTTAGGCAGGGATACAAAATTTTAACGTCCTTCTATTTTTCATATTAAGTATGTTGTAAGTATTTAAGAAGAGTGTTATTATGGGATCGTTTGAAGACGTTGTAACAAAATCTGATAGACGAGTTTTGCACTGTCAGCACTTGTTTTTCAGCTTTTGGTTTAGGCACGGATCATACGCTGTATCACAATAATCCAACTGAGACAAAACCAGACATTTCATCAACCTCCGTCTTACCGCCTTACTCAGAAAGGGAGTTTTTAAATATTTAAATTAAATCTATTTCGTTTTGTTTCCAAGATCTATATCTAAAATAGTTTCAACTTGCTCGCCGTTTCTTATTCAGAGCAATTATTATCAGCCATGTATGTATGTATGTATTTATTATTTATTGTACAATGATAATACGTTTACAGTAATAGGAAGTTTACAAAGGCGGGCTTATCCCACGAGGGGATTTCTTCCAGTCAACCTAGTAAGAGTACTTAAGAAAACAAAGAACTACTCGGTGTAATGACACATTCATTGTTGTAGAGTAAAACAAAAATATATTATTGGTGGCTTAGTTTAGGCCTTTCAATTATTTATTTCAACTCTTCTATTTTGACGTTTGTTATTGTTAAAGTAAGATGGTGCAACCCACCCTAAGAGTTTTTAGAAAGCGCAAACAAGTCAAGCTTGAGCAGGTGCTCGTTATAGAATTTCATAAGCCTGTAGAGAGGAGCCCGCGCACCGGCATTAGTTCTGATTCTTCTGAGAGAGAAGAGTTCATGGGGGTATTTATCACGGATGCGTTGAGAACCGCTCGGTAGTTTATAATAAATTCTGTTAGTTAGCATGTTACAATCGAACATATTGTGCACTATGTCATACAGAATGATGGCGTCCAACATATTCCTATGAGAGTTTAGTGATACCAGATTAAGTTTAATAAGTAAGTTCTCATAAGAAGATTTGCTATGGAAGAATTTGTAGTTTATTGAGCGGAGGAACTTACGTTGAACTTTTTCGATTTGTTTATTGTATTTGTCGTAAAATGGATTCCATATGGCTGTTGCGTATTCTAGTTGCAATCTTAACAGAGTTTTGTAAAGGTGAAGTACTAGGTTTTTTGAAATCTGTGCTCATTCTCATCACGAAGCCATATGGCTTTTTTTTGTTGCAAAAACTATATAGTTATAGTTTGAATGCTTTGCCAGTGATGTGGTCGATATGATGGTGTAAATGCAGTTTAGAATCGAGTTAAACTCATAAATCGTCATAATATAAAGAGTACTGAAATTTGTGGATTTTAACTTTTTTGGTGAAAGTTATGGATTTGCATTGAGAAATACTTAGTTGTAACTTGTTGGTATTACAATAGGCATGTAGCCGATCTAGGTCCTCTTGCAATTTGAGGCAGTCATCGATTTTGTAGGTAGGTTCCTATTTTTAAACATAACGAGTTAATTCATGAAGAAAATTGTCTTTATTTCACCTAGTCAGCCAATCAATTTTTGTGTTGTTTATTTTATAGACATTTTCTTTATTTACACTTTTACAGCACTCAAAGTTGATGCAGAGTTATGGAACATTGTTTTCCACTCGTTGGATTCTACCTCTGGGCTCAGCATAAACATACGTCAATATTTACATGCCAAGTGCCAGTTTTTGCAACAAAAAATAGCATCTGAAGAAGCACAACTAAAAAAATTGGAACGATCAAAGGTATTTTGAGCCATTCCTCTCAATATAATAGTATCGATAATTTTTTAAATAAAAAAAAATATATAGTAGAATTAAACCCATTGGAAAAGGAAGAGAACATAACAAAAATTAAAGGAAAAATAAATTACGGGCGATCGGAGTTCGGGAAGTGGAAGGGATCACCCCTTTAAGGGAAAAAAACGGCTTATATCTCGATTCATTTAACTTCATGAAAAAAAGTTAAATGGAAAAGTTGTAGGTAATAAAAATATATACAACTTTTGTATTTATACTTTTTCGCATAACCTTAAAATGGGAAAAAATCAAAAAACCTAGTTTTTAGTTTTTTATTTTTATCTTTTCCAAAAAAAAAAATTTTTCACGAAAATGCTATACTTTATTTAACAACCAAATAGGTTAATAAAGTTCAATAAAAAATTTCAATAAAAAATTTACAATATTTTGAGTAATCTTCTTTTCTAATGTAAACCGGCATGACATAAAATGGAACTAATGTTATGATTTGTACATGGCAACTCAACCCAGCGATATGTCAAATGACAAACTGGACTTTGTTTTTACATAGCTTTGTTTATCTTGTGGTTTTCTCGAGATTATTGGTTAAAACTATGTCTAAAAATGTAAAATGTTACCCAAACTCACAAGGGAATTAATATTTCGTATGATACAGTTTTGTCAGAGAGAAAAAGTAGCAAAGCACACCCTTATCGACCTGAACAAAGTCACGGAAAGTGTGGCAGCTATGTCGGTTATGTAACAGTTTTATTTGAATGTTTAAATACTTCATAAGTTAAAGAACTGAATTCATACTGATCCCCAATATCTCGAAGATATTTAAATTAAATTTAATTCATTATAAAATGAGATATTTATATAGATATTTGTTTGTTTCATTTTAATCAATGTTTTTGGTAGCAGACACAAAAAGTGTTGATACTTTACATTTTAAATGCGTTTAGAATAATTTATAAATAAAAAATTCAGGCCTAAATAGAGATATAAAAGAACATTCTAGAAATATCGGCGTGTCGAGCTAATCCGAGAAAAAACGTAAAGGAAGACCAAAAAAGTAAACCTTGATGATTTTGATAAGTGCGTCATACGTAAAAAAATTCGTGAATTTTATGCAGTAAGGAAGTAAGCTTTGAGGAAGCTACATCGTGTGTTAAAGGAAGATATAAACTTTTGTGGTGGAATCACTAGTCTCCGTGGAGTTCTAAAACTGGGTTACAAAATATAAAAAATGTGAGTCAAAACGAAAACTTCTTATTGAGAGACATGATATCGTAGTCTGGCGTGCCCAATATTTGCGAACAATGAAGCGCTTGAGAGATATTGCAAAACCAGTACAAAAAGATTCAAAACAGCAGACGAAGCCATCGAAGAATAATTCCGTTAAGTCGAAAAACCTTCCGCAAGATGCGTTTTTCAAATGTTTTAAAAGCTGGTTTAGCCGAATGCACGAGTGTATAAGGGTGGGAGGGGAACATTTAAAAAAAATATATAAATATTTTTATTATCATAGCCTTGCTAATTTTCATTTAACTAAAAACTATCGGAACAGCCCACGTATGTTACTATAAAAGCCCGAACTACAGTAAATCTTAAGATTTACCAGTAAAACCTAAAATTTACCAACATGAGTTGATAACCCTAACTAATGTGAAGGACAAGGCGGCGGCGAGCGTCCCCTAACTTGTCACTATGATGGTAAAAGTTCGAAATAAATGCTTTTTTTCCCCTTCATTATTCCCTCTTACCACGAGCCATAGTGTAGGAAGGCTGATCCCTACTTAAATATAATAAGTACAAATACATTTTAATAAATTATTTTTATAAACCTATACCATAAATATTTCATTCCCTACCACTTTCCGTCTCCGAAACTCAGAAACTTAGAAACTCATTTCTAAGCTCTTCTAGGATTTCAGCCCCTAAGGCTTTAGAACCCTTCTGTCCGTCTACTCTATACGCTAGTTAGGTATATTAACTTAATGTAATTGAGCTCTGTTTTTACTCTTCGAGGGAAGTATCGAATTTTCAACAACTGCCTACTAAAAATATCAAGATGTTATAGTCGCACAAAACTGAGCTATTGTCAACACCAGAAATACGGTATTTAGGCACAGCGGCGCTCCCAAATCTCACGACGGTTCTATCTCCGCATAGACTATAATTCTCAATAATTTTCAAAAATTATTTTGGTTTTGGGTTTTGGATTCAGTTCCTTTTTAAGATAAACAATAAAAAAAATTGTCAACATCCCTATTGTGGCAAAATTTTAAAAGAAACTTATGGAATCTACATTTTTTTATTTTTTACTAGCTGGTGCCCGCGACTTCGTTCGCGTTGAAGTATTGAATAACGGCCCAGTAGTTTCCGAGATTCAATTTTCTGCCTACCCCCTTAGTCTATTGGCGTGATTATTTCTATCCTTCTTTACCTTCCAAGTAATGTTGAGTCAAATAAAAAAAAGTCCCATTAAAATCGGTTTAGTAGATTCTGAGATTCAATTTCCTGCCTGCCCCCTAAGTTCATCGGCGTGATTATTTATATCCCAGTTTACTCTCCAGGTGATACTGAGTCAAATAAAAAAAGTCCCGTCAAAATCGGTCCAGTAGATTCTGAGATTAGCCCGGACAAACAGACAGACAGACAGACAGACAGACAAAAATTTTAAAAATTATTGTTTTGGCTTCTATTACGGTAATTAAGACCCCCTGTAACAATTTTTCATAAAAATCTTCAATGTACAGAAATCGATCTTTTACAGTCTTATTATATGTATAGATTATAAGATGGGTTAACTCTTGACCTCAATCTTGACCATAAGGTCTAAGATGAGGTATACGATGGAGCGAGTTAACCCAGAAAATGCCTATAAAGGCACTGGTACTCCCACGCACCGACGGAACACAGCAAGCTGTTTGGCGTCGGACTTCGGTAGGAGGGTGGTCGCGAACCAGACGGCCCTTTACAGAGCCTACCACACCGCATGAGACCATAAGACGACACCTCAGATTCAGAAAAAAAATGAAGTATCGTTGCCTGGGATGGATTATTAGGAGGCAGGTCTCATTATGTGTCTACTTAGTTTCTCCTTTGATTAAGTAAAGGACGTATAAGCCAGCAATTTCAACACACCAGGTCGTAACTCACAACATCATTGTAATCTCGCTTTTACAACCCTCTGAATAAACTTAATTGAACAGAATGTGACTTTTACACTATTCATTTGCTTTCATTTATAAACAGAAGTGCGAGTTACGTTCCGGTTATTTGATTGTTGTAATTGTTTTTTTAAGAATCTCCTTTGGTTTTTGTGAAAAGGTATAGTTTCCTTTTGATAACTTAAGATAGTTTGAGTGAGTATAGCTCACTTTAACACAAATTTAAAATGAATAGTTTTGAAAGAGATATATTTTCCTCGCATTCGCATTTTTTTAGCGGTACATGTTGTTGCCTGCTGCTGTTTTATTATCTGTTAGTCAATTTTTTGATTACGAAAATGAATAGAAAGAAGAAGAAGCTAGAATCTTTGCAGAAAAGGAAAAATGTAGTACAGTCATTGGAACAACGCCACCGACGATATCCTCAAACATAAGTTTAATTAAAAATATAATATAATAAACCGTAATATACCATATCATATAACATCATAATAAACAGTAAGTTCCTGCCTAAATAAATAATCATGATTTTGTGGAATATTTATAATAGGTGCTATAATAACATTACAAAAGAAAGAAGAGAATCACTGTTCACTTTCTTTTGGAGCATAAACTATCAACGTTGTAGAGACTGGCTCATTATCTATTCTTGTAAGAAAGATATAAGCCAGAAAGAGAACCGATTCTCCTGTCAGTCATATAAGTATAACTTACATATAACTTTTGTTTCTTACGTTTTTGATTTGCTACTAAATGCCTATACATTGAATTGAACATAATATCTCTATGGCGCAATAATCAGATATATGGGTGACGTGTTTAATTTACTTTTACAGCTACTATGGGGAAGCCAAAACTAACTTGAGAAGAAATTTTGGAGCAAGACAAGCTTAGACAGCGAATGATCGTGATCTATACACATTTTTTATTTAAACATGGCATAATCCATGCACATGCCATGTTGAAAGACTTAGGTACTGTGGTAGAGTTGACTCCTGTACTGACACGCCTGTACCATCTCTCCCTCAAGACAAAAACCGTACTTAAGTCCTAGAAGCTCGCTAACGTGTAACCAGTGCCCAAAAAGGGTAGCCTTTCAGACCCCTTTAATTATCAACCTATCGCTATCTCCTATAGCTGACATTCTGAGTGAATGGTCGATCCAAGTAGTTATCGATAGCTGCTCCTCGACCTGATGGCTATTGATGCCGGAGTGTCTCAGGGGTCCGTTCTCTCTGCGACCCTTTTTCCTGCTGTGTGGATGAAATTGTCTCAGAGAGGAGAGCACTAGTAGAGCGAATAAACTCAACCTTAAGTCTTGTCTCCCAATGGGGTGACAAAAATCTGATTCGTTTGAACGCCACCAAAATACAGGCATGTCTGTTCTCTGCTCAACGGAGTCCGTTTAATCTGACTCCTACTTTCCGAGGTACATCTGTTCCTACTACCAGTGAGCTTCAGTGGCTGCCAGTGAGCCAGTGAGTTTCTTGGCATGAAATTATCTATCAATTTCAACTTCGCCACCTCCATAAAGTCCAGAGCCCAAATCGCGGCCAAAAAAATGGGCATCCTTAGATAAGGTTAAGCGGTACTTCACGCCCGATCAACTCCTGTCCCTTTATAAGGCACAAGTACCATGGTTTTTGGAGCATTACCTTTGGGATGATTTAGCCAAATACCAAATAGACGCATTGGACTCGGTGGATCGCAGAGCCAGAAGATTCATCTGTGATTAAAAGCTGGTTGCAAATAAACTACAAAGCCTAGCTCATAAACGCAAAGTACTTTGCCTATGTATTTTTTACAAAATTTACTTTGGAGAGTGTGCACAAGAGCTCCGTGAGGTAATTCTTCTATCGGATTTCCAGATACTGCAGTACAGGGTAACATATACTTACCTTGTCGAGATACCGCGGATCCGCACTGAGCGCTTTTCATCATCTTTTATATTGCGCACTGCAAAGGAATGGAATTCCCTAACTGTTTCTGTATTTCCGAGCTCATATAACCTTTAAAGTTCGAGTGAATCTCTTAAAAGTTCGAATGAATAGGCATTTTCGGGGTGAAGTTGCTACATCCTCAACCGCATCTTCACCTTTGTGCTAGATTGTGGCCAAGAGCAATCCCTTAATAAATATTTGCGCGCTTCTTAACTAAAAATAAAATCTTTATTATACATAATTTAATAGAAGTAGGTACGTTTAATTAGTCCAGTGTTTTCTTGTAGTTAAAATTATAAATGTAAAAATCTTATATGATGATAAAATAAATCTAAGATAGGACAGCATTTTTCTCATTCTTGTCGCTGTTAATTTAATTTCTTGACGGCCATATCTTTGATCCTTAATAAATCCCAAATAAAAAGTTGTTTGAGGGCTAAATACATATATTTGTGTAATTTTAAGTTTTTTCTAAGTTTTTTGCCTATACGAAGAAAAATATGAAAAAAAAATATCGTGCCTGTAATTATATGGAGAACACCTTGCCGCGAAAATGACCGATTTTTTTTGAAAGTCACGAACATTTGTTGAAAGTCACTATATTTACAATTTGCTTTTATTTTTATTAAAAAATAATTAAATAAAACCTAAAATATTACAGTTATATGAATAAACTAGCTGGTGCCCGCGACTTCGTTCGCGTTGAAGTATTGAATAACGGCCCAGTAGTTTCCGAGATTCAATTTTCTGCCTACCCCCTTAGTCTATTGGCGTGATTATTTCTATCCTTCTTTACCTTCCAAGTAATGTTGAGTCAAATAAAAAAAAGTCCCATTAAAATCGGTTTAGTAGATTCTGAGATTCAATTTCCTGCCTGCCCCCTAAGTTCATCGGCGTGATTATTTATATCCCAGTTTACTCTCCAGGTGATACTGAGTCAAATAAAAAAAGTCCCGTCAAAATCGGTCCAGTAGATTCTGAGATTAGCCCGGACAAACAGACAGACAGACAGACAGACAGACAGACAAAAATTTTAAAAATTGTTGTTTTGGCTTCTATTACGGTAATTAAGACCCCCTGTAACAATTTTTCATAAAAATCTTCAATGTACAGAAATCGATATTTTACAGTCTTATATATGTATAGACTTATTATATGTATAGATATAGATAACAAAAATGCAATGTTTACATTTATAAATTATGTCTAAATATAATGTTTTACGACATTCTAAAATCACATTAAGGGTTTTTACGCCCGAATTCACACCATAACACATCCGTAATGTCGAACGTAAAGGACGTCAGAAATTTTGGGGCGTAACTCAAACCTAACTTTTAAATCGCAAGGATATTTTAAATTTGTTCTTTATGTAGCTAAAGAATATCACAACCTAAGGATATTTCACTTTATAAAATTACAATGGCTATAAAAACCAAAAAGATATGTGGATTTTTCAAAAAAAATTTTTTTTTTTTGCCTCTCCTGTAAAATGGCATTTTGGCTTTTACGACCTTTCTTCCCCGAAGTATCGCAATGTTCCTCACGGGTGTTATAAAGCGCTATGTAGCACTCGGGAGAAAGTCCGATTCCTCCCTTGATGAACAATGAACTGTTCCTTTAATATTTGTTATGTTCTCTTCTTTTTCCAATAGGTTTCACCCTACTATAATTTTTTAAAGGCTTCAGCCCTAGTCTACAAGTAATCAGTAATAATACAAATAAGGAATGTTATTGTTTATTTAGAAATGGGCTCAATCGATTGTACTGAGGGTAAATAAGTGTATAGTATGGTTTAAAATTAACTTCAATGGATTAAGATCGGTTTTTTGAAAAAATAAAAAAAAAACCTTTTAGCATGCCCACCCGTCGGTATTTTAAATTACCTATCGATATCGAATGTGAACAATAGTACAGCTAAATGAATCCCAATGTATATAAAAAAAATCTTTATCAAATAGTAGATAGATACATACTTTATCATACATAGTTTAGATCTAGAAAAAACAAACAATACGAATACACATGTTGAAAAAGAACCTCCTAGCTTTATTGAAAATCCTGAACGAGTATGTATCACTAAATGAAATCATTTTTTTTCTTTTTTTTGGGGGGTGGCGGCTTTTTTTTCCTAAACGTAGACACCACTCGGGTGCACCCCCCGAGCGCTACCCGCATTCCTCGCGTGCCTGGTGTAGAAGTAATGTCTACGTTTAGGCAAAAAATGAACTATTCCCATTGGAAAAATATCAAAAAAAAATTTTTTTTTCATAAATGTGTTCTTTGAGTGATACTGGTTCAGAATTTTGAATATAGGAAGTTCTTTTTAAGAACCTCCTATATTCAAAATTAATAAAAAAAATATATAAAAATGTACCTTTTATTTTAGGATCAGCACTGGAAAACGTCATTCAAAGGTGTAAGTATGAATTTATCAAGGGGTGAATGTACTGTTAGTATTCTTTTTACTGTATGAAGCCACTTTTGGCTTTTTGGATTCTAACTGATTGGCGAGAACACAAATACATTAACACTGCATGACCGGGTACTTGCTTTTATGTCGCAGCACCAGAATGAAGTAGCATAAACAAGTAGAGAGTAACTTGTACTGTGCCAGTGAATGAAAGTTTTGACTGACTAGACTGTAGATTTTACTAACTCAGCTTAAAATTATGTTGAATAGCTGACCTGTGCCACATGTTCCCATTGACAATTACGACGCTTCTCTTCTGACAGAGATTGTTACGATGAAACTGGAGATAAATGACACGACTTGGAGACTTTGTGTGGAAATGATGGCGACAGGAATTTTTACAAACTTTGATGCCTTGTGACAATGGTTTTGACAGGTTGACCCATTGGGTGCAGGAGAATTTAGAGATTCTATATTTAGTCTCATAATAACCTTTATAATATTTTAATAATGAATAACGCTTATAGGGCTACTGATATTTTACAGTAACAACTAAACGCATAACTGTTATCGCATAATTTTATTAACATAACCATAAGTAGCATAAAGATAACTTGCATAATGTTCTAAGGCATAGATTGAGAAAAGCATAACGACACCTTAGCATAATGATCATCGGCATACACATCAAACGAGATGAAAATTACTCCTAACCTATTATGACAACTATAAATGCAACATCTGCTTGACAATAAAACAAAATGACGATCACACTCATGAATTGTTATCCAAATAGGTGAAGAAACACAATCACGAGTTTAAATGCACTACGAGAAAAAGTTATGAAAACTGAAAAATTTTAGTACGTAGGTAACCCATATAAAAGAAATATGTTCGCGGCTTATGGGTGGGCCAAATCTAATTTCGCCGCTTATGGTCACAACTCAACGCTCAATTTTCTTTTAACTAATGCCATGTGTTGTTATGGAAAATTTATATTAGAAAAATTTAAAAAATGCGTAGACTATTATGAGTCATCAATAGTCAAATTGAATATAGAACGATAGACCGTTATGCTAAAAATGATAATGCCAAAAAACGATTATGCAAAAGTTTCAGTATGATAGTATGAATTATGCTATTCATTATGCCAAAGTAAATAAAGAAGAAAAAATAATGCGATTAAAATGTAACCTACACCATAACTGTTTTTGATTTACCAGAAGCTTCGTAATCTTAAGGTGCGTGGTGTTGTGACGGCGACTTACGAAGGATATGAAGGACTTGTTATAGTGACCGACGTCAAGACTAAACAAGGAAAAGTCCTTGTAGGTTAAAGATAAAGAACCTACTGACGATCAGTGACGAGGCTGTGCAGGTTGGATGTCCCTTGAGTATTTGGTTTCCAAAACTGAAAGGGAAGATGTTGCGGATTCCTTCATGCATAGCCATAGTTTTTGACTAAGTATATTTGGTAAACGACTGAACAAAAAACAATTCGACAGGACATTTGAGCAGCAGATTAATGTTTGAAATTAAAAGTTCTAAGAAACTGACCCTTATCCTTACTCAGGACGCAACAATAACTAAAATTTTGGCTACAAGCAGTACGTTACTATATTAATATAATTAATTTGTCATTCCAGGATAATTGTATCAGAAACAGAGTGTTATTAGTTAAAGTAGCTCTGTCGACGGTGACGTACTTTATATTCTTGGTTTTACGTCAGGGCAATATGTGTTTTGGAAGAGATAGAGAGAAAAAGATAAACACAATGTGCTTTGGTATGTGCCTTTTACTTATTGTTACTTATTCTTGACTTTTTAATTAATAACAATTAATAACAGGTTAAAAATAACAGGTTTTTTAAAGCTGTCTAGGATGGAAGTACTTTGGCCACATATTTTGAATAAGGTGTAGAGTTGTGAAGTTATGACTAGTAGAGTTAGGGTAGAAATTAGAAGATTGGCTCTAATGTAAGGCATATTTCTGGTCTCGTCTTGATAAAATTTATTTATCATTGGGTTTTACTTTTTATTAGGAAATGCGTCTACTTCTTCGTTGGTGTGGCTAGGAATAGGGGTTTTATTCATTTTAATAAACCCAAACTTTAACCAAACAATGCGAAGAGTGGACTGGACGACTATTTCAAATTTTACAATGCTCACCCTGTTAAATTCGGTAAGCGACATTAAATTTTTTGAGGTTACTGAGGACATTTTTTTTCAATTCATAATAAGAAGCTGCTAACTTATCTATCAAGTGATATTCAAGGCAAGCTATTAAGTTCCTCCAAACATTATCTATCATTAAAATGTATGTTTCCTCTCAAACACATTGGCCTATGCTTTCTCTCCCACGCCACTCACCTAATTCACGATATTTTTATTCAACGTTGAGCAAATGACAGTGAGAAATCCGTACATGAGCCCGAAAATTGGAATTAAGTGATAAAAGCCCGAACTTAGATTACAAGACTCGTTCTACACACTTGGTGTAATATACAGCTTAAAACACTGAACACTGAAACACTGGAATTAAAATTATGAATTATTTTCTAGTGGATTTTTTTTTAATATTTTCTATTTTCCATTTACATTTTTTATTATTAATTTAATAGAATACACTCCACTTTCATTCAACAATCATAACACCGTAAAACACGAAAACCAGCAATATACATCGCACTCCGATAGCAGCGCGGCGCGGGGGGATCATTGCGTAATACCAAAGTAGGTAAATAATAAAAACTCCTTAACATGACGTTTCCGGAAAAAAACAATTACTTACACAAGCTGATGATAGTTTTGGGTAGCTTCCACCTTTTAAGTATTTGCTAAGTTGTCCTTTACACCCTGTATAATCAACTGGGTTCCATGGATGGGAAACTAGAACTTACTTTTTTTTTATTTCAGATATTTGACCAAATGAATGTACCTGAGGCTTACGAAGATTACAGCACGGTAATGTGGGTAAGCGATTAATCAAGTGGCCATATTACCATCCATGATTGTGACGTAGGTTGATGACTACTTGCTCGGGTGGAACACGGCTATGAAGTTTTTGAGATCTTGGAATTATCACGTTGCGCGATTGTTAATCGCGCGACGCGATAATTCTGAAATCTCAGTAATCTTGCACACCATGTGTGCATTTGACGCGCGAAGACTTGAAGACTTGAAGACTTTGAAGTGCGAGTGTATTCTCGCTTCAATAATTTTTATTTTAACACGTTCCCTTGGGAATTTTTGAAATTAAATAAGTAAATAATGATGACACCCTTTTTTGAATTCAAAATGGCGGATATTCATTTTATGAAGAACTAGCCTTTTCCCGCGGCTTCACTCGCGCAAAGAACTATTTTTGTCACCCATTTCATTCTCTAATATTAGGTCAGCCAGTCAGTCAGTCACCTGTCAGTTTCTTCCTTTATACAGGTTGAAAAAGAACCTCCGAGCTTTATTGAAAATCCTGAACCAGTATCACTCACTGAACACTTTTTTTTCTTTGTTTTTTTTTGTTTTTTTTTTCTAAACGTAGACACCACTTGGGCGCACCCCCTGAGCGCTACCCGTACCCCTCGCGTGCCTGGTGTATGAGGAATGTCTACGTTTAGGCAAAAAATTAACTATTCCTATTGAAATAATATTTTTTAATTTTTTTTTTCGTAAATGTGTTCTTTGAGTAATACTGGTTCAGGATTTTGAATATAGCTAGGAGGTTCTTTTCCACCCAGTATATTTAGATGGATGTCTGTGATTTGTAACGTTAAAATTATTTTTAGAACCCAAAAAAATTTATTTGCTACTCGTTTTACAAAATATACTAGTATTTGCCCGCGGCTTCGCTCGCGCAAAGATCTCTTTTAGTCACCTTATTCTTGACCCTTTAGCAGAGGATTTTCGAAAAATCGCGAAACAGGTGTCCGTTTATTTGCTTCAAGGCATATCTTGACGAAGTTTCGAGTCAAAATGTCAAAAAACTTCGAACCCCCGTTTCACCCCCTTGGAGGGTAAGTTTCGAAAAATCCTTTCCTAATACTCCCCTGGACTTCATAAGAAGCCTACGTACCAAATTTTGAATCTCTAGCTCTAGACCCAGCAGTTTAGGCTGTGTGTTGATATGTCAGTCAGTTACCAGTCAGTTTCTTTTTTAATATATTTAAGAAGAATTAGCCAAATCATTAGTCATTATTTTAGCAGCCCATTCTTTTCTTTTTAGCAGCCCTTTCATGATTTCGACTGCCTCGTTTAATGTATAAATTTTCTACCTCTTGCTACCATTTTCTAGCACCCACTTTTAGATTTTTATGAAGCTGCAGTTTTGTCGCCGCGAAAGATAATTTTTTTCGGTGACAGTTTTTTTTTGCAGCTTCGTACATTTTTTTGCAGCAATTATTAAATACAAAAACGCAAGTCTTAAAGATCGCAAGCCACCGTATCCTGTAATGCGACCACAGAAACAGTACATAATTTGATCAGAAGACCTACTAGCAGTAGTATGTAACGGTCCCTAAAAAAGAGAAATTATCAAAGTATCTTTACTTCAGCTGGTTTAAAATGTGTTTGACCACATTCCATGGTCTTCCCATTATATCGAACAAATCTGTTGAATACGACAATTGCTTAACCACATGGGGTAACCTGGAGAAAATACCTATACATTAACAAAAAACAAAAATAGGTTACGGTGGGTTGCCATTTTCGACTTGAATTCTAGTATCTACAATGCCGTAATAAATAACATACTACAATAAATTATGGTAACCGGTAACCTTTTTCGTTGCTTAAATATTGTCTTTTTTGTTTTTTTTATTATAAGATGGGCTAACTCTTGACCTCAATCTTGACCATAAGGTCAAAGATGAGGTCGACGATGGAGCGAGTTAACCCAGAAAATGCCTATAAAGGCACTGGTACTCCCACGCACCGACGGAACACACCAAGCTGTTTGGCGTCGGACTTCGGTAGGAGGGTGGTCGCGAACCAGATGGACCTTTACAGAGCCTACCACATCGCATGAGACCATAGGACGACACCTCAGATTCAGAAAAAAATGAAGTGTCGTTGCCTGGGATGGATTACTAGGAGGCATGTCTCATTTGTGTTTCCTTAGTCGCCTATTACGACACCCACGGAAAGAGATGGGGTGGTGTTATTCTCAACCGGTCACCACACGGTTAAAATCGGTCTGCAGCCGATAGTACTGCTATTTAATTCTGCAACTTTAGAACCTTAATAAATATATTTCCTTATTTTTTATATTTTTATGGACTTCAATCGATATCCAATACGACAAAAAATTTTTAAGTTTTACAATTATTTTTTTCAGACGAGTTCTTATCTCTCCGCTATGTTGAACGGAATTTCGATCTGGTCTATATTTAAGGATGTGTTGGAAGTCGCCCCCAAGCAGCGGCTTATGTTTTCCATTGGAACTAACATTGGAGGTAATATTTTTAAACATTCATGTCATAATCTTTTAATTACACACAAAATTACTAAACTTTTTACCTTAACCCGTCACGCGCTTGTTCACGCCTAGTGTGCAAAAAGTGCGCAAAGGTTTAATCTAAATACAAAGTGCGCAAAGGTGAACTTTGGCAAAGCGCAATCTCTTTCATGCAACCCTTTTTTCTAGGCATACCTACTTATATTCTTCATTTTTATCATACTACTAGCTGTCCGCCCGCGACTTCGAAAAAATTCCTGTCAAAATCCGGCCCGAGTCCCACCCGGAGCAAAGGTCCCCATCACACTCGCAGCGTTACCGCGTTGGATCGCGATGGAGAGTCTTTGGAATCCAAATTAATTATCATTCGAATAAGGAATCCACGTAAAACACAAATTAACATATGGGTGTCCCAAAAACTTGATGTAAGCGGAAGGTTGAAAGTAGAGCACCTCTAGGGGCACCGTTTTATTTCAGGAAACTCACTCGGGCCACATTGTTGGCTATAACAAAGTAAATAATTGAGATAACGGCGTGAAAAACACCGAAATCGGGTTGCAATACTTCATACAGTTCGGCTAAATTATTTGACATTTTCAAAAATACGCCCAGCCCTTATGCAACAAAAATTTCTGGAAGCAAACAAAATCTACGTGGGCCCTATGTCCATTACAGATAACGTCGTAAAAGATGCTATCGTTTGATATCCAGATAAAAAGAACTGTTTGGTTTGTTACAGGTTCTGCAACACTGCTGGGCACCCCGACCGCGATTGCCTGTGCAAATTTTGCTGCTCAGCAGGGTTACAAAATTGGTTACTTTAGATATCTTTTTATAGCACTGCCTCTCGCTTTTATTCAACTTATTATTCAATCTTTTTTTTAACTCAATTTATTCAATTTATATTTTTAACATTGCATATTTTAAAAAGATTTCTTATTATAGATTACAGAAAAAGGATTGTATAATAAGTTAAACATATTAAAACATACTGTAAATTGTTTTAAGAAGATTGTTATTTTATTTTCTTGTATAAGCAGATTGTAATTTTTTGTTTCCTTACTGTGATGGTACCGCGAATGTTTATGCGAAAAAAAGTTTATACGAAAAAAAATTTGAGCTGTCAATTTTATGCGAGTAAATATAGAACCGATCTGTAATCTTCAGGTGCTTTCCAAATTACATAAATTTTGAATTTTTTTGGGAACTTGGATTTTCAGTCTATAATCATTTATACCCTTCTATAAGTATTTCAGGTAGTAGAGCCAAAGCTGTACATAACCCGGAAATTCTAGTTATGTTCTGTTATTGTTTTTTTTCCCTAAAAGCACTTGGTCCAACTAAGTAGCAGTTATTCCACACGCATTTGTCTAATACGTAGTTAGTCCAAGTACAGTGAAATAAAAATAAGTATTTATTCCATTATATTTAAGATTTCATTTATTCGTTAGTTTACAAGAGACCTAATATAGTACGAGGGCTTAGTTTATGAACGGACATTGTTACACACAGCGCTATTTATTGGATTTGCACCGTACTAAGATCGCTAACTTGGTTTGTAATACATATTTAGTTCACCATGGAACCAATAGATGGCTTGTATAAAGAACGCTGTAAACGAACATAGTTAATAAAGCGCCCTGTAAACGCGTTTATAACGGCTTTATAAGCTCTGTAACGGGGTCTGTCAGCCTCTTTCCGCTGCCAACCACCGAAAAATAAAGACTCTTAACCTATATATGCCCAAATTTTTTTTTGTCTCCGATTTTTACAAATTTTTGATATGTTGCTACAAAATGACCATAATTAACAGTGTCGTTTTTATTTTTCAGAAATATTGACTGAAAATTGGTTTTTTTCAGTGGGTCGAAAACGACTCCATGGGCAAATAAGGTCCCTAAAATTCAAAGTTTAGAAATAGAACAAAATTAAGCAATTCAGCTTTATTGAAATGAATTAAACCACAAAT
The DNA here is from genome assembly GCA_949987775.1 of Aproaerema taeniolella. Lineage (NCBI taxonomy): Eukaryota > Metazoa > Arthropoda > Insecta > Lepidoptera > Gelechiidae > Aproaerema > Aproaerema taeniolella. Next base: position 15,812,267 of record OX465265.1, on the reverse strand, counting down.
TAGGCATGAAACCCAATGAAACATTTGTCATGAAGGTTGACACCACATTTTTGACACATTTTTACTGTTTTATTTTTACACAATGCACATCTTTTTCTCGTTTGACCAGTGATGATCATGTGCTGAGCGCTGTGTGTTCTAATGGTACGTGGTATATTGAATACCATTTTCTGCGCTTCAGGTCCAGGATGTATTTTGGCAGATCCATACTTCTGCAGTAAAGTTCTTGCAATCGGTTCTTGCAGTCGGAATTCTAATGTGTCGACATTTGCTCCCCAAGACCTGGCTAATAAAGCACAGTTATTGACAGCTACATCAATCAGCCACATCCATATAGGTACATACCATTTCTTTCCTCTGATAGAAATGCGGTAAACGCCAACATTAGCGTCTAATCTGTCCACACCGCCCATGAACCTGTTGTATTGATGAACTACATTGGGTTGGTCAATATCAATCTTTTTATGTTCAGCAACAGAATATCTTTGCGCTTTTTGAACTGAATGGACTCCAAACTCATTAGACAGAGTAGCTACGCTAAACTCAATCGGAGAGCTGTCTTTTTATAATGTGGTAACAGCTCGAGGGGGGGGGGGGGGGGGTGGTACCCATTGTTCAGAATTTTGTGGCAAATCTTGTTTTATCCAGTTACGTTGCCTTGCTGTGGATTTCCGGCTAGTAGATGATACTGCTGCGTGAGTTATGGTACCTCTGGAACCTCGGTTTGACAAAGAAGCCCCCCCGCGAGAAGATGGTGTTATACGAGGATTGATGTTGTTTGATGAAAGGGCCCCACGAGAAGTTGATGCGATACTATTGGTCGACTGTACTGCTCTCCGCGATCTTTTTGCAACTGCTGTTGAAGATGATGATGAGATGGTATCAATACATTTATATCGTCAATAGACTCGTCATTTATAGTACCATTTAATTCATCATCATCACGTTGATGAACTATAATCTCCGCTGGGGCTAGTAGCTGATGTCTATTCAAACGATCGATATCGTTGCAGTCTTCATCATCTGAATCGCCATCGGATAAGGCACCATCACCTGGCAGGTCTACATAAACATCAATATCATTGACATCTTCATCAAGGAGTAACTCAAGAGCTTCAGCGATTTCATGAGTCTTTAGAATACGTCGAGACCTGGAAACCGACAAAAATAAGCCTAAGTCAATGTATTTGCCCACGGGGTCGTTATCGACCCAATGAAATGTAGGTACGTATTTTATTTAGAAAATCTAAATTGATTGCCAATAAAAGTAATTATATCATAAAAGAAGGGATTCATTTTTCATATTTGATAAACAAAACTATAATATAAATGAATAAAAAAAAGTTACTCACATTTTTGTCCGCGCGTGTGTCACTTTTACGACAAAAACAAATAACCGATTTTTGTACATACAGTGAATACGAGCGTCTTATCAAGTTAACAGGTCACTAATGTGCATTCCATTACAAAGTAATGAGTCTTATAAATGAAAAAACGAGGGTAGTTTTGTTTATTTTACCACGATTCTCACAGAATCATTCATAACATATACCCACCTATTTTGGGTCGTTTTCGACCCGCTGGGCATATATAGGTTAATTCAATCCAACATTTTCATTTCTCGGGTCCGCTAGACATTCTAGTTCTGACTTTGGTTGGGTGCGGACCTTCTGCAAGAAACTTATTGTTAGGTACCTGTAAAATATTTAATTGTTGTAATTTAAAAAATACTGATTGTGTACTTCTAATAAAGTAATTCGGGTGTTTCCCGTTCCTTTGATCGGTCGACCGGTCTGTCGGTTCAGGGAACTGTAAAAATTATTTTTATAGCACCCAGACTTCAAGACAAGTGTTTTTAGAAGTACAGAACCTGGTTGTGCAGGGGGTCGTTTTTTTCCTTTCAGGGAGTAATGACCAAGATGCTAAAATGAACAAGGTGCTGAATGACCAATATCTAAAAGACCAATTATACATATCGTCCATGTTAGCAAAGTGTTAAAATGCCCATGGTGCTGAAATGTCTATAGTTCTAAAATTACTAATATTTAAATGACGAATTATTATAATTTTTCGTCTTACGTCATCATGACACCAAATTTAAAAGCGAAATTACTCGGAAATTAGATGTCCTACGCCATCGGTATCTTCGGAGAAGTGAAAGGGCTCGAGGGAATCTACTTGCCTGAACTGTCGAAAACTCAAAACTTTGCGCATGAATAAACAAAAAGTCACAAAACTTCACAAAAGGTCACTTGACCACCAACGACTATTTTGGTAATGGACATTTTGGTTGGAGTGTGGATTTAAAAAAAAATTTGGCCTAAAAATATTCCCTTTAATGGTACTCAAAGTTATATTAGGTATGCAAAATTAAAATAATATTATTCTTACTTTTAACAAATGAACGAATGCGACCTTCTATAACTTAGTTTTAACTGAGCCCTCGCCCAAGCGTGACAGGGTCGCGGGGCGAGACGAAAAAAAACAGAAAAAAAAACAGTAAAGTATCAAGTCTTAAACGGTAGGTGTTCACCAGTTTCAGGGATCGTATCTAATTTGTTTAAAACTCTTCCATTACAAGTTACAACACATAGCTCAAATGGACGGATCCGGCTAAAATTTGGCATGTATGTTCCTTGGGGCATGTAGGGGAGCATTAAGAGAGGATTTAAGAACAATAGTTTTTAGATATGTATTTCACTTTTAAGTTTGTCTCAAAATGACGTCACTGACATGAGAACGACGTCATTAAAACAATCTTATAATAATTATCAAATAAAGTTGACGTCATTGAGTAAATAATAGTGACGTCAGTAAACAGTGTCGTCATTGGGTAAATAATAGTGACGTCAGTAAATAGTGACGTCATTGGGTTATAATAGTGAGAGTGACATTATACGGACCACGTTTTAGCTCTATAGACATTTCAGCACTATGGAAATTTCAGCACCTTGGTCATTTTAGCATCTTAGTCATTACTCCCCGAAAGGCTTTTTTTCAGTGTTTTGCTAGTAACTCGCAATCGGTTTACCTTAACATTACTTCTAAGTATGAACTAAATCCTTTTAAATTTCCTAAAAAGTCTTACTTTTAATTTCTAAAAATGAATGATTTTAAAGTTATACCCTGTCCAAGTATTGATAAAATTTGAGTTACATAATAGAGAAAGATTAACACAAAATCTCCCGAAAGACATGGCGTTTATATGAAATTTGGCAGGTAGAAAGTCCTTTAAATTAAGTTAACGACGGGAAATATCTACTGAAAACGCTTTTCCCGAAATTCTCGAAGAAACACGAGAAAATTTATTAAAAAATAGAAGCGAAAGACCACTCATTTCTTAAGCACGATATTTCAAAAACTAATTAAACTATAAAGCTAAAATTTCTCAGGCAGGTTGAAGTTTTATACAAACTTTTAATGACCTAGATACCCCCTAATTCGACCTATCCGCAAAACGAGTTATCAGGCTATCGTCTCCTTAGTACTAACTGCGTATTTGCAAAATCTCACCTTTACAAGTTCAGTAGTTTTCGTGATTTCGCTATGTGAATATTAACTATTTTTCACTTTTCTATATATGAATATTAGCTATTTTTCACTTTTTACTTTTCTATTTTTTACTTTTCTACTTCTTACGGTTCCCATACGAATTTTGCCAAATCTCCCCTGTTACCCCTAGTGGTGCCTAAAATCGATAGGCCTTACTGGAAAATGTTCAGGGGACCTCCCTCTACACAATCCTGAAACTTTAGGTACTACACGATCGATAACTCCTCATTTTTCCTTGTTTTGGCGGGCTATATAACCTAAGTTATGATAACAAATAGTGCAACTTTCGGCAATTCTTATTAAATAAAATAAAAAAATCTTAAAAAAAAAATTCGCCAAATGGGGTATCATTGGCTAGAACATAAGCCAATGAACCTAGCTACTTGACCTAATCGTTTGGCACACGCTGTTCCTAACACCGTGTATAATAATCCTATACATATTATATTATATTGACTGTACTGCTCAACTATAATTTCCGTAATTTGTGAAAAAAGTATAATAAGTTCCAATGAATGGATTTTCGTGAAACTTTTTTATTACACTGTTGGAGGTGTAAATAATAAAGCTTACTCCTCAAAATTTGCTTATCTTAATTATACCTGGTATTTAGGAATTCCCATACAAAAGAATCATCGGATTTTTTACCCACTGACAAAGGCACTCCACTAAATGTGGAAAATTAAGAATACAGAAAAAAAACGAAATAGAAAACGTTAGAACATGAAAAATATAAGAATTTGGATAATTTAGAAATTGGAATTAAACTCCGGGTTCAAATAAGCGTAGCGGCGACGTTCGTCAAATCCTTGTTTCTCCAAATCCTACATTCGTCATGTCCTTCTTTCGTCAAGTCCTTATTTCGCCAAATCCTTGTTTTGTCAAGCCCGCTTTTGTACAGGTGACTAAATACAAAAAATAAAAAATGTTCTTTTTTAAATTTTGTATTACTTACAACATTACAAAAAAGAAATTATTACTAACTCCTCAAATGCTTTAAAAAGTATTTACATAAATAAAAATAACTGAAACTTTGTTTCTTGAGTTTATACGTACTTGTACTTTACATATAAAGTCAAGAAACCTATCACGCTTCTGAGCCATGTCTATAAGCTGTCATTACGAATCGTCTCGCGCACAGATTTGATGACTTCCAGCCTCCCGAACAAGCCGGTTTCCGAAAAGGCTTTAGTACCATGGAACACATTCATACGCTGCGGCAGATTATACAGAAGACCGAAGAGTATAATCGGCCCTTATGCTTAGCGTTTGTGGACTATGAGAAAGCCTTTGATTCGATCGAAACCTGGGCTGTGCTACGGTCTTTGCAAAGGTGCCGAATTGACTACAGGTACATAGAAGTACTGAAGTCATTGTACGAAAACGCCACCATGTCAGTTCGCCTCCAGGACCAGTTTTCAGAGCCTATTCAGTTGCAGCGAGGTGTTAGGCAAGGGGATGTTATATCCCCAAAGCTATTCACTGCTGCGCTGGAAGACGCTTTTAAACTTCTAGACTGGAGAGAACTTGGCATCAACATCAACGGAGAGTACATGACTCACCTTCGTCTTTCCGATGATATTGTAGTCATGGCTGAGACCTTAGAGGACCTTGGCACGATGCTTGACGGCCTCAATAGAGTTTCACAACAAGTGGGTCTGAAGATGAATATGGACAAGATGAAGATCATGTCGAATGCCCATATTGTACCCACTTCTTTAACAGTTAGAAACTCTACTCTGAAAGTTGTCGACGAACTTTTTACCTGGGACAAGTAGTCCAGCTAGGTATGTCCAACTTCCAGAAGGAGGTCAACCGGCGAATCCAACTCGGTTGGGCAGCGTTCGGGAAGTTGCAAACTATCTTCTCCTCCCAAATACCGCAGTGTCTGAAGGCGAAGGTCTTTGACCAGTGTGTGTTACCAGTGATGACGTACGGCACTGAAACGTGGTCGCTTACATTTGACCTCATAAGAAGGCTCAAAGTCACTCAAAGAGCGATGGAAAGGGCTATGCTCGGAGTTTCTCTGCGTGATCGAATCAGAAATGAGGAAATCCGCAGGAGAACCAAAGTCACCGACATAGCCCAAAGAATTGCTATCCTTAAGTGGCAGTGGGCAGGGCACATTGCTCGTAGGACTGATGGCCGCTGGGGCAGAAAAGTCCTCGAGTGGCGACCACGTACCGGCGTACCGGAAGGCGCAGCGTAGGAAGGCCTCTCACAAGGTGGACTGACGATCTGGTGAAGATTGCTGGAAGCTGCTGGATGCGGGTGGCGCAGGACCGATCGAGGTGGAGATCCCTGGGGGAGGCCTATGTCCAGCAGTGAACGTCTTGCGGCTGACATGATGATGGTGATGTACTTTATGAACTCTGTACAGTGCCACCAACTCAAAAATGTTTATTTCGTTGAACATAAAAATATTTCTTGAACATGTTAATACAGTGATACATTTACATCAGCAAAATAATGAATTACATTAACACTTCGCCTATTCGCAAAGCTGCAGTCTTCTTCAGGAGAAGAATAGGCAAGAAACGATTGATTTTTGATTAAATTTATATGGGACCATCTCTGGAGAATACTCTTTCGAACAAAAAATAATTTTGAAAATCGGTCCATAATTGGCGGAGAAATCGGCGAACATAAATAAAAAAATAAAACGGGCAAGTGCGAGTCGGACCCGCACACTAAGGGTTCTGTACCATTACCTATAAAACCGGCCAAGTGCGAGTCGGACTCTATAAAAACAATTATCTCTATAAAAACGGCAAAAAAATCACGTTTGTTGTATGGAAGCCCGTTAAATATTTATTTTATTCTGGTTTTTAGTATTTGTTGTTATAGGACCAATAGTCCTAATAAATAAATCATCTGTGAAAATTTCAACTGTCTAACTATCACGGCTCATGAGATAGCCACGGACAGACTTTCTATAAAAACGAGTTAAAAGATTACGTTTTTTGTATGGGAGCCCCCTTAAATATTTATTTTATTCTAGTTTTTAGTATTCGTTGTAATAGGGCACATAGAAATACATCATCTGCGAAAATTTCAACTGTAACTATCACGGTTCATGAGATACAGCCTGGTGACAGACGGACGGACGGACGGACGGACAGCGGAGCTTTAGTAATAGGGTCTCGTTTTTTCCCTTTGGGTACGGAACCCTAAAAAAAACAAAGTCGAACATAGAACCTCCTCCTTTTTTGAAGTCGGTAAAAGGAAATGCGAAGGTTGCTTTTAAGGTTATGTTTTCCTTGGAAATCAATTTTATACTTTATTGTACGCAAAAATTAAAACAAACATTTTACAGAGAACAGGATACACAATGGCGAGCTTAACTCAAAATGAGTTCTCTTCCAGCTAACCTAAGTGACAGAGAAATTTATTTGAAGCGGGCAAAAGTGTACAACACGGAGAACAAAATTACTAACATGGTAAAATATAATATCTTAATTGAACAAATATTCAAGTAACAAAAGCAGACTAACTACATAAATATCTTACTAGCAATACACCTATACATATACCTACCTAATATAACTTTATATAAAAATAAATAAATCTAATTGTCATGAGAGTGAAGTCTCGTTGCATAAGTTAGGTCAGCAGGAGTCGGTATAACCTAAAACTGACACGGGTCAAACTTCGCTTATATTGGATTTGATCAATATTATTTCAGTTCACTATTTTTATTTATTTATTTTTTTATACTATTTTTTTATTTATTATGAGATGGGTTAATATGTCCAATATTCAACTATTACGTTTGATATTTTTAATAAATGCGCCAAAAAAAAACGTTTAAAGGGGCTTGGATGCCCTATATGTACGCACCTGTACTTGGGCTTGAAGAAAGCCGATTTTGACCAAACAAGCATTTGACGAATGTAGCATTTGTCGAAACAAGGGTTTGTCCAAAAACGGATTTTACCAATGTTGTTGTGCTACCCAAAAAAGTAAGGTCTGGCGGCTCTGGGATCTTCATTTGATAATTTAATGGCAAGTGTTAATATTTTAAGTGGTGGTAAATAACAAACTGTTTATTAATTAATTATTAGAATAAATAATTACTCAACATGACTGTCGGTGGACCGATCGGACAAACGAGAAACACCCAGAAATTTACAATTTAAGTTCCGTACAGGTTTTTTGTAAAAATACTGACAAATTGTACTGTTAGGTTCCTGTAAAAGAACAAATTTTTGTTTATGTAAATAAATTATTTTGATTTAAATCATTGCATTTATATTTACAACATAGATACATATCTATTAACAAGTGTGGATTGATAGCTTAAAAGACAAGACATTTGATTTTAAATATTTACCTTAGAAGTGTATGCAGTAGGGTGACAATACAATAAAAAGTTTATTTACTCGTACCATACAATACAAATACCTATCCTATAATAAATTCTTTTCTATAATAAAATCGTAAGCCAAAAAACTCTGTAAGTACATTGAAAATATATCCAGGGCGACTCGGAATCAGTACTTATCTAAGTATTTTAAAATGACTCTTAGAAACTTTGTCTGTTTATTTGTTTGAAAGAGCATCACTTGAAAAGTACTGTATGGAATTTGATGAAACCAGTGGTAGCCTGTGTTCCTGAGCAGGCTTTTGGTTACAAATATTTCAAAATTTTGCCAATAATAGAACACCAACATCAAAATCCCTGGAAAATGTAAAGCTGAGCTTTTCAGTAAATTTTACTTATATCATAGAGATTTTTTTGTATTGTTTAGTTATCTCTTTCGGGAAAGGCAAAAGAAACTATGTCCATACAGCCAGGGAAAATTCTTCTTTCTCTAACTTAACCTAAGCTATAAGCTCCTCATGTTCTGCGTAAAACTTTTTTCAGGAACGCAAAATACAATAAGCTAGGTACCTATGTTTTGTGGGGTGGTTAAGATAACATTAAACTATTGAAAGGCACACTTAATAGTCTATTGAAAGCAGCAATTGCAACAAGGGTAGAAACAAAAAAAGCATTTACTGGAAGTAAAAGAAAAACATGTGCCAGCTGCCTACTTTTTCCAAGCATACTGTAAAAGTCAGTAAGTGGGACGCGAGGGTTTTGTTGGTGAAATGCTGAGAACCTATCACCACTTATACCCTCTGAATTTATGTCAAACGTGGCATCAAGTAGTTTTAAAACCACTGATGCTCTGCCTACCCCGATAGGGATTATAGGCGTGAGCTTATGTATGTGTATGTATGAAACAACTATGTTTGGGCTTTGTCTTCAGATCCAATGAGGTATAGTATGGCCAAGATTTCAAATAAAAAATCATTTTTAGAAATCAACGAAAATATGAAGAATGGTGCTCAAAGAAAAAACCCTTTAGGTACGTAATGTCTACTTTACTAAAAACGTCTATTTCATGTGTAGTTCTGTCAATTTAGTGTCTCTGTTCTATAAAAATACGCAAACGAGTTGCGGGCATCAGCTAGTGCATATATCTACACATAAGTATGATCATTAAATAAATAAATAAATAAATAAAAATAAAAAAAAAACATAAATTATCAAATCAGCTCAAAAAATATGTATTAAAAAAAATATGTATGTAATCATATTATTAACTAATTAGGTATGTACGGACGGCCGCAACTCAGGTTACTACACGCGTGCACTCTGTACTGTTGTGATAAGAGCGGTTTTGCAATGAAAATGGAGTAACCTGATGCGCTGGCCTCTGTACTAGACAATAGAGAGATAGTTAATGATTAAATTCAACTTTAATATTTAGACCCTCTGTATACAATTAGAAATTAGGTATTTGATTTTTTTGAATAGCAAACAAGCTAAAGTTCTCGGTTATCGAGTGCTTGTATAAATATAGCTGTCGTTATTTTCCCTCCATCCACTAAAATCCACTAAAAGATCCATCGGTAGATCATTTTCCACTTTGCTTATGCTTTTGCTTTGCTTTGCTTTGCTTTGGCTTATGCTTTGGCTCGTGAAATTATGCTTGTTATCAGAGCAACAAGCGTAGTGGGGTATGCGGTATACGTCATGTGTGAGTACATGAGCAGCTGCAAGCGACTTGTTTTCTGCGTTTTGTATTGACTATGCCTCCATATATGAACGTGATAGTACACACGGTAGCACATCAGGCTATACATTTTGACCTTGACGTTGCCCTTATCTCATTGGTAATAGCGTCGGCTTTCGTAGTGCAAATGGGTAACCTGACGTGCTATTGTCTGTACATAATAATGGGACAAATGGGAACCGGTCGCCGGGAGGATAACAATACGTTTTATAAATATCAATACATGTGAACTAATAAAATAAATAGCGCCTTTTTGTAAGTTTTTATTGTAATTTGTGCGCATGCGTAGATTATTATTTTTTTTGTATCAAAATTATCGGGCAAAGAATACAAATATTCAACCTTCTGGTTTTTCTCGGAGAATAAAATATTCCAAATTAAATGTAATTAAATCTACGCAAAATAATATATTTGTTGCAAATTTGAAAATCATTTGATTATTTTTATTTATTTGATTATTGTACTACACATGAAGTCGACATGATTCTATTCTCAGTATGCAAACCTCCTTGCTGGTAATTTTTTTAATTTGACTACTTATTAAATTCATTTACTAAGTACTGTAATTGGAAAGTTACTGTGTTGTAAAAAAAATAGATGTAAACTTACATGTAATAACTTACGCTCTGGCAGATGATATTTAAAACAACTATCGCGTTTTAGAGAGTAGGGACCTACAGATCAAACGAAATATTTCAGACAAATGCGTAATTATGCCTACTTACCTTTCTTTCAATTAGAAATTTTGTAATTTGGTTTGCTTTGAATAAAAAATAAGCAAATGACACTAGCATCCCGAGACTTTTTATTGTATTGTCACTCTACTACATACTTCTAAGTAAATATTTAAAATCAAATATTTTGTCTTTTAAAAAAGTACTAACCCTCAATAAGACGAATCTTTAATTATTCCTTATATTTTAGGATATTTTAATTAATTTACATTTCTGTAATGTGTGAACTGAAAACATTCTTTTGTTTTACTTTATAATATTCTTCACGACTTTTACTAATGTATGCCGAGAAATGCTGTGTTTTGATATAGCGTGGGAAAAATAGCATGTTTTGGAGGCAAAATATGTACATCAATGAAACTTTGTTTACATCTTTATCTTGGCACTAGAAATGAGGATCAGCCGAGTCCTATCAAAATTTTGGGGTCCAACCCCCTCCACTGGGTTTTAAGAAATTCCCATTCAAAAGAAAAATCGGTATTTTTTACCCATTAACAAAGATTTCCACGCAAAATCAAAACTATAGAAGCTGTAAGTTTGAAATTTTGCTTAGATGATCTTCAAATATTTTGGAAGCTTACTTAAAAGAGATTACACGGAATTCCCATGGGAACGAATTGTAGGGCGTCCGCTAGTTGATATGTACGTTTGGTGTTTCAGTCGCAGGTCGCAGACCCTCTATCGTTTAAACAGCATTTTCAAATTTTCAATCGTAAAATAGAATGAAAAAAATAAAAACTTAAACCACAGTGGGGTCCCCATACGACAAACGTAAAAAATATCGCATTTTTTTAACAACTTTTGTCACTGCTCTATTTCAAAAACTATATAATGCATATATTCCTAACTTAGTACACATTTAAAACACACTTTACATTATTGAAAAAATAGTCAAGAGTGAGTCGGATTCAAGCTAAAAATGTTTAAACAGAAACTCGCACTTGAACTGTTTTTGTGATATTTACCTGGTTATTTGTCATAGAATTACTGTGATATTATAATAAAACGAAGACATACATCGAATGCACGTATTCTAAAATTTCTGAGTTATAGTGTAAATAATAACAGTAATTCTACGACAAATTACCAGGTAAATGTGACAAAAACAGTTCGATTACGAGTTTCTGTTTAAATATCTTTAGCTTGAGTCCGACTCACTCTTGACTGTTTTTCTTCTTTTTTCAAATTAATGTAAAGAATTTTTTAAACGTGTACTAAGTTTGAAAAATGTATGCATTACATGGTTTTTGGAATAGAGCAGTAACAAAAGTTGTTAAAAAATTTCGATATTTTGAACGTTTGTCGTATGGGGATCCCACTGTTGTTTAGGTTTATAATTTTATTTATTATATTTTACAATAGATACCATCATAATACGTATTTTCTGAAAATTTGGATACGCCGTCTCTAATAGTTTGAAAGCTATAGGGGTGCGACTGAAACACCAAACTTAAATATCAATCAGCGTCTGCCCTAAAATTCGTTCCCATGGGAAATCCGTGTAATCTCTTTTAGGTTAGCTTCCACAATAATTTAAGATCATCTTTGCAAAATTTCAAACTCATAGCTTCATTAGTTTTGATTTTAATCGCCTAGTTTGTAAAATGTGCACTTTTAAAAATTTCCCCCTGCCCATACTTACCCCCTGGGAGAGGGTAGGACCCCTAAATTTTGGTAGGACTCGGCAGATCCTCATTTTTAGTGACAAGATAAAATTATAAACAAAGTTTCAATGATGTACATATTTAGCCGCCTTACTTTACCCGTGCTAATAATGTATTTACTTATTTAAACGTTAAGAGCGAACCCATTCTTAATAAAAAAAATAAAAAAATTCATGTGGTCCCTCTAGGACCACATAACAAAAAACACATAGTCATAATAATACAATAACTGTAAACTGCATTCTATTCATTGAGTAAGTATTAAAGTATGTTTTATTAAATATCTCTTGGCAAGATATGCCAGCAAGCTAAGTACTTGTCCAGAAGTGGAAGGTTAGGTGTGTGGCCTGAGGGACCACACTTTATGCGTCACAGTTTTTTAATAAATTATCTACAAATTCCAGTATTCGTCAAGTCAAGAGAGTTAACCCATGTCAAAATAAAAAAAAAATTGTTTTGTTTAATTATTTTAGCAATAGTCTACAAGACAAAATTGCGATCAAAAAGTTAAATGATTTCTACTGAATACCTACTAAGCTACATTCAAATACCTAGAAATGAATACGAGATGCTTCGGCTTTTACCATCATCCTGTAAGTACAACAGACTTCATAAACAATAAATAAATAAATAAAAATTCGTTTATTTCTCTCCCACAACCTGGAATCTACTACACTTACATAAGGTGTTAAGCATATAATTAACTTAAGAATAGTTATGAGAGACTGGAGCTTAAACTAAGCATGCGCCTGTAACTTAGGTCTCCAGTTCCCCCTGATAACAATTCGATTGTATGTTGTTTTCTTTATGTTTGTTTTGTAACGCATAAGCTGATTTACCACAAAAAAAAAACAACACTTAGACAATGTCTCAAAGCGGCTTTAGTAATTTTTCCATACAAAAATTACATAAGCCAGTTTTAGAAGTTGTCTAATATTGTGGTAAGGCACGAGTTGTTTCGTTGGCCGTAGATGACTCTGGCTGCGGCTGCGGCACATCCGTCATGCAATCGAAAGACGAACCCAGAGATCGTAATACTTACGTCTTTGGGAAACACAACTTTTTTTAATTCACTTGAAGTACGTGAGAGAAATTCATTGTTCATTGATCTCTATAACAATAAGTGTTGGTAACATCAATTTGGCCGATATTGTTGTTTTAATGAGTTTTACAACAATCTACGGTCGCGTAACATCTACTTAAGTAGAAGAAAAGCATAGAATGTGCCAGATGCTTTATCTTCCCTGGCATATTGTAAAAGTCAGTAGGTGGGATGTGAGGGTTTTACTATATTGGTGTTGTGGGCGAAAGGCTGACAATATCTAACCACAATTATCATATCTTGTTTAATAACCCTTTAACCTATCATATTTTGTCTCGGTAAAAACCTATCATAATTGATGCTGCTGCTCTGCCTACCCCAATACGGATTATAGGCGTAAGCGTATGTGTGTATGTATGTTTCATTAAATATATGGTGTTCACATTTATTATGAATACAATAAATTCTTTGCTAGTTTAATTGTTGCATCGAAAATGCACGAGAATTCTATAAACACGGAATAAAGATCCGTATACAGGGTTATTTTTTAATCAGTACACATATTTTTTGTACGTAAACTTTATGAAAATTTAACAGACCCGTATTTTTTTGTTTTATATCGTTTCATATAAAAATTTCAAGCTAGATCGTCTGAAGCATGAAAATAAATCAACTTTTTGTATGAAAAAAAAAACTTCATCCAATTGACTTGAAACTTGGTAACAGTACTCTTCAACACAATTTGTGACACCCATGTTTCTGCGTTTTACAAAATTTATCCTCTATGACAGTAAAAAGGGGTATCAAAATCTGAAAATTTTGAAAAAAAAAATTTCCTTCTTATTTACGTTCTATCAACGTTACTGACACCGTAAGAAAAAATTGTGTACTGATTAAAAAGTAACCCTTTATACAAGGTGTTTCAAAAAAACCCAAAAAAAATAATAATTCAAAATTAATTAAAATTAAGCTTATTGCACAGCTCTATTACAAATTGACAAGTATGTCATATTAATTATATGAAACTTTCATTTTGTAAATGTCAAACCGTGCAACGTGATTACTAGAGTTGCGACTAATTCACTTTTAAAATTAAATTTCGGAATTTCTTTTTTTTGGTTTTTTTTTGAAACACCTTGTATAGTTTAGAAGGTATTTGCTTAGCGACGACTAGCTCCCTTCCGGCGCAGGCGCAGGCGCAGGCGCGGGGTCGGGGCGGGCGGGGCAACATGTTTCTTGTTTAAATACTTCCTTCCATTACTTACTTTTCTACTGATAATATATTATACTTACATCACAATGATAATATTATAATATGGGAAATCTGTATGATTTCAATACATATCCGTTTCTCTCTGTGTAAAAAATCACGTATGTTTGATCCATAGTTAATTATTTGATCAGTTCGGTTAGTTGTGACAAGACTTTCTGATTTCTTTTTTCTTTTTCAATATTTTTATTTCATTTTTTAATATAATATTTTATATAGATGTTTAGCTGTAGGTGTGTACTGTTTTATACCGTGTCAATTTACTTAAATGCATTCTCTTCTGTTGTTTCTATGTAATACCATAGTATTACATACAGTCACTGGATAAAGTAACACTTTTTTTTAAATTTGATAACAAATTCGATTGCAAGTTAAAATCATTTGATAGTGAGAGAAAGAGACAATCAATACTTAAGTATAGATCAAGACATCAGTCTCCTTCTGTAATACGGGCGTTAGTCTTGATTAATAACGTCATCGGCAATCAACTCCTGACTCTGCAAGTGGTATATTATCAATTGTCTGAAGAATAATTCCGCAAATGTATGTTATTTATTACTATTAGACTACCGATGCGGAGGCTGCTGCCGCCACCGAGAGGGATGCGCGCGCGCAGGGTCCGCGGACCGCGCGCCTCGTTCGGGTACGTCGCCGCTGTCCTCCTGTGTCTCGGTGAGTATTTCTATTCTACTTATAAACTATTCGTGGGTGTTCAACACCCAACTAGTCGCCTGTACGACAAATTGTCAGATAGTATAAATAGCTACCTTTACCTAAACAAATCAAACTGTATAATTGACTAATGGATAAAATGAATTACTCTATTAATGAATTAATTTAGGTTGTAGTTTACTATTCGTATGATATACCTATTTTATTGAATGTAATTAATGTTTTAATGTTTTTAGTTAATTTTTGTAAGTAATTTAAAAAAAAAACATTATTTATTGAAATATGTTATTAATTAAATGTTTGCATGTTACTGTTAAGTAATAGAAATTGTGCTCCATAAAGATGTGCTGTTGATCTGGGCCCCGTTTCTGTAACTTCAGTTGTGTGTCGATAGAATGGAGGCCATTTTATCTGTTCAGGTGGCGAAATTGAGTTTTATTTTTTCATATACTTACTGACAGCAGCGCCACCGCCAAACCAACGTAAAGTTGCAAACTACCTGCAACTGAAAATTGAGTTGGTGGTGACGCCACCAGTCAAAGCAGCCGTCATTAGATGTATTAAATTTGGTTAGTTCTCAATTTTGTCACGTTGAATGGAAAAAAATAGGGACTATTTCATCGAAACATAAAAACCGTGTCACTCAATTTGCTGATATTTGACTTTTGTCTTTTCTTTGGATTTGATGATCTTGAATAGAATAGAATAGAATAGAAAAAATCTTTATTTTATAGGACATTCAGGATGCCACTTAAAACAAGTCAAGATTACATGAAATACATACAAACAAACATTAAAGGATTTAAATACATACATACCTACGCATTCGTTCTATTGACCCTACTGACTGTACGCCTATTCGCAAAGGTGCAGTCTTCCCCAGAGAAGAACAGGCAAGAAACTCTGGGGATGCTCTTTTTAATCGCATTACAAATTTTCTTATTAAGTCTGAAATAACTCTAGAGCTGAGCAGTTCATTTTCATGGCTGCTTGTTTCGTATTTATCTTCGTCATATCGTCAAAACAGTCTAGTTTACCTGTTTTGTCAATATACTCCATGCAGGGGACTTTCTTGTCTCTTAGTGATAGTCTTTTTTTTTTTATCTAGCCAACAAGATCCCACTGCTGGGCAAAGGCCTCCCCCGCATCCTTCCGCAGTGATAGTCTTATTGTAATAATTTTCATTTTGAGGTTTTCTTTGAGTTTGTCAAATAATCAATAAATTAAGTATCGCAATATTAAACTTCATGCGAAATCAGAGTTCATTTCAAAAAGGTCCAAGGAAGGAAGTTCAAATTCAAATTAACTTGTAACTTAAAATAAGTCAGAGTTACATTAAATACAAACATATTCGTTCATTTAGGATATTACATTAAAGGATTCAAATACATCCATACATGTCATATTCGTTCTTTTGACCCTACTGACTCTACGCCTATTTGCAAAGGTGCAGTCTTCCCCAGAGAAGAATACAAATCTCATTACAAATTTTCTTATTTTTAACTAAATCTTAAATAAATCTAGAGCCGAGCAGTTTAGTCCCATGGCTGCTTGTCTGATAGATAATCAGAAATCCATACTATAATATTATAAATTCGAAAGTAACTCTGTCTGTCTGTCTTGTCTGTCTGTCCGTCTTTCACGCCTAAACTACTGGACCGATTTTAATGAAATTTGGTACAGACATAGATTAGACCTTGGGAAAGGACATAGGCTACATTTTATCCCACAGCTGGGCACGATATAACCTGTAGTCCACGCGAGCGGAGCCGCGGACGGAAAGCTAGTTCTGTAATATACCTTTTTGATAAGTTTTTTTAAAATTACTGTCTATCACTAAAATAAAAATATACAGACACAGCCGATGGAAATGAAGTTGTTTCGACTTACACATGGAAACAAATGCTTGCATAATATAACCTGAAAGTTTCTTCCTGTACAAATCATAAACGACAGAATATTAATATCTACGGGATTACTTGTTGATGTACTGTAACTTCAACAGTAACTCCAACAAAGCCTACTTTTATGGTTCCGTACCCAAAGGGTAAAACGAGATCTTATTACTAAGACTCCGCTGTCACCAGGCTTTTTATTAGGGTTCCGTAGTAATCTACGAACCTTTATAGTTTCGCCATGTCCGTCTGTCCGTCTTTCCGTATGTCCGTCTGTCCGCGGGTTTCCTAAGAAACCCTTGGTACTACAGAGCTGAAATTTGGCATGGTCATTCATATAAACTACGCCGCCAGAACTGTAGAGTAAAATCTTAGAAAAAAAATTTTTTTCGGGTGTCTCCCATAGACGTGAAAGGGCGATGAATTTTTTTTCTCGCCTATATCATCAAATGGGGTGTTATAGGACAGCTTTTTAAAAGACAAAAGGGGTTTACTACGAACGTTTTTCGATTCAGCACTCCGTTTGCGAAAAATTAATTTTTAAAGTGAAAATTTTTGTCAAACACAAGTGTCCCCCCCCCTCTACCAGCTAAATGGTTGTTTATAAAAATGTGAAAAAATCACAGTGGTAGTATATACAACGCAATTAAAAGGAAAACTATCACACATAAGATGGCTCTTCAAGTTTGCGAGTAATAGTCGACCAAGTGCCAAACTTAGTTGGGATTCTGCTCGTAGAATTAAGAAGCCAGCTGCATATTTGAACCATGTTGCTACGGAACCCTACAATGCGCGTGGCCAGACACGCTCTTGGCCGGTTTTTATCTCATGAACCGTGATAGTTAGACAGTTCAAATTTTCACAAATGATGTAATTCTGTTGCTGTTATAACAATAAATACTAAAAAATAGAATAAAATGAATAATTAAGGGGACTCAAATACAACAAACGATTTTTTGCTCGTTTTTATAGATAATGGTACGAAACCCTTCGTGCGCGAGTCCGACTCGCACTTGGGGTTTTCTACCTACTTGGGGCTTTAAAAAAATGTTTGTGTTTTAGGACTTCAAGTCGAGACAACAGCTGCTAAGGGATGGATCGAGGACACGGACATGTACGATTTGCCGTTCGAGTTACAACGAGCTCCACAGTACCCGCACCCACGGGCCACAGCACTACCAAGTACAAAGGCTTACCCCGCGAAGAACTCCAACTCGCAGAAATTTTCGAAAGTACCTCTTTCAGAAGATCCGCAAGAATGGCCGCCGAGCCCCGTCATCACTACCTCGCGGAAATCCACTATAGTTCCCAACAACCTTGCAAAAAATAATACTTTAACAAAGTCTAAAGCTGCGAAAAAGAAATCAATGGAGCTGGAGGCCGAGCTGCTAGCGGCAATGCACGAGCCGCTCACGCAATCCCTCGACTATGGAGAGAAAATACACGAATACCTCGTCAAGCTATGGCCGCCCATACTCAAGAAAGGCCTGACCAGGGAACTCCAAGAGAAACTGTCTCAGAAATATCTGATTCCGTCCAATTGTAAATTGCTGGAAGCGCCCAAATTGAACGAGGAGATTTCATGTCTGGTGCCGGCTTACGTGCGGCAGATGGACCGCGCACTGACAGCACAGCAGCAGCAGCTGGGGCGCGCTTTGACGGCCGTCAGCCGCGCCATACACCTGCTGCTAGGTGGCGGAGACAAGAAGAAGATCATCCAACATCTCAGCAATGGCTGCCGCATCCTCTCCGACCTGCACTCCATATACACACAGAACAGAATCAACCTCATCATGCCGCTTCTTCAAGATAACGTTTTACAGATAATTCGCGGCTCGGAGAGGGACGAAACTCTGTTCGGAAAGAAGGTTTCGTTGAAACTTAGAGTACTGCAGGGGAAGAACATCAAAAAAGCGATTATGTTCAGAGATGAGCAGTCGTACAACCCGGCGCTATTCTCCTTCTATGTACCGGAGGAGCAGGAAATTATAAAACCTCCAACATATGCCGCCAACACCACGGTATCCACCAGCACGACGACGATGACGACGACGACCACAGCCGCTACTACTCCGTTGTATGACGCGGGAAAAGCCCGACTTAAAAGCCCGTTCGATTACTATTATTTTATAAATAAATATTCCAAAAAAAATAATGACTAATAAAAGGGATATTTAGATCTAGAAATCTCTAGATATCGTTTCATTACTGTAGAAATAGCTTTTGTACTCTTATATACTGAAAAATAAAATGCATATTCGCACGTTTCATTGCAACTAAAATAAATATTTATAGCAGCTATTAATAATATTATTTTTTGATTACTATACGCGCATAATCTAAAGGTTCTAGATAGATTTTTAAATTAATTTTCGAGGCCTGTCACCGAAAAATATTTTATTGTGGTTTGATTTTTGTGTCGATTTATTTTGTTAAGTCTCTTGTACAGCTGATCTTCAAAAATCCAGGTTTTAATGTTCTTTTACGTCGGCATTAAACTTTATCTTTTTGCCTTTTAGCACTCTAGTTCTGTTAGCAATACATTAGATTTTTGATGATCGGAGAGTATGGAAATGACCAATTTAAGTTTTGACTTGCAATAGTTCTTGAACTACAGATTCAAATAAAATATTATTTTGCAAGATACTAATACTCCTGTTAAATTGTGTTTTTGCTAGTAAAGTTATGGGGTAGTTCTGTTTTTTTTTCATTCTATATGTATTTTGGGGTACTGAATCCGATTCTGAGGCTTGCGGAAAAAATTTCGTGGCGGAACATTGAAGAAATCGCAAAAAAAGGGAAAAAAATTCTGCTTTTTTCCGGTTTCTTGCTTAAAACTCGAAAACTATTAAATTTTAGTAAATGGTCCGTTTACACAAATTAAAGTACTTAAAATTCTCTACAAACATCACTTTTTTTTTCAGATGAACCGTTCGCTCTCAAGTGCGGGTTAAAAATTTGAAATTTTCAGCTGTCTTCAAATTCTGTTATTTGATAAATTTGCTGTTATTTGATAAATTTCTTCTAGTTTTCTGCACTTATATTAAAAAAGGAATAAAAAGGTCGAAATTATACAAATTCAGTATCAAAAATGATAGTATTCCAACAAAATAAAACTTAAAATATCGTAACTTATGATCATATATTATTAATACTATAAATTATAATTTACAAAAATTATACCAGTCGTTGTCTTTTACAAGGTACTGGCTGAGAGTTTTCGGTAGCGATAAGTCCCGGTAAATATGCTGCTTGTTCTGGAAAATAAAAGAAGCGGTGTAATTTCTCAAGGAGAGATGAAGATTGCAAAATAGATTGTGAGATTAAACACACCTTCCGCATCGTGCTGAGGTTCTTCGATGGCATCGAGTCCTAGCCCAGGGTCTGATTGGTCCATCGTCAGCGTCGGGGGTCGTTCTCCTGGAAAATAATAGAAGTGGTGAGACAATTACTTGTGATCATAATATATAAAGGAGAGGTGAATGACTACAAAATAAATTGAGAGATTCGCCATACCTCTGTCTCTTTCTTCAGTCTCTTCTACGTCTATATCATAGCAGTCTTCCGGGAGCTCAACATTTTCACACAGTCCCTCGCATGATGTGTAGGTTGGGGAACAATGAAGGCCCGCTTTCCTGCATCCACAATTGCGTTGGTATCCCTTTTTACATTTAAATGAAATGTAACGGAGTATTGAATTTGGTGCAGGGTCTAAATCGTTCAGACTGGTTTCTTTTTTTCCATATAGAGCCATGAGAAACATGTTTCTCAATACGCCAAACTCAATACTCTGGTACATTTCATGTAATGTAAAAAGAGCTGCCAACGTAATTGTGAATACAGGAAGGCGGGCCTCTATTGTTCCCCAATCTGCACATCATGCAAATGACTGTACGACAACGTTGAAACCCCAGAAGACAGCTCTGACATAGACGTAGAAGAGACTAAAGAAAGAGAAAGAGGTATGTTGAATCTCACAAGTTATTCTGTAGTCATTTATCTCTCCTTGATATATGATCACAAGTCAAAGTCTCACCACCTTTTTTATTTTCCAGGAGAACGACCCCCGACGCCGACGATGGAGTAATCAGACCCTGCACCAGGACCCCATGCATCAAGGAACCTCAGCACGAGGCGGAAGGTATGTTTAATCTCACAATCTATTTTGCAATCCTCATCTTTCCTTGAGAAATGACACCACCACTTTTATTTTTCAGAACATGAAGAATATGTACCTGGACCCATTGCCACTGAAGAACCTCAGTCAGGACCTTTTAAAAAACAACAGCTCATATAATTTATGCATATTATAATTTGTAATATTAATAATATACGATCAAAACGTAAGTGATATTTTAAGTTCTATTTTGTTAGAGTCCTAACATGTTTGATACTGAATGTGTATAATTTCGAACTTTTTTTTTCATTTTAATCACTTGTGAGGAAAACTATGAGAAATGTATCAAATGAAAGCATTCTAATAAAAAATAATGTTTTGGAATGTTAAACGTGGGTTTTGCAGAGACGCTGAAAATTGACAATTTGGAACTAGCATTTGAGACGGAACAGTTCATCTGAAAAAAAAACTAAATAGTGATTTGTAGAGAATTGTAACTACTTTTATTTTTGCAAACAGACTATTTACTAAAAGTTAATAGTTTTCGAGTTTTAAGCAAAAAATCGGAAAAAAGCAGAAAATTTTCTCTTTTTTTGCGATTTTTTCAATGTTCCGCCACGAAATTTTTTCCGCAAGCCTCAGAATCGGATTCAGTACCCCATAATACATATAGAATGAAAAAAAACAGAACTACCCCATAACTTTCTCACCAGAGGCCCTTTAGATTACAATTTGACTGGATCATAATAGTAGATTAAGCAACAAGGGGATAAAACAGTGTATAATGTCACGGGCAGCATATTGAATTCTGAGCGAAATGAAGGATTCTGTAGTTAATTCCCGAGCGGAGCGAGGGAATTATGGTAAGAATCCTGAATGAAGCGAAGGATTCAAGTCTGCCCAAGACTAAGACACTTTTATCCCCGAGTAGCTTACTCTACTTTATACACCTACTGCGAGGTTAAATAAAAAAGAAATTATAAATTCATCCCATCAATAATGTTTTGAGCCTCCGTTTCTATGTCAGAGTCGCTGGAATTACATACTGGACTTTTTTTAAATTTATTTAAAAAACTTACCACAAAACAATTTAGTAATTTGCGATAAAAATCACAGATCCAAAATCACCTACGACGTTTTCTTATAATATTTAGTTCCGTAGGCAAAGGAAAGTCAATAGGTAAGACATAGAGCCAAGTTTTTATACTAAATATTTTTAATAAAAGTAAATTCTCTTTGATGTGTCAAATTTTATAGTTAAAATCTACTTGGACCAAGGAAGTAACAGCCTTGTTTTTTTTTCGAAATTATTTTTGATAGAAGTTTTTGTTGAAATTTTGGCGTTCCATATTTAAATGTCATTAATGCCCAAGGGAAGTTCCATACAATTTTATTTCCCTTAAGCTTTAATGGCTTACTTTCAAAAATAGAATACTTGACGTATAATACGTGCTCCAGATGCAGGTGGTGTATAAATCATATTAAGCCCTTTTGGTCATCCAAAATTTGGGCTTCTAGCACAGATGAATAAATAGTTACTACGTAACTTCTAGCTTTATCTAAAACTGTGTTACAGGGGGTTACAAAATGTCTTTTTTTATTTTATTAAAGATGAGTTAACTGTTGACCTCAATCTTGACCAAGGTCATTGATGAGGTCGACGACGGAGCGAGTTAACCCAGAAAATGCCAACTAAGCCATTGGTATTCCTACGCACCGACGGAACACAACAAGTTTTTTGGCGTCGGACTTCGGTAGGAGGGTGGTCGCGAACCAGACGGCCCTACCACACCGCTTGAGACCACAGGACGACACCTGAACAAATTGAGGTGTCATTGCCTGTGGTGGATTAATAGGAGGCAGGTCTCATTAGTGTTTTTTCCTTAGTCGCCTCTTACTACAAGAAACGGGGTGGCGTTATTCTCAACCGATCACCACACGGCTTAGTGAAATGTTATTGAAAATACCGAGCGTTTTTTTGTTTCTTTTTGCTCGACTGAGCGGGTGCACTACCGTGCCTCCAGACAAACATTGACTAGATTTGAATTACTATTTTATTCTATTAGTAGATAAGTTTCACAAATAAGTAGTCGTTGAAGGCGTCGCTCTGCTCACGTCGCTCTGCTCACGTCGTTCTATTTCCCCGAAAAAACTGAAACAAATATCATTATCTAAATATCATTTTTTTTATTGGATATACCTGACTCAGATTGGGATGCAATACTTGTGAAATGGGAGATTTTGGAATCTACACTAATATTATAAAGAGGAAATATTTGTATTTTTGTATGTAACGAATAAACTTAAAAACTACTCGACCGATTTCAACAATTCTTTCACTATTAGGATGCTACATTATCCCTGAGTAACATAGTCTACATAATTTTTCCGAATTCCCACGGGAACGAAGTCCCGAGCGGAATGTTAGTTTCATATAAAATTGGGGAGGGGCATGATTCTCCCCGATTTTGTTTTTTACCAGCCCATATGCGAACTTTTTATCAGCAATAAAAATACCGCACCAGAACTATGTCAATGTGACATTTTTTTAACACCCGACAGAAAAATTGTTTGACGAGTGTATTTGTGTAACTGTCTGTGGCATCGTAGTTTCTAAAAGCCTGCTGGACCGATTTAATGCAGCTTTTTTAAAAGCAGACGTTATTGAGATGGTTCTTAGCTGTATTTAATAAGCCGGGTTCAGCCGTTTAAAAGTTACTAGCGCTGGATGTCGGGGGTGATGATTGTATTTTTATTTTAGTGTCATTTCTTATTTCCCCCCAACAACTATACATATTATTAAACTCCCGACAGCTATACAAGATAGTACATCTATACATTCCTTCAAAAATAGAGTCAAAGAATACTACCTGTCCCAACTGTAATGAGCAAATTATACACGGTGAATTTTTGTTCGTTTTAAAGCCAAAGCGAGGTGATTCGCCTTAAAAAGTACTATCGATTTCAGAAAACAAAATCTAAAAAAACTGTAAAATTAAGAAAATTAAAAGTGAGAAATTTATTTTCGTAAAATCAAGAAAACATTAGTAGGGCCGCTCTGCTCCTACGTCTACACGCGAGTGAGCGAGCGAGCGAGAGTGACGGCCGCGAGTCGTTGACCCCTCCTCCAGAGTAGGTATCGTAGATTCCAATTTTCCCTTCATACTTTAACGGGCTTAGGATCATAATCAATGCCGCTTCTTGCGGCGGCATTTTGTCGGTGGCTATGCACTTTAGTTCGATTCGGCTGACGAAAAATGCGTTACTACTGGTTCTCATATTTTCGAGTTAATGTCGATATTTTTTGAAAACTTATTTTTTTTATGTCTTTAGATTTCTTTTAAACTTTGGTAATCGATAGTCCTACTTAAGGCGAATCGACTCGCTTCGGCTTTAAAACGAACAAAAATTCACCGTGTATATTATGTATGTATGATTTATTATATTCGTTTATATGTATTATATATATTTCATTCTATTTAAGTATTAATAATATAAACCCTTCTCTTATTTGGTAGGTATTTTCTTACGTTGTGCGCAATTCTCTCTTCCCGTCTCGTACACTATTTCTCACCAATTAGGTTGGCTGGAAGAGATCTCTTCTAGAGATAAGCTCGCCTTTGCACACTATTTTTATGTGAAATTTTTCTACTGTGTTCGTGCAATAAAGAATATATATTTTGACTTATGCTGACTTGCAAGGAAAATTGTTGAGCTTTATAGGGAGATTACATAGTTTTGCTAATAATGTCATTCAAGTCAAATACTTAATTTAAAGTCACTAAAATCTTGGTCGAAGACTAAAATAAAGAAAAACGAAGACTTCTGCGCAGGGTCCCGATTCTGTAACTTAAGTTGTGTTTAGGTGGAATGAATGCCATTTTATCTGTTTAGGTGGCGAACTTGAGAATTGTTTAATTTTCATATAGTTGCTGACAACCACTTCGACCAGCAGCTCCACCGCCACTGAATGCGAAGTTGCAAACTACCTTGCAACTGAAAACTCAGTTGGCGGTGGCGCCACCAGTCAAAGCAGCCGTCATTAGATGTATGAAATTTGGATAGTTGTCAATATCACCACCTGAACGGATAAAATGGTGACAGTTCCATCTACACACAACTTAAGTTACAGAATCGGGGCCCGTGTGCGTCGTCGTCTATCTATACTAATATTATTATTATTAAGAGAAAAGATTTGTTTGTTTGTTTGCATTGAATAGGCTCCGAAACCACAGGACCGATTTGAAAAATTCTTTCACCATTAGAATGCTACATTATCCCTGAGTAACATATGCTACATAACTTTCCCAAATTCCCACGGGAAGGATGTCCCAAGCGGAATGCTAGTAACATATAAACGTTGTAGTGGTACAGTGATGCTCACAAGTCTGTCCGATGTCTAGTAGCTCCCCGAGCGAGGCGAGCGAGTGCTCGGAGTGCGTCAGGAAGAATTGCTCCAGCAGGGACGTGCCGTTCACCACGCCGCTGCAAACAGACAGACAAACAGACATATTACAAACAAACATATACTCGTACATGGTGACTTTTTAACCAGTACGCAATTTTTTCTAAAGGTGTCATTAGCGTCGATAGAACGTAAATAAAGAGGAAAAAAAAATGTTTTTTTCCAAAATTTGCAGTTTTTGATATCCCTTTTTAACGTCTTAGAGAATGAATTTTGTAAGACGCAGAAACACGGGTGTCACAAATCGTGTTGAAAAATACTATTACCAAGTTTAAAGTCAATTGGACGATGTTTTTTTTTCCATTTTAAAGTCTAGCTTGAAATTTTTATATGAAACGATATAAAACAAAAAATTCAGGTCATTCATAAAGTTTACGTAGAAAAAATCTGCGTTCTGATTAAAAAATAAAGTGGTATTGTTGATAAGGGCTCCTGTTTCCGCATTTAGGCTCTAAGAAGGCCCTTTATGCGTGTGAGTCGGTGGCTATTCCAGCCACTTCAGGTTCGACCAGAAGCTCAGAATCCTCCTGAGGAATTCACAGGCTTCACGAAGCGACTTCACAACTTCACGAATTCCTGCAGCTCTAGCACGATACCGACAAACTCGCGCTTGGCTCACTCTTAAACTTCACTCTGATTGCGCGAGGCCATAGGGCGGGCCTATGGCGTTATCAATGTTGACATTTTGACATAGGACCGCGGTGTTGTTGTGGCACTGTCACTATCGTACTCGGCCTGCTGGTAAGAGTTGTAGAAACCATAAATAAATCTATCTATCTATATGGGAATGAACTGCTCAGCTCTACAGTTATTTCAGAATTAGTTAAAATTAGAAAATAAGAAAATTTGTAATGCGGTTAAAAAGAACACCCTCAGAGTTTCTTGCCTGTTCTTCTCTGGGGAAGACTGCACCTTTGCGAATAGGCATAGAGACAGTAGGGTCAATAGAACGAATGCGTATGTATGTATTTAAATCCTTTAAAGATTTTTTCTATTCTATTGTATTCTATTTTATACACTCACGCCTATAACCCCTTTCGGGGTAAGCAGAATGTCATGTGGCTCTAGGACCACTTGAAGCCACATTTGACATTCATTATGAGGGTTATAATATGAAATTTTCGCCCACGATACAGCAAAAACCTTGCGCCCCACTTACTTACTGGTTTCTATAGTAAGCCTGAGAAGAGTTGGCAGCTGGCACATTCTAAGTTTTTCATTCACTCCCAGTTCAGCATGGATGTTACAGATATTGTGACCTGATTAATATACCTTTTCTCGAAAATACAAGTACTGCACAGTGAATAAATCATATATTCTGTAAGTCTATAAACGACATACTAAAACCGATACTTGTCATAGCCAAGTGGTTGTTTATCTATTTCTGTCTCACCTGTATATCTATATCTGTCTCACCTGGGATCGAAGACCTCCAGTAGCTGGTCGAAGGGGAAAAGCGCGCGCGACTCAGCGCGACACAACCAGCTCTGTAGCATAACACAACACAATACTTAACACAGAGTAACTATGAAATATCAGCTAAGATTTGAAGGTCTGATGCAAAGCAAAGATGATACATATAATACATATGCTCACGCCTAAAATATAATCCCTAACGGGGTAGGCAGAGTATCAGTGGTTCTAGCAAACTACTTGATGCCACGTTTGACACACATTGTGAGGGTTATCAGATGGAACAAGTTGTATAATGGTGAGAGGTGGTCAGCCTTTCGCCCATTATACAGCAAAACCCTCGCGTCCCATTTAATGAATTTTACAGTTTGCTTGGGAAGAGTAGGCAACTGGCTTTTTCAAATTTTTTTTTTCACTTCCAGTCCAGCATGTATGTAACAAATAACTATGAAATACAGGGTGAAATTAAAAACATTCGACAAACTTTGAGGGATGAACCCATGATTACGAACAACTTTTTCAATGGGACCAACTTTCCTACTAAAAAATAAAAATCAGTTGTTCCATACATTCTGGTTGAGTAGGTATTTAACTTTTGTATGGAACAGCAGATTTTTATTTTTTAGTAGGAAAGTTGGTCCCATAGAAAAAGTTGTTCGTAATCATGGGTAGATTCATTCCTCAAAGTTTGTCGAATGTTTTCAATTTCACCCTGGATGAGCAAAGATGAACAGAACATCATTAAGGTTTATGATTCATGTGAAGCTCTATGGTTAACGAAACTTTAGGGTGATTCTCTTCATGAAACTGAACAACTTTTCCAAAGAAACTATTTGAAATTATTTTAGAGAATTTCATCTTCTCAAACAAAGGGACGGTGGGCTATCACCAGCCCAATATACGTCGCCACCGCGGAGCACGGGCCTCCCTTCCAAACAAAAAGTGGATTTAGGCCATAGTCCACCACGCTGGCCCAATGCGGGTTGGTGGACCGCTCGTTCGAAAATGAATTTTCTTGGACGGGCGGGTTTCATCACAATGTTTTCCTTCACCGTTGAGCAAGTGATAATTATTAGAAATCCGTACATAAATCCGAAAAGACGAATTTAGTGATACAGGCTTGTACCCGGATTTGAACCCGCAACCTTCCGATTACAAGTCTGGCTCATTACCAACGGGCTATCACTGATCTTTACGCACCATTATCGCAAATTCAAATATACAAGTTATGGAGTGACATCTTACCAGAAACACTAATAAAGGAAAAGTTACAAATTTACTAAACATTGTAAATAAACTAAATAACAATTCCTTCTAGTGAGTACTGAGGGCTCCAAAGCGCTTCGTTAACTGGACCCTCTCGCCTCGTCGCTGGTTATATACTACCTTGGTAATTATCATCTAAATGCCATTCACTCCACTCCGGAACCTCAACACAAATCCAATGACTAAGTATTTCAAATTACATTGCGTAGTTGAACAATCACTTCTTTGTGGATTATCTTAGAGGCTGCGTAGTGTACTCAACATCCTTACAAAAGTATTTATCATATGAAAAGTATTATTTGTAAATAGTATGAATGTGAACATACAATGTTAGAACTAATCAGAGGTCATAGCCCACACTACGCAAGGATGTTAGAGTTAACGGCGTGCTACTATTATGTTAATTTCGTTTTCTTCTTGCGAACTTGGAATTTTTCTGTTTGTTTTAAATAATAATTATGTCTCTGAGACTTCCGATTTATTATACATCCGAGCTGGGTATTTTGAAATCTGAAGACTTTTTAAAAATATTGAAAATATAAAAGAACCATAACAAAAATGATTCCAACTATAGAATAACATCAATATCGATATCTTTTACCGATATGTATTCTAGAAATAGCGCACGTGATTTTATGTGATGCCAAGTCCCTACTAATACAGGGTGTAAAAGACAGCTTAGCAAATACATACTTAAATGGTAGAATCTACCCATAGCTATCATCAGGTATAAGTTATTATTTTTCCCGGAAACGTCACGTTAAGGAGTTTTCATTATTTACCTACTTTGGCGCTACGCAACGTATCGTGAAACCGCACCCCGCGCGCGATCCCCTCGCGCCGCGCTGTTATCGGAGTGCGATGTACATTGCTGGTTTTCGTGTATTCGATTAAATAATAAAAAATGTAAACAGAAAATATTAAAAAACAAGAAAAAAAAATGAAAATTTTCCGGAGAAAAATTCCACTGGCAAATCATTCAGAATGTTTGTCTGAGTCCAGGGTTTCAGTGTTTGCTAAGCTGTCTTTTACACCATGTATAGGTATTACAAATGCGAAAGTAACTCTCTCTGTCCGTTACGCTTTCACGGCTAAACTATTGAACCGATTTTGATGAAATTTGGTACAGATATAGATTAGACCTTGGGAAAGGACAAAGGTTATATTTTATTCCACAGCTGGACACGATATAACCTGTACTCTACGTGGGCGGAGCCGCGGGCGGAAAGCTAGTCACGAATATAGCAATCTAGACACGGAGGTGACCGTCGGGGAAAAACCATCACTTTCTAGCTTTTAGTTGTGAAGCGCTGGTAGTCCAGTGGCGCTCCCTGATCTCAACCGATCAGTGAGGTTAAGCAACGTACACAAAGGCAGGGAACCTGATGGGTGACCAAAGTGGCAAATTATCACGAGCATTTCCGTGCTTCGGAGGGCACGTTCAGCTGTCGGTCCCGGCTGTTGTCGATTGACTACAGTCGTTTAAACCAAGTCAGAGGCCACTATGCGGTTTGAAAACTCTGACACCAGGGTTAGCCAAGTTCGCCACACACTTGACTATACCTACACGATAAGAAGAAGAAGTTGTGGTTGTTTTGCCGAGTATCTTTCAAAACATTATACTTCCGAACTGTGAAGAAATACATATGCGTTTCAGAGAGGTTTATCTTTATATCTATTCCGAAAGCCTTTCGCCGAGCAATGAAATAAAAGCCATTAATATAATTTATTACACATTATACATTATACGTTGTCCCACACTGCATCTTCTCCAATTCCATCACTACATACATGGTAGTCGCAGTTGATTCAGCAAATTAAAACATCCCCCCGCCGTACCCCCCTCTTGAGTGCAACAAACAAAACGGGAAGGGGTGCGACGCGCGGGGTTGCCAGCAACACTTATCACAGGCTGCGAATTTGGTTATTTCTTCGATCCCTTTTTCTTAAAGCCAATGTTCACGAAATATTTAATCCACATTTTGCAGCTAACCCAAGATTTGATGATGTAATTTTTATCTTTTTTGTCACTTTGTTGAATTGACTACTAACCACGCGAGATAGTCGTAGATTAGTTTTTTGTTTCAAACGGCTCTTATCCGTACTTCCTAACTAATATTATTATTATATATACTTTATTGCACAAAAAAACAGGACATCACAGAAACATAAAAACACGGAAAAATGTACAATAGGCGGCCTTATTGCTAAACAGCAATTTTTTCAAGGCAAACGGAGAAGAGAAATCAAGAAGAGAAAGAAAGTAGCGGATGCAGCAATAATAAATACACTACATGACAATAAGTAAATACTATATTATTAACGTGAAAGTATGTATGTATGGATGTTTGTTAAAATTTCGTATGGTAGCTTCGTATGGTAGGTAGCTCCACACATAGGCTACATAATTTTCCCAAATTCCTACGAGAACGAAGTCCCGGTTGGAAAGCTAGTATTATATAACTCTCTCTTTCAGTCGTTGTTTTTTTAGAAAATAAATAGAAAAATGTAGAATTCGCTTAACCCATCGGTATTCTATCTTGCTCCTTGTACTTATTTTGTATACGTCCTCACCTGCATAATAAGTTTATTTGGATTGTAACCACTGGCAGTTAGTGGTATCTCCCAAACAAAGTAAAAAAGATGTGAGTAAGTATGTTATATTTAAACTAGCTTTCCGTCTGCGACTTTATTCGCGTCGCCAGCCCTCAGACTACCTGGGCATAAATCACGTCGATCCATTTCTTTTTTACGATGTGAAGGAAGGGCAAAATTAATAACCCAGCGATTATTGTGTTTTACCTCCAAATCACTTGAAACCAGCTGAAAATTTGCATACGTGATACGTGCTTAGTTTTATGACTCTATTAATGCACTAAAACTCTCCGAATTTCCCGGACTTAATTCTTGAGATATCTGGTATTTGCTTTATTCAAATACAAAAATAATAAAAAATACATATGTCAAAATTAAATTAATTAAGGTCTTAAATACTAAATTCACTAACCGTGCTTCTGGTATTTAGGAATTCCCATACAAAATAAACATGTTTTAACATTTGCAATGTTCCCATATAAGGACTTATATGGTTGTGACAATTCGGAAAACTGACCATAATATTTATAAAATCGAAATTCTTTTCAAAGAGGGTACATAGCATCACTAAACGAGGGTGGTAGTCAGTGCGGGGGTGGGGCGCGCCCCCCCAGTACCCGCGCCCGCCGCCGTCCGTCAGTAGCCCGCGGTCCGTCGGCCCGCACGGACGTCTCTCGCGCTCTCTCAAAAACGAATTCTTTCCGGTGAGTGTGACATAAACACATAAATATTGCTAGTATAAGGTACCTATTTTTTTGTAACGTTATCATACCATAGGCAAGTAATCTAGTGCAGTGTTATCACATAATTTTGGAACAAGCACCCAAAAGCGCTGCGTAAGTCTCCGCAAAGTGCTGACTCAATTTGTTCTTCGGGAAAATTGTCAGTCGTTATTATAAATCACGTGACGGTCGTAAAAGTGATAGGGAAAAGTTTCGGCGGATTGTCGCCGGCGAGGAAAGCAGGGGACGGGGACTAGTGCAGCTCAATGTAGTGAGAGGGATGATAAATACTGTTTATGCGGGCACAAGGCGCGGGGCGGAGGTTGCAATAACAACATCTTCCCGAGAAGTAAACAACGGAAGCGTAATGAGGTCTTTGAAAATTTTAAATTAATGAATCTTATGTGTGCTTCACAGTTAATTATTTTGAAAGGTGGTCTCATTAAACACGAATATTGATCATTTTCAAGTACTTATTTTTCTAAGTCTGCCCCCTGTGCTTTAGTACTAAGACTGTTGTAAAGTATTTAGATAAATCATTATGACATTGTTTTTATTTCGTTAGAGTAAGAAAGATTGTGATAATGACTACTTATTCTGTAATGCTACAGCCGCTTTTCGAAGTCGACTAGCGCTGAAAAGAACTGTTGTCTATATTGTAAATACCGAATGCTTTTAATTTTCTCAAAGCCTTCAGTCAGTATCCACAGTGCATAAAAAACTAAATTAATAATTAAAAAAAATCCCGACTGCTTCATAAAAACTGAACAGAAAAAAACAAGTAACTTCAGTAGTCGAGACTTTTGTTTTATTAAGCAGTCGGGTTTTTTTATATTTTTTAAATTAATTTATTTTATTTTACACAGATATTATTCAGATATTTAGATAGATATTCAGATATTTATATTTTTTTATTCATTTTCTCATAAATTGTATATAACATTCTCACTTGCATAAAAATTGAACAATTTCCGCACTAAAAGCCTATATTTAAGTGAAAATTGTTACTAACCAACTTTGAATTTGAAAAACAATATGAAAAACCTATAAATGATTTTTAAATACCTATTTAACGATACCCCATTTGACATAGTTTGTCGATTTTAAATTTTTTCTTTTACACATTACGGCGTCCAAAATCGGCCATTTTGATTTTACCAAATTTTTATATCTTTTATGACACTCGCGCCGCTATGACGAATTCAACAACGTATCATTTATCAAAATCGGCCTACGCGTTTGGTCTAAATAGTGCCTCAAAGGTACAAACCCACATACATACATACATACATAGGCTGATAAACACTACCCTCCTTTGCGTCGCGCAGTCGGGTAAAAAGACGGGGTATCTTGGCAATAAACTTCAGTACTTATAATCCTGTACAGTGAGCTACAAGGCTGCTCTCCAGAGTCAACCAATACAATGAGCGTCGTGTCTCACACATCTATACTTGAGAGCATCGGATTTCAATACATTTTTCTTCCGCTATACAGCAGCTCGAGCATGATCGTGACAAACTCGCACGGCACGCCACTCGGTTGACAGTCTTCTTTGCGCGAGGGCCCCTGCAAGGCTTACTCGCCCTCTGGTGTAGTCTATGCGCATTACACGCGCGATTACGTCATGATCGAGCTGTAGATGATAGTGATTGGTGGTGACAGATACCGGTCGTAGACTTACAGAATAAATGCCCAGAGCACGCCGCCGCTGTCGGTAATTAGTTCACACCAACACCTCTCAGTAGAAGTTGTTTAAACGCTCGAGTAAACTACGCGAAACTTTTACCATCATCGAGTTACATCGTCGTCTTTTAGCGAAAACTTATTAAACATAAAAACGTTGGTGAAAATACTGGTGCCGTGATTTATAACATCTAAGGAAGGATAAAACGCACAGCCTATTGGATTTAATGAAAAAAAAAATAATGAAAAAAAAATGAAAAATAGTTTATTTTCGTTTACAGATTATTGTAGGTAGCTTAGTGGATGGAGCCTCCTTTTAAGCAAGTAATGTGCCTGTACCAGGAGACTCCGCTCTTCCATAACAACTTATAGTAACAGACAAATAAACTTAACTAACTAAACTCAAGGAAACTTAAAGTACCTAGACTAATGATGTGTCTGTATGTGTGTGTGTGTGTGTGTGTGTGTGTGTGTGTGTGTTTTTGGCTGTGTGTGTGCATCCACGGATATAGTCACAGTATTGAGGTCGATAATAGCAGGCAGTAGAATGAGTTATTAAGTTAGCCCTGCGACACTGTCTTGGGATCGGAGGAACTACTGCGGCCAGCACGGAGCTACCGCAGTAGCCTCCACTAACTGTGTATTGCATATACCTACTATAACAGATGTTTTATGTGCCTGTATTTATTATTGGAAGAATTTATATCTCTGACTCTAAATAACTCTCACAGGTTTCGTAGTTTAACTGCATTAACCAGGGGATTAAAGTATTCTTACAATCGTGAAGGGACTTGGCATATATATTTAATTGTTTATTTACCTTATTGTATATATAAACAGATCTTATTTTATATTGGGTCCATGCAAAGACAGTTCTAGTTGCATGAGTTGCTATTACATTACGCCTTCCTCTTTTACTTAGGACGTGAGGGTCAAAATTTAAGGTTTTATGTGTCTTCAGGATTAAGTGTAGCAAGTAAAGTTTCCTAACAGAGAGCAATTTACACATGTTGTAAAGGCTGTCAATTTAATAACTCTAAAATTAAAATTGTTGTATCGCATTCGATCGTTTATAACTCTTAAACGATTGAACCAATTTTGATCAAATAGGTATAGCTAAGTACCATCTCGATTAGATCAGTTTTCAAACCAGCGCTGTACAGTTTTTGTACAGCTCAAAGCTGAGCTTGGTTCCTTTTGCTTGGGTTATTAAAGTTCTATACTGTAGATTTCTTGCACTATTCTAATTATTTACTGTTAAACGTTCGTAGCCCAGTGGGTCTCGCTGATTTTACTCTTCTTTTTCTTATCGAGTGTGTGGCGAACTTGGCTAACCCTGATGTCAGAGTTTTCAAACCGCCAAATGGCCTCTGACTTGGTTTTAACGACTGTAGTCAATCGACAACAGCCGGGACCGACAGTTTAACGTGCCCTCCGAAGTACGGAAACGCTCGTGATAAATTTCCACTTTGGTCACCCATCCGGTTCCCTACCTCTATGTACGTTGCATATTTTACTAGGAACGCTAATTATAATTCACAACATTTTTGCTATTATCTTAGAGGTTGTGAATATTTGTTGTTTGTAACAGAATGCCCGCCGGCGGCTGAAGAGGCTTCGTTTTAACGTTGATGCGGAAACTCGAGCAAAGTGAACATTAATCTAATTAAGTTCTTCATAAGTATATTGCTTTGAACAAAATACTTAAAAATTAATTGGTCATATATATATATTATATATATGTGTTCCGAACATAAAGAATGTATGATAGAACCAATTATACTAATGTGCAAACGATTGAAAGATTTTAATATTTTAATGTTAATCCATAGTCCTATCATTTGCTAACTGAATGGGCCTTTTTATACTTCGAACGGCACGGCACAGCATGACAGAATTTGTATTACCATTGCCTTCTATGTTCCCAGCTTCTAGTATCACTAGTACATATGAGGCAATGGTAATACAATTTTGCCGTGCCGTTTTCGTATTATAAAAACACCCATTATGTATCGTACAGTAGGTAACTATAGGTCGTAAGGAAAAACCTAATGCTATACTTAACTTTATTACCCTATATTTTGACGGCCCGTTTGGTCGAGTGGTAGCGGCGCGGCGTTGCGTCTTGATCAACGGGTCCTGGGTTCAATTATTTTTTGTAAAAAACAAATGTTTGTTCTTGTTGTGTTTGTTTGTCGTGTTTGTGTTTGTCTTTATGTGTGTTCCAAGGGACCCTGACACAAGGGAAAACCTTAAAGTGGGCCTTTGAGAGGTTAGTGTAAAAAAAAAACAACGGGTTGCACTCCGGGAGTGCCGGCAGAAGTGAAAACTTGAAAATTAACGTTGTGAATTAGTATGGAAATAAAACAAAATACACAAAAAGAGTCCGTTATTCTCGGGATTCGAACCCTCGACCTGTTGCTTACAGTCTGGCAACTTTTCCACTCGATTAAACTGTCTACTTTCTATTCAGCAAAATAATCTATCGGTATTTGCGCACTATG
The DNA here is from genome assembly GCA_949987775.1 of Aproaerema taeniolella. NCBI lineage: Eukaryota > Metazoa > Arthropoda > Insecta > Lepidoptera > Gelechiidae > Aproaerema > Aproaerema taeniolella. The sequence continues at coordinate 15,776,608 of OX465265.1, read as the reverse complement.
TGCGAATAATCGTTGACATCTGCCACAGAGATAATTTTACCATTGGGCTACCATCCATCCGGGTTTCCACCCATACTTCAAAGTACACAACGCTGCTAAAGAAGTTTTTACTTTAAAAAAGGTGGCAACCCTATCCTACGCGTTTTCGATCACGGTCACGTGACATCTGACGATCTGACGCGAGTTTATCGCAAGTTTAACATGCTCAACGCCGCTAGTTTTCACTTCAAAAATTATATCTCACAAATACAGAGAACGAGTAGTATTACGGTCTCAATACTATCAAAAATATTTATGTATTGAACTTGGTTAAGACCCGATCAATAACATAGGTGCAGTTAAAACTAGAAACTTGAACTAGAAGTTAAACCGACAGTAGAGGCTATCGATCAGCAAGCAGACAAGGAACTCGCAAAACATCTAGTAGTGGTTTCAGTGGAGAATGTTTAAGGAAAAACTTCAAGTTAGTTCTCTGAGAGGTTTAAGAGTAATGCAGTTCGAACCATACCGGGCCGCAATGTAATGCTGCTCGAGTGTCGATAGGAAGTAACTTAGTTCTTGGGAGCATTTCATTAAAAAATCCTAATCGAACTCTTTATTTTACTCATGTAGGCTAAATGCTTCATCGTTTACCTAGGAACTGTCTAAGTTTTCATTCACTTTAATTGGTAAGGTGGTGATAAAATTCCAAAGCCTAGCTCATAGACGCAATATAGCCTGCTTGATATGTTTTTTTTACAAGATGTACTTCGGGGAGTGTGCCCATGAGCTGCACGAGCTCATTCCGCCTGCCCCGCCCTTCTACCGGACATCCAGATGCACTGCGGGGTACCACCTTTACTTTGTTGAGATTTTTCGGATCTTTACTGAGCGCTTCTCTTCATTTTTTATATTGCTTAACGCTAAGGAACAGAATTCCTTGCCTGCGTCTGTATTTCTGGGCTTTTATAACCCGAATATCTTTAAAGTTCTAGTGAATAGGCATCTTCTGGGTGAGCTTGCTACATCCTCGACCACATCTTTGCCCCCGGGCTAGACTGTGGTCAAGAGCAAACCCACTATCTAAAAAAAGGTTTTCAACCAATTTAAATCATAGAGCAGATACTACATACACACAATGACTAAAATTCAAAACATTACTGTAACCAAAAATGTGTTTTTAAATATTTTACTAAAGATTATAAGTGTCGCTATGTAGCCTTTCCTCTATCTTTAGCGCTTCTTTTCTTTAAGGTTTGTTATCCCTGGGAAATCTGGAAATAGATACCTCATTAGTTTCATTTGATTTCATTTTATCGTCATTCCGTTGTCGTAGCATAGCACTACCAATATTGTCAATATAAATATCGAGTTGGTAAGCTGTAATATGTTCCGTACATTGATATCCTCGATGAAAAGCTTCAAATCTCTAAGTACACACGTCAAGTCGTGTCTACACATGTTCATATCCAAGTCCCTTGTTATTAGGGTTCCGTACCCAAAGGGTAAAAACGGGGCTGAAAATTCTATTACTAAGAATCCGCTATCTGTCTTTCAGTCACCAGGTTGTATCTCATGAACTGTGATAGTAAGACAGTTTTTTTCACAGATTATGTATTTTTGTGTGCGCTCTTACAAAAAATACTAAAGAACAGAATAAAATGAATATTTAAGGGGGCTCCCATACAACAAACGTGATTTTTTTGCTCGTTTTTATAGATAACTTGCTTTCCGCTCGCGGCTCCGCCCGCGTGGACTACAGATTATATCATGCCCAACTGTGGAATAAAACGTAGCCTATGTCCTTTCCCAGGCTCTAATCTATCTCTGTACAAAATTTTATCAAAATCAGTTCAGTAGTTTAGGCGTGAAAGACGGACGGACAGACGGACAGACAGACAGACAGACAGACAGGCAGACTGACAGACAGAAAGAGTTGTTAAAAACTTTGTGTGGATATGGATTGTATAGAGAAACCCTTCGTGCGTGAGTCCAACTCGCACTTGGCCGGTTTTCTATTTGGTGCCCAAGTGTTGGGGCGGTGTTAACTCATTCTCAATATCCCGCGTGCGATGCCGGCCGGCCGCGTAAGTCGGTGTTATTACGTCGTGCGTAATGCGTATGCGTCAATACGCGACCGGCGGCGTGGTGTGGTGAGGGTCTCATATTGGGTCGAGATATTTAAATATTGGTCCCGGGAGTATTTGAATATCGGCCCTACAAGGGACAGTTGAGTATTTATATGTGCAGTAAAAAAACTTTATATAACCGCCTGTAAAATAATCCATTGCCATAAAATAGGATAAAAGAATTACAAACTCAAATATAAGTAAGTTAATTACAAGATTACAAAACAAATTAATTGAATTAGTTGATAAAACTTTATGACGGTAATTCCTCCATGATATTGTACAACTCTCCCAAAGGAGTCCATGTTCTATTCTGTAATATTTAGAAGTTTTGAACTATGGAGGTGCAAACATTTTTTCCATGTTTTGGCCATACGAAAATACAAAGCCCACACAAAACATGAAGTGGCTTATTAAAATGATCAAGTTGGAAATCGCAGAAACGACAATAACAATACAAAACAAAACAACAGGGATATTCAACATCTTCATCATCTTCTTCCTTCGTTATCGTAAAGCAAACTTGACGAACCCTAGTATCAGACTTATTCATCCGCCAATCGGTATCTGACTTGGTTATTAACAAGTGCAGTCAATCCACAACATCCATGACGAAGCTCGGGAACGGTTGCGATAAATTGCCAACTTGGCCACCCATCAGGTTCCCGCCCTCATGAACACTGCTAAACGGTACCCCTTAACCCCTTTTAGTAAGGTATCTCTTTTAGGTACCCCTTTCATTGAGCTCCACTGAGTTACAAGCGCTTTATCTTCTGTAGATACCATGCGTTAGTTAAAAATAAACGCTGCACGCTTTAAGGCCCACACTAAGGTTTTCCTTTGTGTCGTGGGTCCCTCGGAACATACATAAAGATAAACATAAATACCCATGACACGAGAACCAGCATCTGCTTTTTACACAAATATTTGCCCCGACTGGGAATCGAAACCAGGACCCGTCGATCAAGAGGCAGCGCCGCTACCACCGGACCAAACCGTCAAACCGACCAAAATTTGATTGCGCGAGGACACCGCGCAAAGGCTTGCTCGCCCTCTGCCGTCAAAAGTAGTTCAGTAGTTAGTTCAGCAGTGGTAGTGTATGTGTACCGTGTGCCTACGCCCGTGCCTGACCCTCCGCCCTCGGCCCTCCGTCCCTCCCAGAGGGCTACAAATCTCATCGCCAGCTGACAGCGAGTCCCTCCGTATTTACACTCCGATCAGATTCCTCCTCGCGTCGTGCGTATTATCATATTTATTGATGTACGGCCGCGCCGGTACTGACTTTAATCGTGGCTATGTTGATGGATAAAGTGTTATAATATCTCATGTACACGATTTTTATAGCGTAAATGATTCTAATATATAACGCAAAACCTGTATTTACTTTTGAAAACATTAACCTCACACTTGTTTAAAAAAAAACGCAAAATATTATAAATCAGTAAACTTCATAATAGACAGCTATATATGCAATTATGAAAAGTACATTTTTGACGTGTGCTACATCTTATGAAAAATTCGGTGAATTTAGTTTAGTTTAATTAAATATTAGAATCAAAAAGTCGTAGCACATTTTTAAAATTTCTGTAATTAATATTAAATCGCTTTGTTAATTTATGTTACGAGATTGTCCTGGCTTGGCGACAGGTCTCTATGAGACCACTCAAAGTAAACGCCTCCAATAACGTGATGAGTCCCCGGGGACACAGCCGGCCCGTGTGCCTGAGGGTCGTAGGCTGGAGTACGGTAAATGATGGTTCAGTGCGGTCACCGGGGACCTCGCTATAGTAATTTGATAGGCTGCAAGTGGTTAGATATTTTCTAATAAGAATTCTCGTGTTTGCTGTTTTCTTAATAATAAAAGAGTGTATTTTTGTCCGTTCTTTTATATAAAGTATAAAGAGTTTTTTAGATTTTTGGATTCTAATATTATTTTGTACTTATTGTATGCTATAATTGTATAATTTAAGTGCTAATATTTTCAGAAATATGGTGTTGTGAGAGTCTGTGAGGTGCAGAGTAAGAATGTGTTAATGTGTTGAGATATGAAAAATGTTTTATTTGCAAAATTTATTACAAAATTATTTTGAACAGGGTTCCCCTTGTTAAATATTGAAATACCTGTGTTAGCAGAACTCGCAGCTGATATTACTACACATGATTTTCACTCTTCTTTAGTGCTCAGAAAAAATGAAGGTTCAGAAAGAAAGTACGTGGTGGTCCCGCAAGTGAGCGCAGACTGCGATTCTTGTAAATCGTGACACTGGCATAAGAATAACTCGTTTTATTTCTTATTCTTATGACACTGGTCTGGCTACTGGCTAGTGTCTGGTATTTATTAGAACTCGTGAACCGTCTGGCTCGTTAGTGTGTCTGTATGAATATAGGTAGTGCACGGTCAGCGTCTCTTGTGTTGATCACCTTCAGTCGTTTGCAGAATATTCAATGGAGTTTTTTCACTCCGCTTTCTTTTCTTTGATTTAATAATATTGAACCGCGAACTCGTCAATACAAGCGGTCGTGTAAAAAGCACGTAGACTAGTGGCACTCAGTAATGTCAAGCAACTTACACTAGGGTAGGAACCTGATGGGTGACCAGACCATATTGGCAATTTATCGCAAGCGTTCCCATGCTTCGGAGGGTACGTTAAGCTGTCGTCTGTCCCGGCTGTAGTCGATAGACTAATAAGTCTGTAAACCAAGTTAGAAGCCATTTGGCATTTTTTATACGCTAATAACACAGGTTTGAAGTTTGCCACATACTTGATTTGATTATACCTACACGATAATAAAGAAAGGGTCGTGTAAAGTGCATGTTGTGTGAACTAACATCAATCACAACGTCTCCAGCACCCGGCGGAGTCCTGCCTACTCCCTAAAGTATACCTACCTATATATTTACATGTTATTGCATCTGTGGGCTCTCACTCGCTGATAGATGATGTTTTGTTGATCTCGACGGTTATTTGGACGATATATCGTTATTCATTTGTATTCGCGTCGTTTAATCTTCCAAATTCGAAAAAGAATGTGTTAGCTGCCAACTCTTCCTAGATAGAAAGAGAGCATCTATTCTCTGAGTCTACGACCCGTATTACAGAAGGAGACTCAAGTCTTGATCTATACTTAAGTACCTATACTTAAGTAATTAAGTATATTGTATTGTATTGATTGTCTCTTTCTCTCACTATCAACATGACAAAGCCGATTGCTTCTTAAGTATAGATCAGAGTCTGAGTCGCGTTCTGTAACACGGACCTAAGACTGGCAAACGGCTGGCACTTGTCACTTGCTGTCACTGTCATATGTATAGTACAAGAGAGAGATGCACTGACATCTGATATTCCGATGGTATCGGTTGGGAATAGAAAAAAACAGTTAGGCTTTCTGCCTGATCGATCAACGCATACCTATTACACATATACGAATTTTTTTTTCATCTATGCTGATAATTATTTGTTTGTTTGTTTGCATTGAATAAACAGGCTGTGAAACTACTGAACCGATTTAAACATTTTTTTCACCATTATAATACTACATTGTAACATAGGATAATAATTTTCCCGAATTGCCAAAGGAATGAAGTCCCGGTCTGAATGCTAGAAGGATATAAAGTCACTTAAAAACGTCAAATACATTTGTTTGTTTTTAACTCTATAACTTTAATAATAAGACATTTTTCCAAGTTAGTTTTTCATGGAAGAGACCTCGAGATATTATCATATCCCCTTGGTTTTGAATACGAGTTCATACGTTACACCAGTGTCATGCGTTATCTGGAAGATATCTCAATTACCACGTCCCCCCTCAATGAATCTCTCAACCTGAATAATTAAGTTGCTTTTGAAAATATTTAAGTTGTGTATACAAATCATTAGGTAGGCTATTGTAATACTTGCTGGTTCAGACAACTACTATATGTATATCCGTAGAACACGTACATCTAATACGTTATAATTACACCGTTATTATAATGGTGTAATTATACTTCCGTAAAAAATGGTTATCTGCAGTCCATAAAGATTTTTTAACGTTTTATTTTCCACTTTGAACTTTAAGAGGATAAATAACACTTAGGCATTTATTACAGAACGCGACTCAGACTATACTAGTCGTCTTTTTAATTTTGATTGTGAGAGGAAAAGACAATTAATACTTAAGTGTTGATCAGAACGTGGTGTTCCGCCGTTTCCGAAGGAGATTCCCGGTTGCAGACACCCCCGGAAAAACACCCGGGAAATAGTGTTAGTTAGTTTTATTTTATTTTATTATATAATTTCATATGTATGTTTGTCTATAAGGTATTTATCTATGGGCCTAGATGCCTGTTAATAAATGATTTTATTTATTTATTTATTATTTATTTATTTAGTCTTCTTCTGTAATACGGGTTTTATACTAATCTGTAAATAGGGACGACCGTCTGACACACTGGAACAATCCTCATTTATAAACTTGGTCAATTTTTTTTTTTGATAAAATCAGATTTCATATTTCAATCCTTATCTCTCACTTATAACGAGGCAGACAGTCCCTAGACTTACACACACACATACACACGCTTGTCATCCTTTAGCTCCCCCTATAAATTGTCGTCGTCCGGTATAATTGTGTGCGAGTGGCTCAGCCCGACGGGTTGGGGTTCGAGTCCCGGCTCCCGAGGGACGGTTTAGAGCACACTTCACTTCATACCAGATATTTGCGGCCATTCAACACGCAGTTGATTTTGTGTTGTATTGTCATTTGGGGAAGTTTGTGACGGATATTTGTATCGCATAGAGTAAAGTACTGATTGATGGCCTGTTTTTTTTATAAGGATTGAGTTTGCTTTTGACCACAACCTAGCTTAGGGGCTATGATTATTTTGAATTACACACACACATACGATAACGCCTATAATCCTTATTGGGGTAGGAAGAGCATCAATGGTTTTAAAACCACTCGATGTCACGTTTGACATACATTCAGATGGTCATAATATAAAATATTATGTATATGGTGAGAGATTGTCATCCTTTCGCCCTCAATACAGCAAAACCCTTGCGTCCCACTTACTTTTACAGTATGCCTGGGAAGAGATGGCAGCTGGCACATTCTATTTTTTTATTTTACTCCCAGTCCAGCATGGAGGTATATGGTTTTTTTTTATAATTCGAAAAGAGCACGGCAAAATTAAAATTATCATTGCCTCCTATGTACTAGTGATACTAGAAGCTGGGAATATTAGGAGGCAATGGTAATACAAATTCTGCCGTGCCGTTCAAATTATAAAAAAAACCTCAGAGTTTATTATAATGTGGTGCCTGATGCGTATCACTCTGTCGTCAATCGCTCTTTGTCTCAGCTCTCGTCTCCACGACAACTCGAACGAGCTGACACACAGACACACACTATGACGCACGCATTATCTGATTACAACTAATTCGGTTCGCCTCGAGTTACGACAGCGAAATTTATAGCAGAGAGGTGCGGGGGTGTAATTATACAGAAGCGCTCGTAGTCCAGAGGCGTGCGCATCTCAACCGGTCAGTGAGGTTAAGCAACGTACACAGAGGCAGAGAACCTGATGGGTGACCAAAAGTGGCAATTTATCACTAGTGTTTCCGTGCTTCGGAGGGCACGTTAAGCGGTCAGTCCCAGCTGTTGTTGATTGACTACAGTCGTTAAAACCAAGTCACAGGCCATTGTGCGGTTTGAAACTCTGACACCAGGGTTAGCCAAGTTCGCCACACACTTGACTATGTATACCTACACGATAAGAAGTAGAAGAAGATTTATACAAATACCTAGTGAATGAAAGCACCAGATTTGACAGGCACGTTGAAGCAATTTCTTTTCTAGATTAATTTCTTTTTGCTTGGCTTAAGCTAAGCAAAAAGACAATGGTGAGATGATTATTATTTTTGAGACGATCTGTTTCTTTTCCTTCGTTAATTTCTTTATCTCATTCCGACGTTCTTAATGAAATAAACTAGATTTAAACGTAAAAAAACTCTGAAAAAGATGAAGGTTATGGGGTAGGTAGTTTTAAACATATTAAAAAAAAAATGAAAATGAACATTTATTTACTTATTTCTAAGAGAAATTTTTACATTCTCACTTGAGGCCAGCCCAATAAGCATTAATAGCTTGTGTTGGGTGTGCCTCGCTCATTCCCAGTTTAAATTACAAAAATTTTACAACTAATCAAAAACAAAACAAAAAGATATCTAAATAAACATAAGAGTGTGCAGATGTGTATGTGTGTGTACGTGCATGTGTGTGTGTATGTGTGTATGTGCATGTGTGTGTATGTGCGCAGGTTAGCCCTATGATGTGATATCTTGGGATCGGAAGTTGTGCCAACGACAACGTTTCAACCGTGTGGTGATCGGTTGAGAATAACACTACCCCATCTCTTTCCGTGGGTGTCGTAAGAGGCGACTAAGGAAACACAAATGAGACCTGCCTCCTAGTAATCCATCCCAGGCAACGACACTTCATTTTTTTCTGAATCTGAGGTGTCGTCCTATGGTCTCATGCGGTGTGGTAGGCTCTGTAAAGGGCCGTCTGGTTTTCGACCACCCTCCTACCGAAGTCCGACGCCAAACAGCTTGCTGTGTTCCGTCGGTGCGTGGGAGTACCAGTGCCTTTATAGGCATTTTCTGGGTTAACTCGCTCCATCGTCGATCTCATCTTTGACCTTATGGTTAAGATTGAAGTCAACAGTTAACCCATCGTATAATAAAAAAAACGTCCACTAACGAATGTGTAAGAATGTGTGCGAATGTGTATACGAGTATTATAACGGGTTTATACTACGTTTTTTTTTAAATGAGTATCCGATATTTCGCCGCTATTGCAAGCACCATGGTCACGGATTATAATTATGTTTAAAACTAGTGAAAATAACCGCAAGAATGTTAAGCAATATATCTATTATGGAGAAGGTAGGTAATTTGATCAATACTCAAAATCTTCGTGTCCCCATGGTAATGTTCCGTTGAGTCCCTTCGCCTGCAATGTTCAGTATGCACCGCGATTGCACCAATAAAGTAATATCCGCAGTTTTACGCGTGACGTCACATGCATCCCCCCCATTCCAACCCTCCGGAGATGAGACGCTAATAGTCCGCGACGGGATCTATGCATTTATTATTTTTATCTTTATGGAGCATCTCCCGCAGTGTGCAACTTTATTTTTAACCTTTGACAAAAAACAGGGGGTGTTATAAGTTTGGCGTGTGTATCTGTGTGTGCCTGTGGAATCGTAGATCCTAAACGAACAGACCGATTTCGATGCGATTTTGTTCTTATATTTGGTCAAAGTTAATATTATTAAGAATGTTATAGGAAAGATTTGTATTTTTGTATGTAACGAATAAACTTAAAAACTACTGGACCGATTTCAAAAATTCTTTCGGAATTAGAATGCTACATTATCCCTAAGTAACATAAGCTACATCATTTTCCCTAATTCCCACAGGAAAGAAGTCCCGCGCGGAAAGCTAGTGGTGAATAAATTTATTTTAGTTTCTTTCTGATCTTCTTCTTCTTATCTTATCGTTTAGGTACGAGTATATTCAAGTGTGTGGCGAACTTGGCTAACCCTGGTGTCAGAGTTTTCGAACCGCACAATGGCCTCTGACTTGGTTTTAACGACTGTAGTCAATCGAAAACAGCCGGGGCCGATAGTTTAACGTGCCCTCCGAAGTACGAAAACGCTCGTTATAAATTACCAGTTTGGTCACCCATCAGGTTCCCTGCCTCTGTGTAGGTTACTTAACTTCACTGATCGGTTGAGTTCAGCGAAAGCCACTGGACTACGAGTGCTTCTGTTAATAACATATAAAAATATAACATTCATAACCTTTCCATTTCGTGAACAACACGTCGTAGGTGTTTGTGTCTGTCTTTGTGTATGTTCCAAGGGACCCACGATACAGAAGAAGAGTGTGTAGCGTTTGTATTATTATTATTTATTTCAAGTTAACTATGAATTTAATATGAACTGACTACAAATTGACACTGTTACATTTATTGGGCCTTTTTATAATTCAAAAACGGCACGGCAAAATTGTATTACCATTGCCTCCTATGTACTAGGAGCTGAGAACATATGGGGCAATGGTAATTCCAATTTCGAATTGCCGTGCCGTGCCGTTCGAATTATAAAAAGACCCATTAGTGTAAACTTAAATCCATTCAGCTGTTTGTGCACGATTGATTCACAAACACACAATCAGTTGGATTCGTGAAATTCGCTAGATTAATTAACGCATTAAACATTTTTAGGGTTCCGTACCCTAAGGGTAAAAAACAGGTCCCTATTACTAAGATTTCGCTGTCCGTCCGTCTGTCTGTCTGTGCGTCTGTCACTAGGCTGTATATCATGAACCGGGATAGTTAGAACTTTTCACAGATGATATATTACTTTAGCCGCTATAACAACAAATACAAAAAAACAGAATAAATATATGTATAAGGGTGCTCCCATACAACAAACGTGTTTTTTTATTCGTTTTTATAGATAATGATACGGAATCCTTCGCGCACGAGTTCGACTCGCACTTGGGCGGTTTTTATATACTATGAAAATCTAAACGTAAATGATACGGGAAAACAATTTCAAATCTTCTTCATCAGCTTCCATACAAACCTTTTCTTCTATTTCCAGAATAAAAAGCACATTTGCTTTACTCAAATTGATATGATTTACTCAATTGAGTTCCTGAAAGTTCACATTATGGAAAAATAAGATTCATTTGGGTGTTAATGCGCAGGGAATGAGATTACCCCTATTTACATTCTCTCATCAGATAAAGAAATCGAATGTCGGAGTGAACGTGCGGTCACAGCTATACACACACACACACACACACACACACACATGCTGTTACTCAGCCTCTGTAGCCACACGACACACACATACACATAACGTGTGAAATAGGTCACTGAGAGAATTCGAAAAGTTTGTGTTTTGTGTAGACTTTGACATTCAGACTACACTTAACCGATGTATCTGAAATTCAAGTAGGAGCAAGTAAAATTTTTAGTAAAGATAATAAGGTCCGTCTTTAGAGAACGCGATTCAGACTCTAACCTATAGTTGAGTAGCAGTCGTCTTTGTCACTTTGATACTGAGAGAAAGAGAAAAACAATACTTAAGTATAGATCAAGACTTGAGTCTCGTTTTGAAATACGGGCCTAAAGTCTCAGATCGTCAATGGTAGTAGAACTGAAATTTTAAAAATTTATCACCCCCGACAGTCGATTGCTTATAACTTTTTTAACTTTTAAACTAAGATCTAATACTAGCATTATAATTGTTAAATAAATATAAATTTGTGAAAGAATCTAATAATTGAGTTACTATGTGCTGATTGGTTGTATAGCATCGTAACTTGGTTCATGCTAGCTTATGATACTTTAAATAGGTTTTTTTTCATCATCATATCAGCCTACTGCAGTCCACTGCTGAACATAGGCCTCCCCCAAGGTGCGGCACTTTGCACAATCCTCCGCTTTTTGCATCCAGCCACTATCTTTAGGTCATCTGACCATCTGGCTGGGGGGCGTCCTACACTATGTTTGCCAAGTTGGTGTTTTTGTAAAATCTTGAAAATATTCTGAGACTAATATTCCCGAAAAAATTGCCCGAAGTAGAGATGTGATTTTTATAGAAGATAGTGTGAAGAAGAATTTCACACTTATGCCTCTAGAATCTCTACAGGTAGAAAATAAAAATAATGACTCTTCTGTCAGTGATGAAACCTCTTACGAAAGTATTTCCACAATGAAAGAGAGTAGTTTGTTGGAGACTAGTGATGATGACAAAGATAGTACTTACCATCCAGATTGTACAAGTACACCAGAACCATCAGTTCCTCCCGTTGTCCGAAACTTAAGACCTAGAAATAAAGATGGTAAAGTTGTGTCTACTTACCTGTGTCAAGACGAATCGGAAGCTGCGATATCTGATCCTGTAACTTTAAAGAAAGCGTTGGATAGTGATAAGCACACCTGTGGATAAAGGCGATGGATAGTGAATATAATTCATTACTAGAGAACAACACCTGGACTCTCTCCGAACTTCCATCTGATAAAAAGCCGCTTGATTGCAAGTGGATTTTTAAGACTAAACGAGATGAGAAAGGCAACATAGTGAGATACAAAGCGCGTCTCGTTATAAAAGGCTACAAGCAAAAATATGGCGTTGACTATACAGAAGTCTTTGCTCCCGTTGTACGCCTTACTTCAATCAGATACTTACTGGGAATAGCAGCTAAGTATAATTTGAAAATAGAACAACTTGATGCCGTGACAGCTTTCTTACAAGGAGATATAGACGTTGAACTGTACATGACACAGCCTCCGAAGTATGAGGACGGCACAAGTCGGGTTTGTAGACTAAATAAATCAATATATGGTTTAAAACAAGCAAGCAGAACCTGGAATAAAAAACTGGATATATTAGTATATATCAGACTACTATTCTATTGATCAGACAAAATACATTGAAAGCACATTGGAACGTTTTAAAATGGAAAGCTGTAACCCTGTGGGGACTCCAATGGAACGTGAGTCCAAATTAAGCAGTTCTTCAGAAAATGTTATTAACAATATTCCTTATCAGGAGGCGATGGGTTGTTTACTATATATTTCTCAGGGGACCCGTCCTGACATATGTTACACGGTACACTCATTGAGTCGTTTTAACAAGGCACCGACATCAGAGCACTGGAGTGCTGTAAAAAGATTGTTTAGGTACTTACAGGGTACTAAAAATTTAAAACTACTGTACAAGCGACAAACTACTAGAGAAGAAATAATCGGATTTTGTGATTCTGATTGGGCATCCTGTATTGAAGAGAGAAGATCTTGTACTGGATATGTTTTTATGCTTCAGGATGCAGCAATTTCATGGAACTCTAAAAGGCAACAGACTATTGCCTTATCAACGACTGAAGCTGAGTATATGGCGATTTCGGCTGCTACTCAAGAAGCACTGTGGTTGAGACAGTTACATTGCGAGCTGTGGCCTGCTGCTAAAGCCACCCCTGTTGCATTGTTTTGTGATAATCAAAGTGCAATTAAACTTACAGGTAACTCTGCTTATCACGCTAGAAGCAAGCATATTGATATACGTCACCACTATATTCGAGAGAAGATTGGGTCTGGGGACATAGACATAAAGTACATTCCTACTGAGTCGATGGTTGCAGACTGTCTTACAAAAGCTCTGCCTAAGCCGAAGCACCTTCAGTTCCTGGATGCTATGGGGTTGCGTCCAAGGGAGGATGATGAAATCTCATGACCGCAACCTATTTACTTATTTAATTGTCTTTGTACATGACGTGGCTTTTACTATGACATTATATCTTCGATTGTCCATCAAACGCACAGTCCATATTATTTTCTATTTTCCCTATTTACTACTAAACATAACAGTTTTCATTAAATCAAACTCTTCTACAAATTATGTCCCACCTTGTAAATCATCGCTTCGAAGTAGAACGGATACAACATTGGATTGTGTTGAAATAACAATAACCGGCTGCTAATTTGCGGAGTCCATTAGGAGCGGTTTCATCCGAGGAGCGTTTCCCCCGGGAACATTCCCGCGGCGGTAATGTTCCCGACCGGATCCGGCTCTCAGACCGGACGGAGATGTACGTACAGAGGCCAGCGCATTAGGTTACTCCATTTTCGTTGCAAAACCGCTCTTATCGCAACAGCACAGAGTACACGCGTGTGGTAAACTGATGTGCGGCCGTCCGTACAATCGATGCGGAGTTTGGCAACTAAGAACTTACTTCCAAAGTTGTTATTACCTATGCATAATTCAATGGGAAAGTTTTATAAATACTATCAAGCGAATATTTTACAGTGTCCAACGAATCTCCTAACTAAACGATCTCATGTTACGCGCCTATTTTTACTTGTTTTAAACATATTATATCGGAAACTTATTTTAAACAAAAATCGACGTAAGAGCCCGTTGTAATATGTTTAAAACATTAAATTCTTTCAAAAACTTTATATCGGTGTATTGATTTTTTATTCGTTTTTTTGAAACTCTTTAATGGTAAGTCAGAAATAAAGATGGAATAGTAAAAAGTAGAACCTCTATTAAACACATTTTATAACTATACTATATGACTGTTTGTGTAATTGTTCGTAAGTTTCTTTGCGTTCAAATAGTTCGTCGACATTGCTGTAGGTAGTGGTTGTGTGGTAACGCGTGATGCGGCCGAGCTCGCTCCGTTCGCTAAATATTACGTTTGGGACCATTTTGTGGGACCGCTGGCGATCGCAGCACTTTGATTAGAAAAGCAGTACAAAACCACGAACGGAAGCTCCTAAGGTAAAATGCTGAAATATATATAACTGCTCTAGATTTAAGTCAGTTAAAAATAGAAAATAAGGAAATTTACTAATTCACTGAAAAAAGCAATCCTCAGAGTTTTTGCTTGTTCTCCTCAGACGAAAACTTATTACCTTACTAATTTGATCCTACGCATACATACCTACATAAGCTCACGTCTTTGTCCCATCTAGGTAGACAGACACCACAGATTGCCACAGATCGGATCCTTTAAAATTGGTTTTCGACTTAACAGAGGTATTACATGTAATAGGCATTTGTTCTACCTATCGTTTTTTCGGCCTAGTGGCAGGTTTAACTTTCCAGGTCCTTGCATCCACTTTTCTCTATCTTTAGTATCCTCTTTTACTAGGTTATTTTTCCTCAGAGCTCCATTTTGTGTTTAATACCTCATAAATGTCACCTACTAATTTAATTTCATGTGTCCTACTTGAAAGATATCTGGCTTAGGTCCAACTTACTCTGGAGTCGTCTTGCAATATGTCTTGCGACTGGTCTGCGTCTTTTTATTTCGCAAAAACTGTTCCTCTATGGTTGCTATAACTTCTTGTTCTAATTACTCTCAGTGTGTGTCTCACTTCTTTACATATGTATCGCTTTGAGAAACAAGGTTTTTTTGAATAAAAATAAATTGCAAAGTTAAATAATAATTATTTTTAATGACTTGGTTGCCTTAGTAATACAGGTATTAACCTAGTATCACATAATATTGTACCTACCTACTATTAGCATATTTTATGTTCATGTTGCGATTGAGATAAATAAATAAAGCTTATTACTATTATTTTCTTACAGTTGGTATTTTTTGAGATTTCTGTCATAAAATTTATTGAGCTTATTAAGCAACTAAACCCACAAGAGACGCCCTGACTCCTAAACGATACGATCACTAAACCGATTCTCTTCACGTCCTTTCTTTGCATCACTTTAGTAAGACATTCGAGATTTTGGACCTTCTTTTAAATTCTACGTAATAGCGGAGATGTCAGGGTTCCGTTTAGTCTGGTCGCTGTAGGCGCTGCTGTGAATATGTTCATTACGTATGCAGTTAACTCGGGACTCTGCAATAACATTTGATTGTGCAAGTTGGGCGCTACGTGACGTGTTCCGCCACTCAACCTGTGGGAGTGTCACAGGGAGCTGTTCTCGGCCTGACGTTATTCATAATTGGCACCGTACAATTGTCTATTCGTTTTAAGAAATTCAAGGAATCGCGGTAATTATACGGTCGTTATCGCTAAGTATTTAATTCTGACCTAATAATCTAATTAATACTACCGTAAAACCTATATGTGACTTTTTTGTGTTTGGTGTTCGCGTTAAACTAAGTTCACTCTGGTTCTTTGTCCCCGTTGTTTCACGCGTGCCTTTTGTCCCGAGTGTCACGTCATGTTGTCGCGGTAATTCACAAACTGTACAATGTATGTCATCGGTATCAGCTCTGTATCAGCTCGGTCCTATAGAGTTGTGTTCCATACATTACGCGCTTTGTCTTGGGATGGCTCGTCATGTTACGATATCATCTTTCGACGATGATGACTCGGCTAGAGTTTCAGCTTTGTCTATCTTTTTGCTTTTAGCGTATTTGTTCTTCGTCATTGTTTTGGTTGGTTATTTCTCAAGACTATTTGAAAGGCAGAATTTTTAGATTCTAATTTGATTCTGTTGTACTAAAGCATCAGATTGTGTTTTTTAAAACAGTCTTAAAAGTTAAGTTTTTTTTACATATTAATTCTCTTTTTAATTATACGTGGCGTAAAGCCAAATTGAATTCTTTGTTTTAAAAAAATTAGTTTGTATAACTCATATGTTTGGACCCCATAATCGTTTGGTTTGTGTTTCCGCGTCTGATACGTCAGTTCACCCATCTCTCTATTTTATTCTTTCTTCGAACTTCGATGGATTAAGTAACAAAGTTTAAAGCTAGGAAGAACTTTAGTTACGTGTTAGGTACGCTCGTCGCTGGAATACCAATACACGACACACAGACGGACCGGCGCAGGCTGCACTTGTTGAGATGCACCGCGCTATTTATAGAGAACACTGTGCATCCGACATGTGCAACGGGCTTGCCACAGTATATTCCCAGCAACTCTATGAATGAACTACTCCAATACCTAGTAACTAGTAACATATTATTTACTTATGTCCAAGTGCACAATTATTTATTAACCCTCGACAAAAAGTGGGGTGTTATAAGTTTAACGTGTCTGTCTGTGTATCTGTGTATATGTGTATCTGTCTGTGGTATTGTAGCTCCAAAACGGATGAACCGATTTTCAATTGTTTATTTTTGTGTCATAGATAATTTTGTCCCAATTGTTTTTAGCTATGTTTCATGAAAATCTATTCAGCCGTTTAAATGTTATAAGCAATCGTATGTCGGGGGTGAATCAAAATTTTTAATTTTAGTGTTATCATTTGAAATGTACTGTGTTGGCAAAAAGGTCCTGACTCAGCATATGTCGAAGCATAGCTATGACGCTGGTATTCTGTCTGAACCTTGAGGCCGGCCTTCGCATATCACATTACATTACAAAACGTATCTCTTCTTTTTCATTTCATTTCAAAACAACCTACTCAAATCAAATAGATGTTTTTTTTGCAATATGCTCTTTTTACAATTTTACGTCACACATCGACGTTATTGCTGTCAACAAATTTTCACTCATCTAAAATAACACCAACCCCAAAAAAAGTGTCGCTTATGTAGTGATGCTGCTTAAAAGTCCTTGGTTTGATCATCATTTCGGGCAAACAATTCTGTTAAAGCAAACGATAGTAAGAAACCGTGTGGGTGTGTATATTATGTGTCAAGAAATTCTTGATGTAAGTTAAAAAAAATAGATCCCTACACTCAGAGGTAGCGGGCAGTTGTTGGAGGAGGAGAGCTGAAGACCGAGCTCAGTGTCGTGCCGTAGGAGAGGACTATGTATATGACACAGGCTGAAAATGATGATGATGACTCAAAGGTCTAACCTCTAAACATGAAAGTTGAAACTACATTTAATGTTGTATTCGGACCTCCAATAACACCAAAATATCCACCGGTGGAGATTCCCCCGCGGAGTTTAGGAGTATCCTTCGTCGATACAGTATGCAGCGGCGACATCCACTCGCTGGTGCTCGAGCTGTTCTTGACATATCGACGAGCGTTGAATGTCGAATATCTCTTGAGGACTCACCGCGTGTTGTATGTAATGTTCAAACTCGCTCGCGAAGAAAACGGCTCTTGTATGTTTTACGATCTTGAAAGTTTTGATGTTTACATATACAATATACATATCCAACTTACGCCTAGAATCCCTTTCGGGCAGGCAAAGTGTTTGGTTTAGTAATACTGGACGCCAAATTTTTAATTTTGAGAAACATTTTTGTCTAAAAAATAAAATAACAGATTTGGCGAATTCAGGATTAAGCATTCATACGCTCGCCTGTAATCCCATATGGAGTAGGCAGAGCATTAGGGGTTCGGAACAACTTGATGCCACGTTTGACATAAATTCTGAGGATTATAAGATGAAACATGATGTATAGTGGAGAGACGTTATCAGCCTTTCGCCCACAATACAGTAAAACCCTTACGTCCCTATTACTGACTTTTACAGTAAGCCTAGGAAAAGTTGTCAGCTGGTAAATTCTATGTATTTCTTTCATTCCCAGTCCAGCGTGTAAGTTAATTTGTCGTATTTAGGAAATTATTAATTAACCGTTTTTACACTCATCACTAGACAAAATAGCAGATATTTTCATCTTCGTCTTCACTATATTATCTTGAGGAAATCGCTTACAAGTTTTATCTACTACCCTCATTAAAAAAACATTTAAAAACTGAACGTTTTCATCGTAATTTTCCGACAAGTCCCAAGAGGAACGCAGCGTGTGTAACATAATATTAATGAGCGCTCCCCGCGCCCCCCCGCCCCCCTGCGTCGTCTGAGTGAGACGGGAGTGACGGATGGGTCCCCTGCGACGCGATGTGAGGTCTCTTCGGGATTGTCACGATTATTTCTGTCTTCGAGTGTTTCTTTCAAACTGATTGTATTAGAAACACTCGGTTCAAACGCTTTTAGGTGACGCGTTGAAAGTGTTGAAACAGATTTGTTATACTTATTGTTTTTTTCACACAAGTTTTTTTATCAAGCGCAGTACTATGATTTCATTTTGATCTTCTCAAAATTATTTTCAATAGCTTAATCGCTGTTGAACCGGAAACCATAAAAAATGACGATAACCATTTCAAAATACGCGTTACTTTTTTCGTTTTATCTCATACACAGAATTGAACACAAAACGTTTGAAAAATAAAACCACGTTAAATTTTTCCGCTAGACCCTTCGTAACCCTTAATCGAATCTGTAGGCGTGAATGGCCGCAACTGTCCGAAATAACTGGAAGATAGTACCACAACCTGAAGAGGAGACGATAAACCCTTAGTCTGATGCGCACACACAAACACACAAATACACACACTACATAGACGCAGAGTGAAATGAGAAAATAGTGCTGAAGTTGGGACAAGAAAATTCATTGAGAAAAATAAATATTTAATTGAAGAAAGTGCTTCACAGTTTCAGTGATTGTTAACCTGTCGCGTGCTTGTCTACACCGCGTGCGATACAAATCTCGTACACGATGTGTAAAGTTTAATATATCAACATCAAGCCGCCCGTGCCCTACTTCTACTGCTGGGTCAAATTTATTTAATTTTTTTTGTTCTATATTTTTTGAAGGGGTTTTTTCTTTACAGAAAATGTCAACCCCATTGGGACTGTAGACTTTTTTCTTTTTTTTCCGCAGACGGGCTTCCTCTCTGGTTTCTAATATGCAATTAATTAACAATCGATGCATTACTTCCGAAGTCATTTAAGCTTCTTAAGAACTCTGCAGATCCATCCAGTAAAATGTAATTATTTTTCCTTAATGTATGGATTACCAGTTAAAATGTTATCCACATATTGCGCGTCTGATACGTCCGCGGTACACGCGGCCCTCGCCCACCGCCAGTCACGTCCGATAAACAGTAGACGCACATTTTACGCGTGAACAGACTTACATGGAGCAACTAGCCTTATAGATACTGGATAGGCTCGATGCTACTTTGACAGATATTACATATTGTATACATACGGTCACGCCTATAATCTCTGTAGGCAGAGCATCAGTAGTTCTAGAACCACTGGATGGTGATCGGTTGAGAATAACACCACCCCATCTCTTTCCGTGGGTGTCGTAAGAAGGAAACACAAATGAGACCTGCCTCCTAGTAATCCATCCCAGGCAACGACACTTCATTTTTTTCTGGATCTGAGGTGTCGTCCTATGGTCTCATGCGGTGTGGTAGGCTCTGTAAAGGACCGTCTGGTTCGCGACCACCCTCCTACCGAAGTCCGACGCCAAACAGCTTACTGTATTCCGTCGGTGTGTGGGAGTACCAGTGCCTTTATGGGCATTTTCTGGGTTAACTCGCTCCATCATCGACCTCATCTTTGACCTTATGGTCAAGAATGAGGTCAAGAGTTAACCCATCTTATAATAAAAAAATAAAATAAAAATACCCCATTTTACACAAATTCTAACGGTAATTAGATGAAACATTATGTACAATCGTGAGATCGTGAATTTTTCTTTCACGACAGATATTATGACCGATACCAAGAATGAAGGGAATCAGATAAATATCGTACACATGTTGGAGAAGCAAGAAGATTGTATACAATAGTTTTTATCCATTCAAAAACGCTGGACCACCCAAAGCGATCGGCTTTTGTTTTTGAGATCGTCTTTTTTTTAACTTTTCAATTTAAAAAAATTGTCTTTGGTGTAAATATATAGGTTTTGATTTTATTAAGACATGTATTATTATGAAGAAAAGACATCTTTCGATATGAAATAAATATCTGAAGAACCAGTTCGCAACCACCTATCCAAAGGGCGCTTCTCAAAGGGATATTAAAGCTTTATTCATTAGTGTATTTAATTAATTCTGACCATTCTTGGTGTTATAGACATATTTCTAGATACTACGAGTATTCCAATGGTTTGGTTTTTACCCTGAGCTAGATTGTAATCAAGATCACCTGGTTTTCTTAATAAAAAAATTCCTTGGGCTTTTTATTTAAAAGTTCTATAAGCTAGAATAAAAAACAAAGTCTAGAAAGTCAACAATTGTCTCACGTGGTTCCATCAGAATATCCTATGAAAAAATAATGTACGTTAAAGCTTTGAAATGACTAGGATTCTCATCTGTCAATCTAAATCTGTGCAACAAACGCATTTTCAGTACCGACAGCATCGCTCGGAGCAATATCGCCCTCCCCCCTAAAATCTCTCCGCACCCTTACCTCACCCCCTCTGGGACCCTCGCTAGGAGATAGAGCTCGTCCAATCAATCACAATCTGTCGATTGATGATCTTTTCATATAAAACGCTGTGATATTGAAATGGCTCCGTTCGCTTTAATTTTTTAATCAAATTGTGATGGAAATTCAATTTTTTTGTCAAATCGTTTTAAAACAATTACGAGTACGGAATATATTTTTTCAAATTGATTTCATCATTTTCGTTCTTCTAAATTAAATGTTTCAGTTACTAAAGAATTATAATTAATTAATTGTAGATCTATATTGAGTGTGGATATGTCTAATTGTTAAAAAACTGAATTCAACGTTTTTTTATCAGCCTACGGTCACAACTTAAAGTATATCTTTTACAAGACCGTTATCAGCCCGTCTACGTCCCCACGTACCAACCAAGGATTGAAAAAGTGAAGGGTTAACATTATAACTTAGCATAGTTCTACCTATAATTACGTTCTATCTATGCCTGCTCGTATGTTATTTCATTAAAATATTTGAATGCCGAAAACAGGATTAAAAGGATATTCTTTTCCATTTGCGGCATAATTTAGTGCATATTCCTGCAGGGTGTTCGTATGACGTCACAGGCGGGTGTTGGCGCGATGCGTACCAGCGCTCTCTGCCAACTCCGCTATTGCCTTAATTGGCTCCGCTCACTGCTGTATTGTCATTGAATGTGTCATACGGCAGGGAATTGGCATCGTTGTGGGCATATTAGATGGTCTGTGCACTGCGTTTTAAGATACATCGCTTTTTTTAGAGAATTCTTTGCAAAAGTGGACAGTAAGTACTGGAATATATCAGACAATGAATTCTTGTGTTCTTAAAGTATTTATTTAGCACTGATGTTACTTAATTTTGTCTTTTTCGACCTCTACGGCTTTCTATCAATGGTTCGTACCATTTGTTTTTTTTGTTTTATATTGCTTTTGAATTTTATTGAACTTGATTAAATATTACACCACTGACCGATTTTTTTAACATAAACAAGAATTTACACCATCAAACAATATAAAAACAACCTAACAAAAGGCCTTTGTTTTGAGGGAATAATTTGGTTGTAAACTGATGTTGGGTGTTATTGAAAGCAGAAACAATTGTTCAAACTTTCATGAAAATATAGAAAGTCCGATATCGAATGTCGATGTATTTATAAAGTTCCCCCTCTAGCGGTGATCGTATTTCTCGCATATCGGCGGGAAGGAAGCGTTTAGAGAGCTTCCTGAGTTCACCCCGCACCCCCCACCGCACAGGTCATACCCTCGCTCACAGCCTCGCTATTGTCATCGCCAACTAACATACCCGAGATACAGCTACACTTGAGTCGCAGACTGTACGCTTCGGATCCGATGAGCGCTTCGTAATGGAAACGGAAAATTATACTCGATAAGACGTTTTAGTAGCGTAGGATAATACAATACGAGCGCGATATGAACACCGTATTATACGCGACCCAATTTCTCAACAATGTTATTGCGTTTTTTATGGTTTTTGATGAGTAAAAGAAATACGCGCCATATCGTAAAACGAATCATTTCTGAGATTAGATGAACAAAGGAAGGAAATACATATGCTTTTGAAAGTTTAACAGGAATTCTCATTTAGGAACGCTGAAGCAAACGACTTTTTCCTTTCTCATTTAAAATCCAATATCGTCTGTAGAATACTTAAGTATTTTCGGAGTACGAAATAGAGTTGGTATTGACTTTCCTGTTTCCTTGTACGCTGCACGAGAGCTCTCAAAACGAGCTAAGCCCAGAAAAGTCTCGGCTTAGGACTGTTCTAATAGAATCGTCTGTTTCCACCCTCCCCCTCAGTCCCCTCTGTCCCATGCGTCCCTTACTGGATATAAATCAGGGCTAAGTGTCCGTGTGAGGATGCTTTTATCTCAACCTTTTCTTGGTTCCGTATCGATTCTGCCGATCGAGTTTGAGAAAGGTTTTCGAATTCCCTAATTCAAAAGAATCCCTAAAACGTCTAAACTACTTCAGCATAATCTGGATAACTTTAAAGGAAGAAAAATTACAGTCGGTTCTTAAATTATAAAGTGCAAAACGAAACGGTCGGTAAAAGTTTATGGTTTGGATTTCGACATTTCTCATTCAAGACATCTGCGGGTTAAGTTAAAAACATAATAAGTGAGTGTGGCGGAGGGTAGCCCCAGGGGAGGGTGAGGGGTAGGGGTGAGGGGGGGGGGGTAATCCCAGCTCTTCATTACCGTCTGAGCGCGCGGGTTACGGCCCGAGAACCGCCGTATTAAATCGTAAAAAAGAAGCTCCACCATAAAGATACACTGACATTTGCAAGTATAATGCTGAAGCAGACGACGTCACAGGCGGGCACTATCCTTCCTGCTTCGTAAACAACATTACCGATACACTGGATCCCATTTCAGAGGACTCTACACCTTGTTATCCTATTTTCGTTGCTGTATTTATATTTGCGAGCTCGCGCCGCGCCGATATGCATCTGTATTGTGTTTCTCCTAACAATCGTTTGTGTAAGGGTCTTTTATGACATGTGTGCTTAATTTGAATCTGTGCGCCGTGAAGTTTATAGCATTGTAATTTGGAGACTGAGCGAAATAATTGCATTATAATTTAATCATTCCGCTTTACAAATTTATTAAAAATACTTTTGAAAAACTCTAAAAGTTGTGATGTGATGTAAACTAAATAAGTTTTGGCTTAAAGGTCTCTGTAACCAGGCCATAAATATAAAAAAAAAAAAAAAAAAAAAGGGACGTGCTGTCGTTTCATTTCATAATGTCATAAACGTAAACAATAATATATTTCAAGAAAAGTATTGAAACGAAATTGAAAGCATTTGACTGAAGTTAAGTAAAAATGTTTTATTACCACCGAGAATAGATGGCTTCTAAACTTGTTATAGAGTTTAATCAACTGAAAGCTAAGCTAGTCTATTTTCTCTCTTTAACTCTCATTTGACAATAACCGCAAGATGCTTCTTTGCGAGCTGCGGTTCATTGCTCGGGAATCATATAAAATTACTTTATTATTACGTTTTCAGTATCATTTAGTTAATAGTATATTGTGCAACTCGGGAATAAAAGACAGATTTTAAGCGAGGGCCAAAGTTGGATCACGAGCAAATGAAGGATTCTAAATTATTGAATCACGAACGTAAGCGAGTGATTCAAGTGTTAGAATCCTGAATGACGCGAGTGATTCATAGCCCTCGATGAAAATCCGTTTTATTCAAGAGTTGCACATTATATTTTATACCATGGCCTCGAGAAAAAGAAAGATTTAAGCGGAAAATAAACATTTAATCAAGAAAAAGGAATGTTACATTAATGAAAATGTACAGAGGCCAGCGCATCAGGT
The DNA here is from genome assembly GCA_949987775.1 of Aproaerema taeniolella. Classification (NCBI taxonomy): domain Eukaryota; kingdom Metazoa; phylum Arthropoda; class Insecta; order Lepidoptera; family Gelechiidae; genus Aproaerema; species Aproaerema taeniolella. Next base: position 15,752,427 of record OX465265.1, on the reverse strand, counting down.
TACCCCATTTTCATCTTATCGCAACGGCACAGAGTGCACGCTGTGGTAACCTAATGTGTGGCCCTCTGTACATTCAAATTTGAACAATTACTAAAGTTTAGAGTAATTTTCTTGTTGTTGTCGATAGGGTGGTCAATCTGTGACGAGATATTTCTTGTCGACGTATTATTAATGACAGCAAAGAACACACATTTTTATTTTAAAGTTTTAAATCTGTCGAAAATGTTGACCATTCAAATATTGAATGGTCAACATTTTCGTTATCTGCGCAAGGAGTTTGAATTTCGAAGATTCTTTGCGATGAAGGTCGTATGTCTATCGATTGGAGTGTTCAAAATTTGCTCTTTTTTTACGTGTTTTGCGGGAGAAAAATAATATTTTTAGGGTTTTAAATTCAAATATCAAAACTGTGACTAAAAGAGCTCTTTATGTTTTAAACCTTTGATGTTGAATGGGATCAGAGTTTATACATATGTCATTTCGATTACCTTTTTTTTAATATCCGTGTATATGTATACATAATTATATCAACTACTAATCTCTTTAATGAATATTGCCTTCACCTAGCTATGAAAATGAGTAGATTTAACATACCTATACTCCACTGCCTAGCTTAGAGGCTTTAAACGGGTATTACTTATTTCATTTATTTATTAATATTACCAAAAGGTTTTTAGCCAAACATAGAAAATTAGGTAAGAATAATAAACTAAAGCTGCTTATAGGTTACCCCATACATTTCTTCGTACTAAAATTATCCTTCTTCTATAATTACTAGTAAAATCTTCAAAATGTACAAACAAAATTGCGAACAACGTAAAACTATTTTAAATATGAACTGAAAATTGTTCGCAAAAAAAGTATTTGTCATGCTCTAAGAATTAAGAAAAGGTGTTTCCATAAAGTTTGTATATAGTTGGTGTAAATACCTTTAGCATACCTTTAGTATTTATATTCGCGTTCAAATGTTTGTTTTCATTGTCGTCGCAAGTCATTGCATCGGCGTCGAAAGTAAATAATGGCGTGAGGTAATCCCTGCTCCGGACCCCCTACAGTAGCATACTATCAGTACTGACGGGATGAACTCACCATTGGACTGGATAATCCAGCGACAGTATTTATACCTAGCCTGTTGTAGGGAAATAAACCTGGTAACTGATTAAAAAGTTACCTAGAACAATTTTATAATTATTGGATAGATAACTCAGTCTGATAGGACAGTCGGTCATTAAACCAAATCAGATGCCGTTTAGTTGTTTGCAAAGTCTGACACTAGTGTTATAAAACTTTGGCATGGTACTTGATTATATCTAGAACTAGCTTTCCGCGTGCGGCTCCGCCCGCGTGGATCTATGTCGTATGTCCTTTCCCAGGCTCTAATCTATCTCTGTACCAAATTTCATCAAAATCGGTTTAGTAGTTTAGGCATGAAAGACGGAGAGACAGAGTTACTTTCGCATTTATAATATTAGTATGGATAGAAAAGAGTGGTTTCTTAAATAATAAATCAGTATCTACTCTACATTTGAGTCGTTTCATCGTCTCGACCTGCTCCCGACTATACATGAGTGTAATACTTACTGTTTGTAATGGTAATGACAATACGCGACAGGGGTCTCGCGAGATATACTTGAGTTCTAAATGAGGGTCGGCAATGAAGATCGGCGCGTCGCGAGGGGATGACACGTGACAACGCGCGGCTGATATTGACTCGCGGGGTTTGATTGGTGGATGTGTTTGTTTTTAATAAAACATTGAGGGTAGCAGAGATAAGCGACAACAATAGCAAGAGTGATACTTACATTCAAATTGTAAACGTGTTTAATAGCAAACGTATTTACCTAATCCGGCGCTTTCTAACTTATAGCGGAGATGATTTTGCTAGGTCAAGAAACCCAAAGTGTGAATAAAATCTAAAAAATAAATAAATAAAATATGTTTTATTTCTGTAAATCATTTACAATCTATTTGCCGGGGCTTCCCAGTAAGTAATCCGAGGATACTTGTGTTGGGAATGCCTCGCTCTCCCACGTCTTGGTTACAAATTGATTTACACTATCTCTAAAGCTTGGTACTAAATATCTTAAATTCTACTTAATTCTTGAGTTGTGTTAGTATTGTTAGTAAGTATTGAGTTTCGGGAATAGATCAATTAGAGTGCGAGTGTAAGTGAGCGCTAGTGGATGTGTGTGTGTGAAAGCGAGTGAGTTTGTGTAGGTATGTGTGTATTAAGTTTTTGATAATCTATATTATGTTTAAGTCCAGCCCACCCCGTGGATAATGAAGTTGCTTGGGATCGCTAAGAATTAAATAAATAAATAATAATACTCGTAATAGTAATGTTAAGGAAGTAGGTAGACCACCACCTGTAATCTGCTGCTTTGAAACTAAGTCCATGTTTTTGTATATTAGGTAAGTAAAAACTAATCTTAGAGATGACTTGACCTGCCAAAGACATAGACATCCAGCGAGGCAATGCTCAATTCAATTCAATTCAATCATTGCTGCTAGCGTTACGGAGTCCTTTGCACCAGGATCGACTGAGGGCGATTAGTCTTTGTTGTTTTTAGGGTTCCGTACCTCAAAAGGAAAAAAACGGAACCCTTATAGGATCACTTTGTTGTCCGTCTGTCCGTCCGTCCGTCCGTCTGTCAAGACCCTTTTTCTCAGGAACGCGTGGAGGTATGAAGCTGAAATTTATATCAATTACTCAGGTCTACTGTCCCTTGAAGCTGTGAAAAAATCAAACTTCTAAGCCAACGCAATCAAAAGATACAGCCGTTTATGCCGCAAATTTCAAATTTTCGACACTCGCAAAGGAATCAAAACCTACAGGGTACTTCCCGTGAACATAGAATCTTGAAATTTGGTACGAAGCAACGTCTTATAGCACAGATAAAGGAAAAATTGCGAAAACCATAAATTTTTAATTACATCATATTATAAAAATATTTTTAATATTTTTAAACTTACTACCCCTTTCCTCATGAACGCGTTGAGGTATTAAATTGAAATTCATATCAAATACTCAGGTCTACAATACCTTTAAGCTAGGTTTGTACGGAACCCTCGGTGCGCGAGTCCGACTCGCACTTGGCCGGTTTTTTGACTGTGTTATTTATTATTACATTAAATGTAGTATTTGCGAAATTTAATCTATAACATAAATTAAAGTATGTATTTCGTCTCAGAGACTACTTTAAGTATTTTAGTACGATTTTGTCGATAGCTATAGAAATTATTTAGCGAAATAAATACAACATTTTCTCCAAATGGCTGATTATTTATTCCAACGGCATGAATCGGAACGGCAAAATTGTATTTACCATTGCCCTCTATGTTTCTAGCCTTTTTAGTACCACTAGGAATATCGAAGACAATGGTATGGTAATACAACTTTGCCGTGTGATTCCATGCAGTTGGAATTTTAAAAGCACCCAATATACACAAGAAAACAGCCTTTTCTAAACAAGATCTAAAAGTACCAAATCCCTAAACACTTGCATGATTTCATATTTCATCATTACGAACTAAACATTTTAACTACTTCAAATTGTTTCATTCGGAATAATTCGGATGGAGTGCGTTACCATCCATTTACAGAACAAGTTTTGTAGTAAGTAATTTGCTGTCATCAATCAAATATTACTAACTCGTGGCTTACAGTAATTATTCGATATTCGCTAATTATACGACAGCAGCGACCTTTGATTACATTCCTTAATGTATTCACTAACTGTTAGGGAGTAAATTGATGTATAATTTATGTGTTATGTACTTTGTTAGGACAGATATTATTATCTTCAGCAAAGCTTACTTATTATTGTTCCTGTCCTACGATTTGACCTACCAAATCCTTAATCATGGTCAAGCATGCTTGATCCAAGGTTAAGGGTAACAGAGAGAAGCGACAATAATAGCAAGGGTGACACTTTCATTCAAATTGTAAACTTCTAACTTCTAGCGGCGATCATTTTGCTTGTTCTCAGTGTATTTTTTTTTATCAATAAACCCAAAGTGTGAATCAAATCTGCTGCTCTGTTTTGTAAATTAGGTAAGAAAAACTAATCTTTAAGATGACTTGACCTGCAAAAGACATAAACATCCAGTGAGGCAATGCTGCTAGTTTTCCGGAATTCTTTGCACCAGGACCGACTGAGGGCGATTAGTTTATTTTTATTTTTTAAGAATGGTTTAGCTCTTGACCACAATCTGGCTCAGGGCAAAGGTGCGGTCGAGGATTTAGCCCGCTCACCCAGAAGATGTCTATTCAATCGAACTTTAGAGATATTTTTGTTCTATAGCTCGGAAATACAGACACAGGCAGATAATTCCCTTCCTTGGACTGCTGCTGGTGCAATATAAAAATTAAAATTAAAAATTATTTTATTCCATTCTACACAAAAGTATCTTCAGTAATTCAGAATAGTTGTACTCGTACTACAGTTACTCAACGAACATATCTTTGTGAGAGTCTGGTGTCCATACTAGAATAAAAGATGAAGAATAGCGCTCAGTACGTATTCGAGGGATCTCGACTAGATAAGGGTAGTACTCCGCAGTGCGTCTGGATAACCAATAAAAAAAGGGGCAGACAGGATGAGCTCGTGCAGCTCCTGACTACAGAGCAGTGACTGCCATCTGACTGACCTCCTTGACATTGAATTAGATCATGGTAACTGTCACCTGAATTTGCAGGTTGCCTTCCGTTGACTGTCGTTGTAAGATCGTCATAAATAACTCAGAAGATTGTCATTGGTATAAACATGGTTGCACTGATAATCAAACTTGGTATCTTACGAGTGCGATCAGCTGGTCATTGGGCTGCTGACGCTTTATCTTCGTATTTACAAGCTTTTCTCCGTTTCCATGGGAATTTGGGAAAATTGTGTAGCCTATGTGTTAATCCAGGGTGTTAGCTCAAAATTGGTCCAGCCATTTGAAACTGAAAAAAAAACAAGCATCCATACATACAAACTTTTGCGTTTATAAAATTAGTAAGGATTTTATTAAATTTGTATGTCAAAATATGTACGAAACTTTGTACTTATTCTTTTCTTCTTCCTCAGATGTTGTCTCCGACGAGATGAGTAGTGGTGTCGGCAGTATCGGCCGTCTCGCTCGCACCCCCTCGCCCTCCCCCCGCCCCGCTCGCTCGCACGATGCCGCGCGCTGATTGGTCGCCGCCACTCCGGCGCGTGCCTCAGCGCCATCTATGCACGCTTCTCTTCTTCATTCTTCTTACTGGTGAGTTTTTGATAATATTTTTAATTTAAACACCTAAGTACAATTATTTTAAGTGACATCCTGAATGTTCTATGAAATTAAGCTATTTTGACTTTGGACAAAAAAAGTCATTAGTGAACGGTAGAACGGATGATGAAACTCTGTACCACGCACTTATGAGGCATGTATAATACATAATTAAATGTATGTAATTGTATGTATAATACACGCGGCAAGCCGACCGACTCTTTTTTTGAACAGAACATTATCTCCAAAAGTCAATATTTGACAAGCGTCCAACAGGGCAGTCCGCAGCGGAGGTTTCATTCGGTAAATCCTCAAAAACAACGCGCCGTGATTGCCGCAGCCACGGGTTTGTTTTGGCAACGTTTTGTCTCCATACAACGCAACAATATTCTAACAGCAGTAGGTTACCTACGCTCTAGGAGAAATACGTCACTCAAGTTTTGGGATATTGTAGCCTAGAGACGCTCGGAATCGATCAATAAGAACAACTAACCTACACCGCGGTACAGAACCAGGGCCCCGATTTTATAACTTCAGTTGTATGTCGATGGAATGGTCGCCATTTTATCCGTTCAGATAGCGAATTTATATCCAAATTTCATATATCTAATGAAGGCTGCTTTGACTGGTGGCGCCACCGCCCCACCTGCATTTTCAGTTGCTAGGTAGTTTACAACTGCTGGTCGGGGTGGTTGCCAGCAAGTATATGAAAATTAAATAGTTCTCAGTTTCGCCACCTGAACAGATAAAATGACCTTCATTCCATCGACTCACAACTTAAGTTAGGGAATCGAGGCCCTGGTGGATTACCATAGTGGCAATTTAGCAAGAGCTTTTTCGTGCTTTGAAAGGCTCGTTACTTCCATGCTTGACTGGGAGTGAAAGAAAAACTTTGAATGTACCAGCTGCCTACTCTTCCCAGGCATATTGTAAAAGTCCGTAAGTGGGACGCGAGGGCTTTGTTCTATCGTGGGAAAAAGGCTGATAAACTCTCACCATTATAATGTTTCATCTAATAACCATTTGAATTTATGTTAAGTGTGGCATCAAGTGGTTCTACAACCACTGATGCTCTGTCTACCTACTTCAGGATTAAAGGCGTGAACGTATGTGAAAGGCTGGTTAAACCATGGTTCTGTCAATTGCCGATTGACCTCAGTGGTTAAACCAAGTCAGAGGCCATTTGGCGGATTGAAAACTCTGACACCAGGCTTAGTCAAGTTCGCCACATACTTGAACTGCTAGGTAAAGAGGGGTGGTGTTGTGGTGTAACCAGGTTACCCGCCGGTTGGCCGTATGCCAGCCGGCGCGGCGGGCGCCACGAACTGCGGCAGAGGTGTCTCGCAGGATACACACGGTTATTTAATAGGGCCGTGCAAACTAGATTTTGTGCTAAGATTGAAGTGGATTTGAAATCTATCCTTTTATTTATCAGGAAGTAAGTCTATTTAAAAAAATATGTATTTTGCGAAAAGGACATTTTAAGAAAATGATTATGCCTTTGAGCCAGAACGTTGCAATAAAGTAGTTATCATTTTGGATCTGTTGAAAACAAACAAAAAAAATGCATAGAACATAAATAACGTTCAAAATCGCTCAAAATTAAAGCACTTGCTCAACGTTGAACATTTTATCCCTCCAGTGTCTCACTGTGTTTCTGTGCTGTTTAAATAGACCTTAAAATCATGAAATACTTTTATCCATAGAAATTTTGATGTGAATATTTCATTTTTGTTGAAAGAAAGAAATGTTTTTTTGGGAATAAATTACTTTGAAACATTGGGTTGAAAATTACGTTAAGGTATTCTTTTTTTTTAATGATTTACCTTTATATTATTAGTTCATTAATATTAAAATACCACAATTAAGTAACAGAATGAAAACAAATTGCTCTGTAAAAAGGACCATTTTGTCTCGATGACCTCCTTTGGAAAATAATTTTCTTTTAAAATTCTGTGCTCGTATTAATGGGCTCCGCACAGCTTGTCGCCGCCGGCTTTGCCTGTCGTCAGCGGCCCGTCAGACGTTCATTAATTAATTAATTTTAAGTTGTCCTCCCGCCGCAAGCTAGCTAATTCTATTTGTTTAGACCTCACTACTTGAAGGAAGCTGCAAGAATGTTGATTCAAAGACGGTGTGGTTAATAAAATTAGTTCAACTTCGATTTATTTGAACTAAGAAATATTGTAGAGATGTTGTGCTACAATTTAATTAATTTGAAGTAGTATTGTGATATTCAACTCATAAATAATTGTGTTTGCAATGAATGTTGTTGTATATTTATATGAAAAATAGTTTAAGTTATTATATCTTTTTTATTATTTTGTTAAGTTGTTGTAGGAGAGAAATGCGAGGGAGGTCTTCGCCCAGCAGTGGGTTCTCATAGCTTAGGAAAAAAAGTTATAATATACAAAATATTTACGTCCTTTTACAGAGAACATACTTAAAATTAAGTTGATGAAGCCTCCTTTTAAGTTGCCTGTGCGATTGTTTTGCTATCCCATTTATGATAGCAAAACAATATTTTATGCAAAATTTTATAAAGAATTCACGCTCCGTGAAGTAAAATTAAAAAAGAAAATGTTTTTTTCTTTTACTTCAATTATTCATATTTCTTGCTTCAATTCTACATTTACCAAATCTGTCGTAACAATACGTTAAATTGTTGGTCACAGATTTGAGCAAAATGTATTCTCCTTCTCCACAATAATGTTAAATGAATCGGAACGCTCCAATCTGGGAGGGACTTAAAGGGCAAAAAAGGGAAAAGTAAAAAAAGTTGTAGCGTTTTATTTAACGAAGGCCGTGAGTAATGTGTTGATATCCGTCATCTCGAGCCCGAGCCCCGAGCCCTGAGACACAGCTCTCGGTCTCACAAATATCAAGTAGTACATACACATACATAAGCTCACGCTTGTAATCCCTAACGTATGGTGATCGGTTGAAAATAACACCATCCCATCTCTTTCCGTGGGTGTCGTAATAGGCGACTAAGGAAACACATATGAGACCTGCCTCCTAGTAATCCATCTCAGGCAACGACACTTAATTTGTTTCTGAATCTGAGGTGTCGTCCTATGGTCTCATGCGGTGTGGTAGGCTCTGTAAAGGGCCGTCTGGTTCTCGACCACCCTCCTACCGAAGTCCGACGCCAAACAGCTTGCTGTGTTCCGTCGGTGCGTGGGAGTACCAGTGCCTTTATAGGTATTTTCTGGGTTAACTCGCTCCATCGTCGACCTCATCTTTGACCTTATGGTCAAGGTTGAGATCAAGAGTTAATCCATCTTATAATAAAAATAAAATAACGGGGTAGGCAGAACACCACTCGTTCTAGAACCACCAGACGCCACGTTTGACACAAAATGTGAGGGTTATCAGATGGAACAAGTTGAAGTTTAGTGAGAAGTGGTCACCTTTCACTCTATATACAACAAAACCCTCGCATTCCACTAACAGACTGCTACCAAGCAGTTACTTACCACGTCCATACTCCCACGCCTCTGTCACAAATCGCTATTATAAATCTAGTTGACTTCCACGCTGGACTGAGAGTGAAAGAAAAACTAAGAATGTGCCAGCTGCCAACTCTTCCCGGGCATACTGTAGGAGCATGTAAGGGGGACACGAGGGTTTTGTTGTATCGAGGGTGAAAGGCTGACAACTTATCACCACTATACTCCATCTAATAATCTTCAGAATTGAATATCAAGGGTGGTGTCAAGTGGTCCCAGAACCGTGTGACGCCTATAATCTGTAAGGGATTATAGGCGTGAGTGTATAGATAGTTTTTTTTTACCAGCCCATGTACGTCCCCACCGAAAGACGCGGGCCTCCCTTCGAAACCCGAAGGGGATTTAGGCCATAGTCCAATGCGGGTGTCCACCAACCCGCATTGGGCCAGCTCGTCTTTCGAAAATGAATTTTCCTGGACGGGTTTCATCACGATGTTTTCCGTCACCGTGATGTAAGTGATAATTAGAAATCTGTACATAAATCCGAAAAGACGAATTAAGTTGTACAGGCCCGTACCAGGATTTGAACATGCGACCTTCCGATTACAAGTCTGGTTCATCACCAACTGGGCTATCACCGCACGATAGATTATTATTCTTAAACTGCAAGGTTCTCTACTACAATATTTTTTTATAAACTGCTCATCGTTCGCTCGCAATCACGGAGACCGTGACAAATACCCGCGACTCGCGCGAATAATGCGCGCCATTTGTACGGCCCGTGACGTGACGTCACGACTGGCCCGTCCTTGTCTTGACTTGACTTGCAAATTACTGAAATACTGCGGCTAACGAAGATATTAGTCTGAAGCTGCCCGTAGTGCCTACTCATGGAATATCTTTATTGTTGAACTGAGTTGTGTCTATGGAAAATAACCACTACGAAATTTAAGGACCGCCTGTTTTTTTTATTATCTTAATTTTAAAATACACCACGGACTGAGTGTCCTTGCCTTTTTTAGAACTGTCTTAATTATTGTATTAATTATTTTTTTCTTTTCTTTAACGGTAACTCATGACTATGTACTTAATACTAGTCCATCCGTGTTCATTTTTTAAAGTTAGGTTATATAGGCTTTTTTAGGTTCGGTTAGGTTTGTGTATGTTCCAAGGGACGCACGACATAAAGGAAAACCTTGATGTGAGTGTGTATAGCGTTTAATTTTTTATTTTGGATTTCTAAATTCAATTAATCGTAGCAAGTTTAAGTCAATCATAAAAAAAATATTAGTATTTTTATTGCTGGATGGGATTTAAAATAGAAACATTTGAAAGTAACTGTTTGCCCGAGATTTCTTTTAAGTTGGCTTTAGAAAAATGAAAGTGCCTATTATTTACTGCAGAGTTTCATAGAAATCCATTTTATTTAACATTTTCGTGAAAGAGTTACAGACATCCACCCATCCTCACAACCATGCGCATTCAAATATAAAAAGGATAGGACAGGACTGTAATAATTATGTAGAGACCTATCAAAACGTAAATTCAGTAGGTGAACGTTATTTAGTTTGGAGCTGTCAGAAACGGGTTAGGTATTGATCGGTATTTGCGTCCGTCGCTCGTTCGGCTGTCTCCCTTCTTTTGCAGTGTTTGTTGCTAGTTGTTTGTCAACAACTTGCTGTAACTCGCAAGTCGCTACAGTCGGTATCGACTTCCACCAGCGCCGCCGGAAATGCTGTTTAACCCCTCGTCTGTTTAACCCCTTGTCTGAGAGTTTGACGTCTTTGAGTTTGTTTTGAAGTCGCCTGCAGTGACCCAATTAAAGAGGTTTGTTGAGAAATATATATAACCGCAGAAATCTTAAAAAATGAATTCTGTACTTGATCCCACATATCAAAATACTTTAGGTGCTATGTCTTCAAAGCAATGAAGGGGAAAAAGATACACTTATACAATAGATACATATTTATATGTAAAGAAAAGATATGTCGTGTTTATCACGTAATTCAGAGTTACCATATAGCTTTCACAGTTCGTGAATTTTCACAACACATTAATATGAAGAAAAAAACAAAATTGAATAGAATAATTTAGATATATAATATGTTTTGAGAAAAAAGAGAACGGAGTAATAAATTACTCAAACCCTTATTGTCTCGGTAAAGAAAAAGACAAAATGTTTTATAAATTACCTACACGGGTATATAATTGAATACCACAAGAAAATCACAAAGAGAATAGCAGTAGGCGGAGGATAGGCAATAAATAAATTCAATATATTGTGAAAACTAGTAAGAATAATACATAAGTAAGGGCGGAAAGCTAGTAATCGTAAGATTTATATGAATTAGCAGCTCGAGCACGTGCTCGCGCGCGGAATGCGCCGCGGTCCTATGTCAAAATGTCAACATTGACAACCCCGAAGGGCGAGCAAGCCTTTGCGCGGGGCCCTCGCGCAATCAAAGTGAAGTTTAAGCGTCAGCCGAGTGACGCGCCGCGCGAGTTTGTCGCCATCGTGCTCGCGCTGTAAGTGTTCAATGACAATGTCAAAGGTCATTTGGCATTTTGGAAACTCTAACACAAAATGTTAGTCAGGATCGCACATCCTTGATTTTATTTACACGATAGGGAAGAAAGAAGGGATCATCAGATATTTCAATGTGATATAACTTTTTTGTTAAACTTGATACATACGTATTCAAATTGCGGAAGAAATTTTCTGTGATACATATAAATAATAGAAACAGATCTAGATGACAAAAATACCTAAATATATTTAATTAACAAGTTCCCTTCGCTGTGGACACCGTAAGGAGTTGGGGTATTGAGGCCAGGGGTTCCATCGCCGAGGTAGGTCGGCGTCTTAGGGATAAGAGCTGTGACCCCCACTCCGGTTCATACTTGGTGCAAAGGTTGTCCATTGCCATTCAACGTGGTAATGCTGCAAGTGTTATGGACACCTTTGCACCAAGGATAACAAGGGACGGGTTATTTGACTGATAATTTTGAACATTTTTATTTTGTAATTTTTGACATATTTGTAATTTTTGACAATTGAAACTACATTACCTTTTATTTACAAGTTTACATAAAAACTTGATAACATGCTGCTTGAAGTTTACTTGTGCTGTGATACTAGCCTTGATATGAAATTACAAAATATTACATTTACGTTCAACTAATAAAATTCTGGGAAGGGAGCAATAATGTGTAATACTTGCTTCTGCTTTACTTTAGAAAATGATATCTACCTAGAGAATGATAATACCAGCCCATATACATCCCCACCGAGGGGCACGGGCCTCCCTTCGAAACACGAAGGGGATTTAGGCCATAGTCCATCACACTGGCCCAATGCGGGTTGGTGGACCGCTCGTCTTTCGAGAATGAATTTTCTTGGACGGGCGGGTTTCATCACGATATTTTCCTTCACCGTTGAGCAAGTGATAATTAGAAATCCGTACATAAATCCGAAAAGACGAATTTAGTGGTAGAGGCCCGCACCAGGATTTAAACCCGCGACCTTCAGATTACAAGTCTGGTTCATTACCAACTGGGCTATTAAAACCTGATTATATTATTAAGTTAATATGACTACGCGTTATAATGAAAACACGTGATGTTAGAAAAGTTAATTAAAAAACAATGGTTTTTTAATTTAAATTTTCTTATAATTATTTGTAGCGCTACGAGGGAGACCCTGTTTCTGCCTGTACCATGTGAAAGAATAGATTTCAGGTTTTGCGCTTTTTTATTAACACGTATAATGAGTCAAAATAAAGTATTGATCAAACCATTATGAGTATATATGTATTTATTCTTTATTTTACAATGATAATACGGAGGATAACAAGTTTACAGTACTAGGAAGTTTAAATTATTAATAAAACGAGATTATATTAGAGTTATAAGTACCTATAATAAATAAGACGACTTTGAAGTGATATCCTTACGAAATAATATGTGATGGAAATAACTTTCTTCTTATCTTATTTTTATCTTAATCATATAGTAATCCATCCCAGGCAACGACACTTCATTTTTTTCTGGATCTGAGGTGTCGTCCTATGGTCTCATGCGGTGTGGTAGGCTCTGTAAAGGGCCGTCTGGTTCCTACCGAAGTCCGACGCCAAACAGCTTGCTGTGTTCCGTCGGTGCGTAGGAGTACCAGTGCCTTTATAGGCATTTTCTGGGTTAACTCGCTCCATCGTCAACCTCATCTTTGACCTTATGGTCAAGATTGAGGTCTAGAGTTAACCCATCTTATAATAAAAAGAAAAAAAAATCAGCCAATTTATCTTATTGGCTGTATACATTTTTAATATAGGTAAGGGCTATGTAATGTAACATGTATAAGCTGTGAAGTTTGCAATAAAGTAAATAAATAAATTAATTTTAAAAAAAACGTATTTCAGTAAATCTCGCCTCCCTGGCTTTTCTTCCGACGTTATCCCCAAAGTGCTCTTTTTGCCTGAAGTTTCGTAAATACCGATAGTTTCCGACTTGATGACTGATTACCGTGACTAGCAGCAATCTGCTCTCAAATACCTACACAATACTTGGTTACTTACATGTATTGCTCGTAGGTAGATACTTATTATGGAACAACGCTTTAGATTGCTCACTGATGGATAATTTCAAAAATAGACATAAAATTATTAAAGGAAATTAAGGAAAAACTTCTATGCTGGACTGGGAGTAAAAGAAAAACATAGAATGTGCCAGATGCCTACTCTTCCCAGGCATACTGTAAAATTTAATAAGGGAAGGTGAGGGTTTTGTTGCATAGTGGGCGAAAAGCTGACAACCTTAACACCATATTTCATCTTATAAACCCTTTAAATTTATCTCAAACATGACATCAAGTGGTTTTAAAATCACTGTTGCTCTGCTTACCCTATAGGGATTATAGGCGTGATCGTGTACTTCATAAAGGACAATTTAATAGCATTGTCTACCTAGTATGGCCCGCGAAAACTCACGCATCACGACAGTCAGGTGACGGTGAAACTTCAGAAACTTCACTTTGATTGCGCGAGGGCCCCGCGCAAAGGCTTGCTCGCCCTCTGGCGTTGTTATTCGACGATTTAGACATTTTTTGATTGCGTGGTATCCACGTTGTGCTGAGCTGCTGTTCATTTTACGTTTTAAAGTTTTCTATACCATACCATACATTCACGCCTATAATCCCTATCGGAGTAGGCAGAACGTTTTTTTTTTATTTATTATAAGATGGGTTAACTCTTGACCTCAATCTTGACCATAAAGGTCAAAGATGAGGTCGACGATGGAGCGAGTTAACCCAGAAAACGCCTATAAAGGCACTGGTACTCCCACGCACCGACAGAACACAGCAAGCTGTTTGGCGTCGGACTTCGGTAGGAGGGTGGTCGCGAACAAGACGGCCCTTTACAGAGCCTATCACACCGCATGAGACCATAGGACGACACCCCAGATTCAGAAAAAAATTAAGTGTCGTTGCCTGGGATGGATTACTAGGCGGCAGGTCTCATTTGTGTTTCCTAAGTCGCCTCTTACGACACCCACGAAAAGAGATGGGGTGGTGTTATTCTCAACCGATCACCACACGGCATAAAAGCCAGCTTCTGAGGGTTATGATATGGAACATGAGTATAGTGGTGATAGGTTGTCTGCTTTTCACCCACGATACATAAAAACCCTTGCGTCCCACTTACTGGCTTCTATAGTATGCCTGGAAGAGTTGGCAGTTGGCACATTCTAAGTTTTTCTTTTACTCCCTGTCCAGCTCCTCTGAGAGACAATAAATTCACTGGTTGACTCCGTTGGTACTTGTTATTCCGATCGGAGCCATCCGCCGCGAAGCCGTTGAGGACCGCCGTATCCAATTGGCTACATCATCGTCATCGTCATCATCATATCAGCCTTTTGCAGTCCATTACTGAACATAGGCCTCCCCCAAGATGCGCCACTTTGCACGATCCTCTGCTTTTTTCATCCAGCCACTACCCGCTATCTTCTTTAGGTCATCTGACCATCTGGCTGGGGGGCGTCCTACACTACGTTTGCCAAAACGTGGTCTCCATTCACTACATTCATACAAAATTTTAAAACAAAAAACGGGAAATGATAAGAAGATGGAACGGATGATTAAAATTCGTTTTTTCTGAACCACAATCGGAACTTGGTTTCTTCAACAACTTAATTAATCACAATCTCTGTTATAAAAAAAACTGGTCTTTCTTCTAAGTTCTTTCTCTCGAGGTACCTCGAGGTATGTACATACCATGCACTACGGGATAGAGTCTCTTTGAGCAGACAATGATAGAAAAAACGCAAGGAACAATCGTCGGCGGCGCATGTCCGTGACACCGTGATATATGGCGGGCACTCATCGGGGGGGACGAAGTGAGGGGGGAGGGGGGGTAGGGCTGCTGGTTATTTGGAATTTGGTTCAAGGGTCATTCGCAGGAAATATTATTTCTTTGGTTCATACTTTTGTCACTATTCATTATCATCGTTTTGAAAAGCGACACAAAACAAAAAATTAAAGTATCATTGAGATAAAAATATGAAAGTAATGGCTTAAAATGATGTAGCCTTTGCTTTAATCCAGGGTGTCAGCTACCCCTATACCAAATTTTATCAAAATTGGTCCAGCCGTTTGAGCGTGAAAAAGTGAAAAACGTCCATACAACCATAAATTCTTCAAAAACTTTTACTGTTATCAGTAGGATTATTTTATTGTGTTTGTAAGAAATTAGAATAGAACTGCGTGAAACCCTCACTCAATAAATATTTCTGCCAGCTTGGACTGGGAGCAGAATAAATGTGTCAGGAGTTTTTCTTCTCAGGTCTACTATAAGGTCCGTATTACGGAACGTGACTCAGACTCTGATCTATACTTGAGTAGCAGTTGTTTTTGTCATTTTGATAGTGAGAGAAAGAAACAATCAATACTTAAGTAAAAATAGTTAAATATGTTATTGTTTTTATATTTTTTTTAGTCCATATACTTTAGAAAACGTATTTTCTTAGACATGCGGGTTTCATTGTGAGGTTTTCCTTCACCGCTGAGCAAGAGATAATTAATGAAATCCGAAAAGAATAATTTATTGGTACAAGCTCGCACCAGGATTTGAACTCAAAACCTTCCGGATACAAGACTGGTTCATTACCAATAATTAATCCTCGGGAAAAGTTGTCCCTGCGTAGCTCGTTTTAAGTAAAGATTAATTATAATTTATATGTATTTTAGTCTTTAAGGCATATATCTATGAGCCTAGTTGCCTTAAAAACTACAATGAGCTAATTGAAGTCCTTCATGGAATATGAACTAATCTAAATCAGCAAATATACGTCACACAAGTTCATACACCTTTTAAACTTGGATATACATTACATTCGGCAGCCCTATTCGGAGTGGTTAGGGATTTGGTTCCAGAGTAGGGGATGGGGGGGGGGGGTTAAGATAACACTCTATTGTAACCAACAGAATGTCCGATTAAAATGATCGCACAATGGCGGCCTAATGACGGGAAAACCACTTATAAATAACTAGCTTTGCGGCTGCGAGTTCATTCGCGACTTCATCCTTTTCCAAATATAAACTTTAAATTATTATTTAAAGTTAAATAATTAATAATATAATGTATAATATAATGTTTAATATAATATTTTATATTATAACATTATATTCAAAATACATTATACTTTTATGTGAAAGTACTCTGCACTAGAAGGGAAACAAAATTTTGAATATGGCAGGATTTTCTTGTATGGTGGGCGAAAAAGTGACAACATATCAATCACCCTTACATGTGGCGTCAAGTGGATCCGGAATCACATTCTTCTTCTTCTTATCGTGTAGATATAGTCAAGTGTGTGGCGAACTTGGCTATCCCTGGTGTCAGTGTTTTCAAACCGCACTATGACCTCTGACTTGGTTTTAACGACTGTAGTCAATCGACAACAGCCGGGACCGACAGCTTAACGTGCCCTTCGAAGCACGGAAACGCTCGTGATAAATTGCCACTTTGGTCATCCATCAGGTTCCCTGCCTTTGTGTACGTTGCTTAAACTCATTGATCGGTTGACATCAGCGAGCGCCACTGGGCTACGAGAGGACAGGGTAGACAGAACCACATGAAGTTCTGCCCACCATGAAAGGGATTATAGGCGTGAGTATATTATAAATAATAATAAAAATAAAAACTCTTTATTGTTTTAGACTTTAGACAGTTTACATAAACATAGTTCCCTGTCGCACCAAACTAGGTAAAAACCTGTATCTTGGTAGACAGTGTCCGACCGTGACTTTAAGTTGTCTAAAATTTACAATGGAAAACGTAATAAAAAAATATAAATATAAAAAGAAAAAGAAACTTCATGGTACTTTCGTTTGGTAGATGTGTATGTATATATAAATATGTGTATGTGTGTGTGTGTGTGTGTGCGTGCGTGTTCGTGTGTGTGCATGCGTGTGCGTTTGTGATATATAGATATATAATGTGAAAGAGTGTTTGTTTATTTGTCATTCCGTTACGTCAAAACGGAGCGACTGGTTGGTGTGATTTTTACCCGACTACTTACAGCTTTTTTTAAAAAAAAATTATAAGATGGGTTAACTCTTGATCTCAATCTTGACCAAGGTCATATATGAGGTCGACTGTGGATTGAGGTAACCCAAAAAATGCCTATTAAGGCACTGGTACTCCCAAGCACCGACGGAACACAGCAAGCCAAACAGCGTCGGACTTCGGTAGGAGGATGGTGTCAAACCAGACGGCCCTTTACATAGCCACCTCATGAGATCATAGAAGGACACCTCAGATTCAGAAAAAATCGAGGTGTCGTTGCCTGGGGTGGATTAATAGGAGACAGGTCTCATTTGTGTTTCCTGAGTCGCCTCTTACGACACCCACGGAAAGAAATGGGTTCACCACACGGCATATTAAATGAAGCAAATATGAATTATTAACATAAACTTAGCGGAGGGCTGGAAGAAAGATATAGACTACGCGAACCAAGTCGCCGGCAGAAAGCTAGTACATTATATTATTTGATCATTTAATATCTGAACCAAAGCATTTACATTTTCACTTAAACAATCTTATTCACCGTAAAACGTCGAGTTAATCGCTCGAAAGAGTTATTTGTGGAATCGCTTAAGCATTAACTCCGAGAGTATAGGTTTAAGCGCTGGGCTCCGATTCTGTAACTTAAGTTGTGCGTCGATGGAATGGAGGCCATTTTATCTGTTCAGGCGGCGAAATTGAGAACTATTTAATTTTCATATACTTGCTGACAACCACCCCGACCAGCAGCGCCACCGCGCACCGAACGTGAAGTTGTAAACTACCTGCAGCTCTAGCATGATAACGACAAACTCGCGCTCGGCTCACGCTGAAACTTAACTTTGATTGCGCGAGGGTCCTAGTCCTATGTCAGAATGTTGACATTCTGACATAGGACCGTGGTGTTGTCGCGGCGCTGTCACTATTGTACTCGGCCTGCTGCAACTGAAAATTCAGTTGGCGATGGCGCCACCAGTCAAAGCAGCAGTCATTAGATGTATGAAATTTGGATAGTTCTCAATTTCGCCATCTGAACGGATAAAATTGAGACCAATTTTATTTTTTATTTTATTTATTTAGGTTCACCAACAATTGCTTAAACTAATACTTACAAAATTTATATTAAAACAAAACACATTGACAAGTGCAACAATCACTTATAGGTAAACTCCTCATGCATATATAAAACAACTGAGTGTGCTAAAATACGGTTACAATCGGCTAGTTTATGAAAAAGGGGCGGTGAATGTATGTCGAGGACGTTACTGCACTGGTTTAAAATTTTGCACATTCTAAAGATAGGTGAGCTACAACTCAACATGAACAATTCTATCGACACACAACTGAAATTATAGAATCGGGGCCCTGGGTGTCGTTAGAGGTGGCAATTCGGTACAAGCCGTAAGCTGTAAGCCGATTTGGTAGATTACACCGCGAAGCCGAGCCGAGCCGTGTAGGATTGTGACCACCATCGGCTTAAGGTCTTCAGTGAATAGTAACACTTAGGACTTTTTGAATTTTCAGGAGAAAAATGTATACGAAAATTGTTATTATTTTCACGTCGTATTCTCAGAATACAAAATAATATTTTTACGCTAGACAAGAGTTTTAAGAAATACCTAGCTTTCGTTGGTAGTTGCAAATGTTTCGTAGGCATACAATCATAAAAACATTATAATATAATATCTCACAGAAGAGGATCTCTCCCGAAAAAAATAACGAGATTTTTGTATAATAATTAACCAATTTTAAAAAGATTAAAATAGTAAGATAAATTCCGATAGGAGTGATGGATTATACAGAAGACAGATTATAAGTTGAAAAAATTTGCCCAGTAACAGGAAAAGGTAGATAAAAAATTGTTGTGTTTTCACACACACATTTGGAGTTGATCTTCCGCACGAAATTTTTCCGACCTCTGATTGATTCTTCCAAATAAAAGGTCCCGCCGCGGCAGGCGTCGACAACATTTAATTGTACGAGTTTTGTAAAGAAATTGAAGGAAATTGAAGACTAATTTGAAACGTTCTTTTCCTGTTACGTCTTCTCTTCGAAAAAAACTTTACAAATACGATTTACTTTTTCTTTTTGATGAGAAAAATACGAGTGTTTATTTTTTCGTAAATTGAAGCTTTTTTCTTTGTATTTGGATGATTTATTCTATTAATTTTTTTTTTCATACAATATTTTTGGAAAACTGAATTTTCCATACTAACGTTTTTGG
This sequence comes from Aproaerema taeniolella, assembly GCA_949987775.1. NCBI lineage: Eukaryota > Metazoa > Arthropoda > Insecta > Lepidoptera > Gelechiidae > Aproaerema > Aproaerema taeniolella. The sequence goes on along the minus strand of OX465265.1, from coordinate 15,732,943 downwards.
ATTTTTCTCGGGAATACGAAATTCAAATTTAGCAAAATTTTGTAGGAAGGTTTGGACAACATTAAGTTAATTTTCATCATACTTACTTTATTGAAAGTTGTAACTGTAACAACGGTACAGCAAAAATAAGCAATGAAACGGGCAACGGATGAAACGAGCTATACTATATTTGAGCTTCTTTTTCAGCAAATAAATCTAATATAAATATGTATTAATTTGACTCAATATCTCCGTTATATGGCCAAGGTTTTAAATAAAAAACAATTTTAGTAATAGCTGTTCAATCAAATAAATTATGAATAAAATAAAGCTTGAGAAAAAATCGGCAATTTCATAGGTAAGATTTCATCATGTATCAGACTGGTATATTTTCCAGTCACTCAATACAAGAAGTAACGACGCAAAGTGTCTATTGCAATAATATTTACCTGTATTGATTGATGTCTTCTTTTTCATCTTAATGCTGCCAATATGACCTCTTAAGGTCACCAATCCGGTCACATACGGGGTAGGCAGAGCCTCAGTGGTTCTGGACCATTTGATGCCGTTTGACATAAATTCTGAGGGTTATTAGATGAAATATGATGTTTAGTGGTGAGAGACAAAAAATTCAAAACACACACAAATAAACACACACAAATACACACATAATTAAGTTGTATTCTGTACTTCTTTTAATTCGAGAGAGGGGGCCAGGAAACCATAGCGCAGGGAATCCTAGTTTGGAATCCTGTCTCCCGCTTACATAAAAAAATATTAATGCATAGTAAGAACTATATAAATTGTAAAATTATGTATTTGGGAGAAATAAAGTATTTTTTATTTTATTTTATTTACAATACAGCCAAACCCTTGCGTCCCTATTACTCACAGTATGCTTAGGAAGAGTTGGCAGCTGGTGCATTCTAAGGTCCATATTACAGAAGGAGACTCAAGTCTCTGTAGTTCTAGTGAATAGGCATCTTCTGGGTGAGCTTGCTACATCCTGGACTACATCTCCGCCTCTGGACTAGATTGTGGTCAAGAGCAAACCCATTATCTATAAATAAACAAAATAAATAAACGCTACACACTCAAAGGCCCACACTAAGGTTTTCCCTTGTGTCGTGGGTCCCTTGGAACACACAATGAACACAAACACCCATGACCCGAGAACAATCATCTGCTTTTTACACAAATGTTTGCCCCTACTGGGGCTCGAACCCAGGACCCGCCGATCAAGAGGCAGCGTCACTACCACTCGACCAAACAGGCCGGGCCGTCAAAAAAAGCCTCTCTTAGCAGCCCATATACGTCCCCACCGAGGGGCACGGGCCTCCCTTCGAAACACGAAAAAAATAATAATAATAATAAAAATAAAAATTATATATATAATATTTCTATGAAATAAAAAAGCCTTGATCTTTACTTAAGTGTTGATTGACTGGTCCTCTTACTATCAAAATTTCAAAGAAGACTACTACTTAAGTATAGATCAGAGTCTAAGTCGCGTTTTGTAATACGGACCTTATTTTTTCATTCACTCCCAGTCCCCACTGACCAACTGCTACTAAATCTAGTAAACAACAGCTACCATTTGCAGTTTCCCGCATATCGCCCAAAACGGGGACAGACAAACAGTCTATCCGTATAATAGACACCGAATCAACAACACACGAACACACAATCAGGTTCACCCGCAGTTATGTTAGTGCTAATGGAGCGCCGCGGCCGCGCCGTTTCGGGTGTACGCTGTACTATCAAAAGCACTTTAAATGTGACAGACATTATATTAGATTCTGTCTATTTAAATAAGTAATTATAAATAACTAGCATCCCACTCGGGACTTCGTTCCCTTGATAATTCGGGAAAATTATGTAGCCTATATTACTCAGGGATAGTGTAGCATCCTAATGGTGAAATAATTTTTGAAATCGGTCCAGTAGTTTCGGAGCCTATTCGTTTCATACAAAAATTTCCTCTTTATAATATTAGTTTAGATTAGTACAGTTAGTAATAGTAAGTATACATATATAGTATCGATTAAGCTCTCGTAGCCAAATAATGGGTCCTTTGCGACACACATAGAGACAAAAACAAACATCCAGCCTCAAGAACAAACATCTCCTTTTACACATATGTTTGCCCCGACCAGGGATCGAACCCAGGCACCGTCAATTCAGAGGCAGCATTACAAATACAGAGTAACCTTAGATCGCATAGTGAAACTATGGAGGTCCATTTTTTTAAATTATAAGATGGATTAACTCTTGACCTCGATCTTGACCGTAAAGGTCAAAGATGAGGTCGACGATGAAGCGAGTCCACCCAGAAAATGCCTATAAAGGCACTGGTACTCCCACGCACCGACGGAACACAGCAAGCTGTTTGGCGTCGGACTTCGGTATGGGTGGTCGCGAACCAAACGGCCCTTTACAGTGCCTACCACAACACATGAGACCATAGGACGACACCTCAGATTCAGAAAAAAATTAAGTGTCGTTGCCTGGGATGGATTACTAGGAGGCAGGTCTCATTTGTGTTTCCTTAATCGCCTTTTACGGAAAGAGATGGGGTGGTGTTATTCTCAACCGATCACCACACGGCAAGGGAGGTTCATTCTTTCTATAATAACTTTTCCAAAAAGTTTTCCGATATGAAATTCTTAAAAAAATTAATTTGATTTTGATCTGGGAAAAGTTGTTCAGTTACTTGTTACTTCATTAATTTTCTCTAACTAATTGAAAGTAATCCTGTTTATGGAATGTGGTTTGACTAAAATGATGTGCTTCTGGCTGTACCAGGGCATTGGAAGAGAGTCAATCGGGAGTAACAATTAGATCGTGTTCGGTTTTGGGGAGCTATTTTACTATCACACTGTTATGTTTTATTAAACAGTTTAGTTCGAGGTGGATCAAAACTAGAGCGTTTATTTTCTACAGATAAAATCACTAAGTATATTTAAAAGTATAAAAAGAAAAAAAATATATTATCACAAAATAATTTCAAATGAAAACTTAATAACTAATTTAAAAATTAATAAAAAAGTGTGAAAATAGGAAAATAGCTCAGCTTGTGCAGTGAGAGACTTAAACCAATTTTTCTATGGTTTCTTAAAACTTAAATACCGAGTTAGCGAAAAGGTTCTGACTTAATCAGATATTAAGTCAATTAAAATCAGAAATAAGGAAAGGACATCATTCAAAACGTAGCAAAATTGAAAAGTGGCGGTAAAAAAGGTAAAGTTATTATTTTAAAAGGACACATTATTCTTAACATTTTTATATGACAGCTAAGCTGTACGACCTTTACGAATTTTTCTTTTTCAAGATTAAAAATCTAGATTTTCAAGCTTAAATACATCTTTAAATCTAGAATTTGAACCTTTAACCTAATACGAAAAATGTTTGTATTACAATCTATGGAAACACTATTTTCTATGGCCGGAACATTTAAAATATAGATTTATAAGTGTCAAGAACAAATCTAGTAATGGTCGTACAGCTTAGCTATCATACTAAAAAATGTTTAGAATAATATGTTCTTTCGAAGTAATAAATTTACTTTTTTTGACCGCCACTTTAAAAATTTTGGTATTTTTTGTATGGGGCGTGAATGATGTTCTTTATACGATTGAGTTAAAAAGAGCGACCCTCTGAGTTTCTTACCTATAGGCGTAGATCCCAGGGCCGCCAGACCGTCCTTATTTTCTCATAATGTGTGGGAAATAGTAGAGCTAGTACGTACTAGTATTGTATGAATACCAGCTAACCTGGGCCGGCGGCCAATTTTCAGCTATCAGGTTCTGAAGGTACTTCCAAAAATTACTCGCTTGTCTTGAAGTCTGGCTGCTGATGTCTTATAGAATATAATTAATTAAATATAAAAATTAATGTTCAACACCGCCAGACACTCTCCGTCGGCTGTAATTTCTGCCAGACGCTTTACATTTCGCAAGTAAATTACGCGATTATACCTACAATCTGAGCCGTGATTTTTGTATATGATATTCAGGGAACTATAACAATATTTTATATAGCACCCAGACTTCAAGACAAGAGAGCAATTTTTGGAAGTACCTTCAGAACCTGGTAGCTGAAAATTAGCCGTCGCCCAGGTTAGCTGGTATTCGTACATTACTAGTACGTACTAGCACTACTATTTCCCACACATTTGGTTTATGAGAAAATAAGTAAGGTCTGGCGGCCCTGGGATCTTGGTCTATACCTATTCTTCTCTGAAGAAGACTGCACCTTTGCGATTAAGCGCAAAGTTAAAAATCCTAATGTAATTCAATACTTCCACTTATTTAAATTAACATTCTGAATGTTCTATAAAATAAAGTTAATATTGACTTTAACTTGACATATGTCACAGATTAGCTATGACGCTGATATTGAGCACTAAGAAGTTGATTAGTTCGCAGTCAAAATACATTTGGTTATTATACAAGGCTTTAGGTATCTCTCTTTCACCCTCTCGGGTGGTTAATCAGTCCATGAAACTGAACAACTTCCTCAAGGAACATAGGTCAAAATACGAAAAAAAAATTGTGATCTCCTATATAAAATGTGATGAAGTTTGTATGGGAAGTCAAAATTTTTTTTTCGTATTTTGACCTATGTTCCTTGGGAAAGTTGTTCAGTTTCATGGCCTGATTAACCACCCGAGATGTGGAGAGTTGAAAGAGAGATACCTAAAGTCCTGTATATACATATATTTATGTATTTATTCTTTATTATATACATACATACTATTATTATTATTATTATTATTATTATTATTAGATGGGTTAACTCTTGACCTCAATCTTGACCATAAGGTCAAAGATGAGGTCGACGATGGAGCGAGTTTACCCAGAAAATGCCTATAAAGGCACCGGTATTCCCACGCACCGACGGAACACAGCAAGCTGTTTGGCGTCGCGTCGGACTTCGGTAGGAGGGTGGTCGCGAACCAGACGGCCCTTTACAGAGCCTACCACACCGCATGAGACCATAGGACGACACCTCAGATTCAGAAAAAAATGAAGTGTCGTTGCCTGGGATGGATTACTAGGAGGCAGGTCTCATTTGAGATTCCTTAGTCGCCTCTTACGATTACGACACTCACGGAAAGAGATGGGGTGGTGTTATTCTCAACCGATCACCACACGGTTCACACGGTTCAATACATATATAAGCTCACGCCTTATTCTTTATTGTAAAATGATAATACAGAGGACAGAAAGTTTACAGAAATAGGAAGTTTACAAGTTATTATTCAGCTTTAGACTAGAACTGTCCCCTATTTTTCATTAGACATTGTTCCCTCAAACATATACACATTTCAGTAACTAACTTTGCATGAGTATTTCAAGATACTATTCACATTTCTAACAAACCACTTACAAAGCAATCTAAACTCTAGAAGTTCACACATAGAGTGCTAAATCGCGCATTGTTTTCGCTTATCATGCAGTTCTATACATCAGAATGCATTTCAAATGCTATCCATTTCAGATTAGGTTAGAAATCCTATGAAATATGTTGCTTGGCTTGCAAAGCCATCAGCTTCGACCGCAATGGAATTGCAACCATATGTTTACAAGGATAAGGTTGAGATTTGTGTATGTAATGGGGATAAACGGGGGCTTGGGGCTAATCCGTACAATCAACACCTCTCCTCCCGTTTCCCTTGCCTCACCCCCCCTGTTCTTGTTTAAACTTGTTCTCCAAATTACAAGTTTGGTTTGTTTATTGAAGAGAAGTTGTTTGATGCCGTTCGTGCAATTAATTCGATTCTCTTGTTGAATCCTCGGATTTGTCTTCGTTATGTCGACGATATAATACTGGTTCGGTGTATTTATCTAAATACAACTTTATCTAAGTGAAAGCCCTCTGTAATGGCCCTGGATAACTGTAAACTTGGAGTGACTTCAAATTCCCCGGTTAGCAAAACTTAAAAAAGAGGTGAACTTCGCTCCATTAAACTGAAATATTATAAATGCGAAATTTTGTTCCTCTTTCACGCCCAAACGGCTGAACCATTTTTGATTAAATTTGGTATGGATGTAGCTGACATTCTGAATTGAGACATAGGCTACGTAATTTTCCTAAATTCCCATGAGAACGAAGTCCCGGTGGAAAGTTAGTTCTCAATATTTTTTGCAAGCTAGTTTAGAACACCCAGAATTTTAATAACTTTAATAGAATAGAATAGAAAAAAAATCTTTATTTTATAGGACCCTCAGAATGACACTTAAATAAGTCAAGAGTACATTAAATACATACGATTAATCATTAAAAAGAATTTAAATATATACATACTGCAAGGTGTATTTTAGGGGGCGATAGTAAAACAGCTTGCTTCTTCGTGATATTTAGTTATAATTAACAATAGCTTCTTCGTAAACACAATCTTTTACTTCATTTACAAAAATCACAATTGTAACACAGATACTTTTTATTTTTAAATAGTGCTATTGCACGCCTATCGTCGAAATACAATTTTTTCGCGGGCTAAGATTATTAATCCGCAAAGAACAAATATTCAATCCGCCACGATCAAACAATGAATGGCGCAAGACCAGATCTTCAATCATTTCGAATCTTGACATCGAATACCATTTCAAACCTTTGAAATTGATATTCGAATTATCTTCTTCGAAATGATCGAGTGAGAAAGAAGTTGCGTTATGCCCGATCCTCTGTGAAGGTCTGCATACCACAACTGCCTTCCCCCCATTGAAAAATTTTCGATCGGTCGAAAATTTTTTTCAACAGGCCTACCTAACTTTCTATACGATGGCCCTAAGTTTTTTAATCCATCGGGGTGGCCTTGAAGTAGCATCTCTCTGGGCTGCATTTGATCAGGTGGTCGGGTCGGTCTTCTTTCTTCCATCAGGATAAAGATCTTCTTTGTTCGGATGATGGGGAAATAAGACCGAATATTAATAGCTCCTATCAAACCCGCACCTGTCCCTTACTAAAAATTAAAAGGAGTAAACAAGTGTTAGCTCGACGCTGCACACCCGGGTACTGCCTTTATGAACATGAAGCCGAAGGTCACCAGGTGGTGGTGGACCCTGACTCCAAGTCAAAGACGCGGACTTAAAAAAATTCAAAACCGCACATTAACACACGCGCCTAACATCGAAGCTACGGGTGTCTTCAGCGTCGTTGCTCGAAGTCCATATGACATGAAAAACAAATAAAACAGATCAGAACACAATAACAAAAATCTGAAAACAGAGCATTAGTGAAACTGGGAAAATATTTATATGCATGTGCATATCCCTACATTGCACCTATACTTGCATTCCCATAATGCCCCATATTACCATAATGTCTCCATATATTACCATAACGTCCCCTATTACCAAAACGTCCTTGTACCATAATGCCCTTATTACAGTATGCCCAAAAGATATAACATGTGAGTGCACAAAATTGCATTGACCTCACCCTCACATGCATATTTTGTCGGAGTGCCCATGTTATGGCCTCAGAGGCGGAGGACCACTGAGTGTGAGGGCCAACATAAACCCTCCTCCCCTCCTTAATTGGAAAAAGGGAGTTTTTCCCATGCGGACCTCACTGAAAAGAAAAATTAATGAAAAGAGGCCAATAACAAAGGAGGGCCATTGAGAGGGGACATAAACCATGTCACTCTCCCCTTTCCATGGTCCTTCTATTGAAACTCCTGCACCTGATATGTAGCACTCCGTACAAATAAGGGCTTGAAACTCGCGGCATAGCACCAGCGTCTTGATACGGCTTATAACTTGCTGCTGCACGGCGCGGGCCTCAGCTAACGATGGAAGAGGTTGGGATGCTCAGCTTCGGACGCCCATCATATTCGCCAACATAAGCGAAGGCAGAACCGAGCCGGAGACTTCCCGCATTCTTCCATTCACAATCCATGGTTGTCTTCATTTCACTACGAACAGAACACAAGTAACATTAACACAAAAAAAAACTAACTAACAGCCCAGGGATGTTTTTTTATTAATATTCCCTGCTAAACATGATAGATTTTTAATAAAATTTAGAAAAAATTATACAAAGAAAATTTTTGCTATGACATGACAGTGACATGACTGACGTATAGAATGCCATCAACAAATAACCATTTTTTTTTTATTTAGGCAAAGGTGAATTAATTGGCATTGGCGTACACCGCCCCTTTTATGCCAGAAAGATTGATGAATGAATCAATCACAAACCCCAATGAAAAAAGAAAAACATTACCATAAACCGAAATATGGAGTCTGTGACATCTTTCTTTATCACAACAAACTTACGTCATAATATTAATCAAGATCTGAAACATAAAAGAATATTAACACAATATCATGGAAAAAATTCTACACAACGCAGAACAAAAACATGAAGAAAAAACATGCGTCATTGTCTCAAGACCAATCGTTTCATACGATTAGGATGGACCACAAATTGAAGTGCCGATGAGAATCTCTTCACCACATAAGAATATCTTGAAATTCTTCTGACGACACGAAAAGGACCCTGGAAGAACCGCATTAATTTGACAGATCTTCCTGTAACTCTCCTTGGTACAAAAATTAATACTTTGTCCCCTTCATTAAATAAAATTGGTTTAATCCTTTTATTGTAGTTCCTTATTTGCCTCACTTGTGCCTTCTTTATATTATTTACAGCTTTACGAATAAGCATCTTAGAGAATTCTTGCCTTTGAGACATATTTCCCAACAATCCAGTGCAATTTATATTCAAAGTTCTTTCTTCTTGCGTAGAATCTTCTCTTGCATGTAATAAGAGATAAGGTGACATGCCAGTGGAGCTCTGCTTGCTCGTATTGTAAGCGTGTACCACCAATGGAACAACCGCACACCAGTCACGTTGATTTGGTGAACAATACTTTGCTAACATGTCAGTGATAGTCCTGTTGAAGCGTTCCACTAACCCATTGGTCTGTGGGTGAAAAGAAGTAGTATGGGTTAATTTAGCACCAAAAGATTCTACCGTTTCCTTCACAGCATGAGCGGTAAAGACAGTTCCTCTGTCAGTTAATATCGTCTGAACTGCTCCTAATCTGCAAAAAACAAATATTCAATCCGCCACGATCAAACAATGAATGGCGCAAGACCAGATCTTCAATCATTTCGAATCTTGACATCGAATACCATTTCAAACCTTTGAAATTGATATTCGAATTATCTTCTTCGAAATGATCGAATGAGAAAGAAGTTGCGTTATGCCCGATCCTCTGTGAAGGTCTGCATACCACAATACACATTCGTTCTTTTGACCCTACTAACTCTACACCTATTCGCAAAGGTGCAGTTTTCCCCAGAGAAGAATAAAAAAACTAGTTAGATTCTGGCACTTGAGTTTTAAACTTCAAGAAACCGAAAAAAAAGCACATTTGTTTGGTGAAAACCTTTCAAGCTTATCCAGAAAATGCTCTCTATCTGAGCAAATAAAGGATGATCCAAATCTGTATCGGCACTATACAGGCGGATCTTAGTTTACGTCGGCGGACGGTGGCGCCCTCTCGCATAAATCCAAACACGAACATGCATCGTACTTTACACAGGGTGTTAGTTCCAATGCGGCGGCGGCAGGAGGAGATCTCGATTGTATTTTATAGTGTGGGGCCGATGGATAGGAGTTCGGCGACTAAGGACTATCAGGAAAAACCACTGGGTATAAAAATGACAAATTTATACAATTAAATTCCCACGGGAACGAAGTCCCGGGCAGAAAGCTAGTTTACAATATTTGTATGAGGGGTTTGATTGGGGGGTGCCGGTGAGTATGGGAAAACTTTGAGATCTTCAAAAACAGCTCTGCATCAGGCAGACTCTCTACGGCTCCGCGAAACTATGACATTTGGCGCCATTTTGTTTTCACATTCTATACAATCTATTTTCATTTGAGGTACGCATGACTGATAATTTCAACATTGGCATTTTTATACTTAAGCAATAATCACCTGAAACCTTTCTAAATCTCGGCATTTTTTCAATTAAGCAATGCTCGTCTAAGACTTTAATAAATATCAGCATTTTTATACTTAGTTAATAATCCATCTCTCCAATTTTTCTTGAAAATATCACGTTGTTCGCCATTTTTATACCCAGTAGTTTTTCCTAGTAGTCCTTAGTCGCCGAACTCATGGATAGCTACATTTATACATTTACAACATATATAAGCTCACGCCTTTGTCTAATTGGAGTAGGCAGAAACCACAGATTGCCAAACACACTTTCGGCCGTGTGGTTATCGGTTAATAATAACACCACCCTTATTCATTATTTCTTATTTCATTAAACTAGGTCCTGTTCAAACCGGCGCCGACGTCAATAAAAAAAAATCCTCTCTATTTACCATATTCCGCTATGAATTCACCTATTTACTGTTTTACCCGTAACCACTACTTACTCGTGAACATAGCTTTAAAAAATTATTTCACCCTTTTTGAAGGCGGGTCAATTTTTTGTTAAAAATATTTTATTCTGTTTCACGTGAACGAAGTCGCTGGCAGAAAGCTAGTTTATGTACACACAGCAGCACATCACGCTTTACATATTGACCTTGACGTCGCGTCGCCCTTATCTCACTTATAATAGCGGCGGCTTTCGTAGTACAAAATGGGTAACCTGACGTGCTGATGTCTGTACATGTCCAATTGTGATGTATGTGTGTGTGTGTGTGTGTTTGACAACTCATTACAACTTATCCCGGGGCCGGGGATGGTATGCCGGTGGTTCCATCTGTGTTATTGCTCTTCACTTGTTTCTCGCAAGTGGTTCCAACTTGTTTGCGAGTTCGCGCCTACTTTTGTTATGGTTTTATTATTTTCCGTTTATTTGGCGTGTAAAAGACTTTAATGTGATTTTAAATTATTTTTCGTGTCGTTGCTTTATTCCTCTCGGGACTTCGTTTTCGTGGGAATTCGGGAAGCCTATGTTACTCAGGGATAATGTAGCATTTTAATAGTGAAATATTTTTATAAAATCGGTGCAGTAGTTTTAAATTTACTCCTTAAATACAAAAATACAAATCTTTCCTCTTATAAAATGAGTGTAAATTGACTTAGGATTTCGTTGTTGAAAAGGAAAAAAAAACCTATTTAAAAGGGTTACTTTGTCGTCCGTCTGTCTGTAAAGACGCTTTTTATTAGGAGCGCTTGGAGATACTCGTAATAAGTTGAAAATATCAAATTACTAGCTTCCCGCTCAGGACTTCGTTCCCGCGGGAATTTTGAGAACGAATTATACATACAAACTTTTCTCTTGAATCACTCTATCTATTGCTGAAAACGGAATTAAAATCCGTTTAGTAGTTTAAGAGATCTAAGCGAGTAGACAGCTGAAGTGACTTCATTTTATACTATGTAAAGATACTATTACATACTTTAAAGAACACAAGGAAAAATTAAGGCGTTATTTATTTATTTATTTAAACAAATTAATCTGTTGATAAAAAGTGGAACTTAAGATGTTTTCAAAAAAATACTTGTAATTTAAATACAATGCGAATACTAACATATCTGCCTCTTCATAACCCTATTCGAACTTATTCACTATTGTTTATCACAAGCAACTTTAAGTATTTACAAAACAAGCCGCCCTCTAACCCCTCCCCCCTCAGAGCAGTGAAAGCCTCAATTAGGCTCTATTCAGCTCAACTTGCGGGCTTCAATGTACGGGCGCTTAATACAAGCACCGCCCTTTCAAAACTCAATGCCTCTTGATTTGATGAAATTTTACAGATATATCTGTGAAACTACGTTCAGTATAGTTAAATACGGTATTAAAACGGAGTTGAAATAGATTTTTAACAAAATTAAAGAAATAATTAGGGTCTTATTACAAAAAGTTCACAATTGTTTTTAAATACTTACTAGCTTTACGCCCGGGACTTCGTCCCCGTGGGAATTTCGGAAAATTATGTAGCCTATGTGTTAATCCAGGGTATCAGCTACCTCCAAACCAAATTTGATCAAAATCAGTCCAGCCGATCTTGAGTTATAAGTGTTGTAACAAACACGACTTTCTTTTATATATATAGAAGACTAGCTTTACGCCCGGGACTTCGTTCCCGTAGGAATTTCGGAAAATTATGTAGCCTATGTGTTAATCCCGGGTATCAGCTACCTCCATACAAAATTTGATTAAAATCAGTCCAGCCGTTCTCGAGTTATAAGTGTTGTATGTAACAAACACGACTTTCTTTTATATATATAGATAATTAATTTTATAAGTCCTTGTTTTTTTTCATTACAAACCTTTGAAAACTTTATAAGGTTTTTTTTATCACTGCTTCTTTACTACAAACATTCAATAAAAGTTGTGAAAATTGCTTCAGTTAGTATATTTAACAGGAAATCTCCAAAATTGCCACAAATATAAAAGGAAACGCATTTCCAATTAAAAATATATCAAAAACCAATTCAGAAAGGTACATTTCAGAATGTTATTAATAACAAGGCATTGAGTGGAATATTGCGTGAGGACTGGCCTTAAAAGTAAATAGATTTCATTACAAATAACATCCTTATGGCTATCGTGATAAAGGCTGTTTGTGTTTGGCGCGTACTATACTATCGAAAGAATTTTTCGAATCGGTCCAGTAGTTTCGGAGCCTATTCAATGCAAACAAACAATCAAATCTTTTCAGTTTTTTAATATTAGTATAGACAAGTATGTACAGTACATAATATTTCCATACCGGGGTGGTTAGAGCATTTAGAGAGAAGCTAGTTATCACTTCTATGATCACTATTTATAGTTCTCTACACGACGCCGGCTTACAAATATTATAAACTATAGGATGCGCGGAAATTCATTCTCGTGGGAATTATTTAAAGTTCTTTCTTAATCCTTGCCTACGTCATAACAGGAACATGTTTCCGTTCACCTACGCCACAGATTGATTAATACTTGCATTAATGTTGTTTAAATATTAGCCTGTACCACTAAATTCGTCTTTCCGGATTTATGTACGGATTTCTAATCATCACTTGCTCAACGGTGAAGGAAAATATTGTGATGAAACCCACCCGCCCAAGAAAAATCATTTTCGAAAGACGAGCGGTCCACCAACCTGCATTGGGCCAACGTGATGGACTATGGCCTAAATCCACGTCGTGTTTCAAAGGGAGGCCCTCGGTGGGGACGTATATGGGCTGGTAAGCAAATGTCCTTAGTACTTTTCTTAACACCCTTTACACACAATTATTTTAAAGTTATGTATAAAATAGCGATTTAAAACAATTTCGTTTAAAATGTAATTACCTGTTCATTAAAGTAATTGCCTCCTCGTTACAGTAATTGCCTCCTCGTTACAGTAATTAACGTTTCAATATCGAGGCTTTGTTATAATAACGTTACAGTGTCGAGGTGATGTTTCAATTCAATTGTTTCAGGCTAGACGACTAAAAAAAATTATTTAGTCCGTCAGTTAGATTATCAAAAAATTTTGGACGCGTATTTTTTATTTTTTCTCATAAACGAAAAATGACGAAGATATAGTGCGTGAAAGTTTCGCGTGACGGCACGCCTAGGTACATACAATGTTTACTTAGATTAGAAGTGACGTCACAAGCCCCCACTCCGGAACTTTGATGCTCTTTATTTTTGTATTTTTTATTAATTAGATCAAGCGAATAATATGTGTCCCAAAAGAATGCCATTTAGTCGTCATCCCTATTGTACTAAGCAAGTATTATTTTGTTGAAAAGAATCAAATTTTTTGAAATTCCAATTATTCTATGCGAAAAACTTTAAGGTGAATTGACAGGAAGGTCATTTTTGTAATGTACAGAGGCCAGTCCATCAGGTTACTCCAGTTTCATAATAATAAAAAAATTATCGTAATAACACAGTGGGCACCTATGTACGGCCCTAAAAATAATGAATAAGTACGTTTAAAAAAACAAAATATTATTTTTCTCGTCTTTCATCTATCACACAAAATATCATCTGATGACCAACTTTACAATCGCGACATATCGATTTTAGTTTGAATTTATTTCTGAAGAAAGTTGTTTATGTTCTTCTTCTTATCGTCAAGGTATAGTAAAGTATGTGGCATTACTGATTCTGCAGTTTAAATGTTAAAATTAAACATTGTTTAAATGTTAAATGTTCACATAATAGTTAAAACCAGCCTGCTCGAAATCAATTTCACAAAAATCTTAAACAATTTAATAAATTAAGTTGCCAGTATTGAAACAATGTACAATAAAGAGGTCTGAAAAGAAAAAAAATAAAGGAAGCAATAAAGAAAAAAATATGAATAATATCCCCCCCCAGCACCGGTAAACGATTCTCTTAAAACGGAACCTCTCGACGGAATCTTTTGTACGGAATGAGAATGAAGGCATTATTTTTAAAGCCTTATTACCCCGGCTAATGTATTCATAGCCGGCGGAGGTTAAACACGTGATTACCCCACTCGTCTTGCTTTTTCTCCCGTTTTGGGGTAAAGTCTTTCTTACAACTCAATTATTTTGCTGACCAGAAAAATTCAAGAGATAATTGTTCGGGCTTTCTTTTTTATTTATTAAAAATTAAATCATTCTTGAACATATTCAAGCAAAATGTTAAATAAATTATTTATTAAGGTTAAAATGTAAATATTTATAGCAACTATTTTCCTTCATAGGGGCCTTTAATAATTTTAATATTATATCCAAGCCCTTATCACCCCCTCTCCAACCGCTGTTCTCCCCACTCCTCATCAATATTAACCACTGCTGACGAAAACAATTTGCTGATTATATAATGAGGAACTGCTAACGAACCGCGCTCGCCCCGACGAGTTGTTTACCTCACTGACTTATGTGTATTATATTATTGCATATAATTATTATTGTATTTCTCAAGTACGTTATTATAATTTTATTAACAAGGGATCGTTGGATATAATTTAGAATGGTTTTCCGCCTGGGACTTCGTTTCCGTGAGAATTTGAGAAAATTATGTAGCCTATGTGTTAATCCACACTGGACTACCTCCATATCAAAATTGGTCCAGCCGTTTGAGCGTGAAAGACAAACATCCATAGATAAAAAAATTTCGCGTTTATGTATAATATTAGTAAGGTTAACCAACGAAATAGGTTCATTATTAACTTTACCCAAAAAACCATTTATGAATTCTCCAATGATTTTTTTTTCTTCTGAAAAAAAACCAACTGATTGCTCAAGGTAAATGGAGATGCAAAATTAGTTTTTCATAATCCTTGTGTCTTATTTTCTTCGGGAAAGTTTTTTAGTCTTGTGGCCTGATTTAGATCCTTGTTTTTCGCAAAATATTTGAAAATCTCCAATCAAATTAACATTTCCTATTTTTATTTAAGTTTTCAGAAGCCGCTGTTAAGTATAGCATAAAGTAAATAAAAATCGATTAGACAGGATTAGTAATTAACTAAACACATAGCAACTGTTATCTAACCTCCACAATCCAGTTAAATACCCGCACGTCTTCCTATCACAATTTTATACATTTTTTAACTAAAAAAAGGTATTAAAAAACCATTTAAATGCCATTTTACTATCAGACTAGTGTCCCACGAAGAATTTCACTGAATTCAATTTAATTGTGAAAAAACCTGTTAAATTCAGGCTGCCCGTGCTGTTGCCGAAGGCTTTCATTAGTGAGCTTTAAATTAATCTGGAAAATTTTAAATGATACGGATGTGAAGGGCTTTATTTCGTATTTTATAATTTATAAAGTACTCATTCATTTTAAAGGTTAAATGTATCGTTTGTGTGAATTGAATTTATTCTATTATTTTTTCCATTATTATGGAAATACTAAAATTGATTTCTCCTTCATACACTCATGCCTATAATCCCTGTGGGGGTAGACAGAATATCGTGTGGTTTTATAACTAATTGATGAAACATTTAGCATTGATTAAACATAATTGTTAATTTTGTGATCGGTTTATTTATAAATATTATGTTTATATTTTTTTTCAATCTCCAGTCCAATGTGAAGGTAAAATATATTTTAACTAGCTGATGCCCGCAACTTCGTTTGCGTGTTAATTTTTTTTTTGTACAGAGTACACAGATTGAAAACATCTATCTTACGTGATTTAGATTTTTACATACAAAAGATTTTTCCCGCTAACTCCCGTTCCCGTGGGAATTTTGCAATATCCTGTTGCAACTTAGCTTTAAGTTTACTAAGGTACCTGCATGCCAAATTTCAAGCGTCTAACTTAAGCGGTTTAGATTTTTCATACAAAAGGATTTTCCCGCTAATTCCCGTTCCCGTGGGAATTTCGGGAATTCCTTTCTTAGTGCAACTCTGCGGTACCTAAGCTACGTCCCTTCCAAATTTCAAGTGCCTACGTTTAGCCGTTTAGGCTGTGCGTTGATATGTCCGTCAGTCTAGGTATAATTTCTCCCGTTTTTTACACATTTACCACTATATCTTTGCTCCTATTGGTTGTAGCGTGATGTTATATAGCCTATAGCCTTCCTCGATAACTGGACTATCCAACACAAAAAGATTTATTCAATTCGAACCAGTAGTTTCGGAGATTAGCGCGTTCAAACAAACAAACAAACAAACAAACTCTTTAGCTTTATAATATTAGTATAGATAATAAAGTTTCGTGTGGGCCTTTGAGTGTGAAGCGACAAAAAAAGTATACCAATATTTTCAGTGTTCCTTCCTTCACAAAGATATCAACCAAAGATGGCATTTAATAAAAAAAACATTTTGTACGAATAGAAACTACTAAAACTGTAACTATAGCAACTGAAACTAAACTAACAAGCCAGTATTACATACAATTGTATTCCCAATACAATTATTATTTCAGTATTACAACGTGAGAGCTGGCGTCGTAGCGAGCTGCTACGAGAACGTAGACTGTACTTAATACCACTGCATATTGTACCGCAGTGGCGCTCATTGTTCGGAATCGATCAGCGAGATACAGCAACTTAATGGGGATTAAGAAACCTAAGGTGACCAAGTGGCAATTTGTTACGAGCTTTTCCGTGCTTTGGTGATGGTGCGGGCTGTAGTCGATTTGGAAACTCTGACACAGAGGATGATCAGATTTGTCATATACTTGAATATAAGGAATATAATTATCTGCCTGCATCTGTGTTTCCGGGCTCATATACCCAGAGTATCTTTAAAGTTCGAGTGCATAGGTATCTTTGGGTGAGCTTGCTACATCCTCGACCACATCTTCGCCCCTGAACTAGATCGTGGTCAAAAGCGAACCCATTCGTAATAAATAAAATAAAATAGACTAGCTTAATAATAATAAAAATATACTTGCACAGAAAAACGATATGCAACCTGACCAAAACTTAGTATAAATAATTATAAATTGAAAATGTATAACCCTTGACATTTAGTGCAAATCTGTATAATTTTATATGGCTGAATTAATGTTGATAGAACAAAACTAAGAACCGCATCAAAATCAGTTCCTTCGTTTAGGAGCTACGATAAAGCTAATAGAGACACAGATAAGCGCGTTAAACTTATAACACCCCTATTTTTATGGCGGGGGTTAAAAAGTGCTTTATGTCACAAACTTTCCAACAAATTCATTGCTGTTGATAAGTTATGACGTGAGTTATGGCGGTTAAAAATGTGTTGTATTTTAAATCTTTATGTAGGTATACGAGTAATTTTAGAGAAAAAAAATTTCAATTACTAGACGGTGACCCATTTATTGGTCTTGTTGGTCTTACGATACACTACAACTTGAATAAAAAACCAAGCAGAAAATAACTTAATCTGAACCCAACAAAAACTTAAGTCGTTCAATATTAGAGTCCAATCATCGAATCCCCACGAGACCGGATCCCGTTTATCCCGATCCCCTCAATCCCGGATCCCAGATCCCGTCTGATCGCCTCGCTCCGAGCCGCCTTCGTCGTCGCGTGCTATTTCCATAATCCCGCGGAATTCCGTTTATTATCTACTTAAGATTCGGAATCGATTTGCTATCGATGTTTGTACGACTGCAATAATATCTATCAGGTAACATAAATTGCATGTTATTATAAACGAAGATGTATTTTTATTACTATATAAAATGGGTTTGGTCTTGAAAACGATCTAGCTCAGGAGCGAAACTGTGGTCGAGGATATAGCTCACCCAGAAGAAGCCTGTTCACTTGAACTTTAAAGAGATTTTTCAAGCGTGTGGTGATCTATTGAGAATAACAGAAATGCCCGTGGGTGTTGTAAGAGGCGACTAAGGAAACACAAATAAGACCTGCCTCATATTAATCCACCCCAGGCAACGACACCTCAATTTGTTCTGAATCTGAGGTGGCGTCCTATGGTCTCATGCGGTATGGTAGGCTCTGTGTCTGGCGTCTTTTTCGCGACTACCCTCCTACCGAAGTCCTACGCCATTGCATTTCTTAGCGGTGTGCAATAAAAGATGAAGAGAAGCGCTCAGTCTGGATTTGTAGGAACTCGACAGAATACCCCACAGTCCGCTTGTCCGGTAGAAAAAAGGGGCAGGTGGAATGACCTCCTGCAGCTCATGAGCTCACTCACCGAAGTACAGGGGCCAGCGCATCATATTACGCCGTTTTTATTGCAAAACCACTCTTATCAGAACGGCACACTGTGCACGCTTGTGGTAACCTGATGTTTGGCCGTCCGTACATACACAAAATTATGTTCAAAATATATATTTTACAGGGAGTATAGTTTAAATCTCCTAATATAACCGTCACAAAACTAAGTACTTGACATGAAACGATTGTGGTGAAATATACAGTTTGTTCGCTCAATTAGTGTGCATGGGTAGCTGTCAGCTGTCATCTCGAAATGTATGGCGGTACAGGGAGCAAGAAAACTTGAATGGTAATTCATATCTTCTATCTCTTTCTACTAGTTATAATACGAAAATAATAATATTTTGTGGTCTCTGTAAATATTTACATGGATTAGTATAGCTATTTTTTGAAAGAAAAATATTCGTACCTATTTGAAAATAAAATTACTTAACTGTAAATAAATTATTGTATGTGTTCATTGACACTATCGTTAACATTTACAAAATAATAATAACGTATATTTCCAAAAAGAAGTACTTAAGGAAGTTAGTTCTGCTAACTTATAAATTACAAAGGAGGGTTCAGATAATTCGTCCTGTAGGTATTACTTGCATTACAAATACCCAGTTGCAGTAACGGTCATTAGAATAAAAGCTTTTCGGTCATTATGTGATATTCATAGATTAATTTATTTATAGATAGATATGAGTTTCGACATTTATTATTTGAATTTCTTTCAAATACTGACATTGGCAAAATCACTATGCGGAGGCCATATTTAAAAGAATAGGCATAAGTTCAATAATAAATTTTGCTATTTTATTTATTGGAGTTGAGAAAGGGCATTATTAATTATAGTTGAGAATGTTGGAGGAGACTGGCAATGACACTGCGAATAATGACAACAGCGGTGGTACGTCTCAAGACGATAACGCTCCAATTAAAAAAAGGAAGACGCTTTGTAAAAACTGCAAAGAAATAATTTTGAATGTTCATCAATACTGCGTCAACACAATGCCGCCTGATAATGATAAAGAGATGGAATTTAAAAATTATCCAATTATTGGGACAGTTTCGAAAATGGTTAATGTGCATCGAAACACTGTCGCCAAAATTATAAAATCAGGACCAGTTTCTCCCTTAAAGAGAGGAAGTCAGACGAAAAAATTCTCAAAGATAGATGATTTTGAATGCGATTTAGTTCGACGCACAGTATATAGATTCTATACAGATAAGAAACTTCCAACACTCGATATGATATTGCAAGATTTAAAGACAAATACGGATTTCCCATATCAACGTACTACGTTGTATGAGCTTTTACGTAAACTTGGATTCAACTATTAAAAAAGTGAATAAACGCAGTGTGTTGCTTGAGACGCCGCGATTCCAAGTCTGGCGTTATAAATATATAACAAAGCTCAGAGAAGCACGTCAAGAGGGGCGAAATATAATCTACCTGGACGAAACGTGGTATGACACACATGATACCGTCAAAAAAAGTTGGACTGATTGTAGTTGTCACTGCATTTCAGATTTGCCTTCCACTCGTGGGAAACGCATTATCATATTGCATCCTGGATCCAAAGACGGTTGGGTCGAAAATGGACTGCTTCTATCTGCGAAACAGATTAGCGATGCGAGCGCTGATTACCACTGCGACATGAACTCAGTGCTCTTTGAAAAGTGGTTTCAGGAGCAATTATTGCCAAAAATAACACCAAATAGCCTAATAGTAATGGATAACGCTCCTTACCACTCGCGACTATCCGTCAGAATTCCAAACACCACAACCAGAAAAGGGGAGATCCTTGATTTTATGAGACAGTACAAAATTTCCATTCCAGAGCCAACCCCAACCATTCCAGTGCTGCTGGATATTGTGAAAAAGGCGGGCATAGAAAAAAGATATGTCATTGATGAAATAGCAAAAATGAATGGTTGTGAGGTGGTGCGTCTTCCACCATACCACTGCATTTTTAATCCGATAGAACAAGTGTGGTCTAAAATTAAACATGACCTTAGAGCCAACAATTGCGACCCCAAAAACAGCAGTGCCGTATGTCAATTGATCAGGCAGGTCATGTTGAACGTAACATCTGACTTGTGGGGTAAATATATTGCCCACGCAATCAAAGAAGAGAATAAGTACTTTAATGTAGACCAGCATGTTGATGTTAACGGAGACACTTTCATAATAAACACACAAAGTGATACAGATGACTCTGATTCGGAATAGCTAGATTGATTTTTTATACTTATACTACAAAAATAGCATATATGTTTAAGTTGTAAGATGGCTATTTAATTTTAATTTTTATTAAAAAAATTGCATTTGTGGACGAGTCACATTTAAGTTAAAGAATGGTCCCAATATACCGTGCGCCTGTACTGCACACTAATTGCCCGAACGAACTGTAGCAATTTAATAATAGTGACGTCACTCAGCCAGCGCTAGTACTTTATTTATTTTATTTATTTATTTTATTTATTAGATCACCAACAGAGTAAACAACAATACTTAAAAACTACATATACAATCATGAAACTAGCTTAATTGCAACTCTAATTATAGGCGATAACGACATGCGCTATTGATTTCATAACAGATCTGTTAAAGTTAAATGATTTAAAACAAAAAGGAAGTTAAAAATAAAGAAAAATTAGTAGAACACAAAAAAATTTGTAGATGAAAACAAAATAAAAACAATCTCTTTAACTTCTACAAAATTATTTCTAACTGAATATTCAACTGGAAAATAAAAATAAATAAATGTACCTGTGTATTATGTTTTAATATTGGCTATCAAACATTTTTTGTATTTAGCAACACTATCCGTAATATCTAAATCTGTTTTATCACTAAGGGAATTATACAATCTCATAATTCTGTTTAGTGGCGAGTGATGACCCAGATTGCTCTTTGCAGAATTTTCTAAAAAAAGTCTATGTCTTGCATTAGATTTTTTCTAAAAAAAGTCTAGTACTACACCCGACACGTGTTTTGGCCTGCCAAAGGACATATTAACAGTGCAACTAGCCCGCCCGACGAGCTGTCAGAGGCTTGGCAACTTTTTAAACTGACGAAATCGAGATGGATTTTAGCTATATGTTTTTAGCAAAAATGTTGGGGGTGATACAACAATTTTAATCTTACAGTTACAGTTTTAGCTTCATAACACAGGCCAATTTATCTAATAAAGATAGTTCCATTTAATACACGTCTGTAGGCAATTTCAGCCCGCTATTTTATTCCCACGAGACCTCAGCCATCAGATTACAATCTAAGGATCAGCATAAACTACCCCCCGTCTCCCATCACCCCCTACTCTTCTGAGGGTTGCCAATATTGAATAAATTATCGTATGATTATAACTTTTTAAGTATTCAGATTGCCAGCGGGTTCTAATTTAAGGTTTTTCGTGTAAAACTCTCGGAACATGATAAATAATGTTGTGCAGACCTTTATATCTCGACCTCTGGATTATGAATATTATTACGTAATTTGTAAACTCGTGGGCGATGTGATGATAAGCCACTGAATATACTTTGAGTGTTTTTTATTTTGATAAATTATTCATCGACAAATGTTTTTCTTAATTTTTTAAGAACAACAAATTAATATTTGGAATATAACTATTAGAATTAACATAACGCATTTATAATGTACAATATAGATCCTTCTACGCTGAACTGGGAGTGAAAGAAAAATTTAGAATGTGCCAGCTACCTACTCTTCCCAGGTATACAGTAAAAGTCTGTAAGTGGGATACGAGAGTTTTGCTGTATAATGGGCGAAAGGCTGACCACCTCTCACCATTATACAACTTGTTCCATCTGTACAGATCTCCGCTGCCCAGATTGGTTGTATGTGTAAATGTAAATGTAAATATTGAAAAGTGGACTGTATATTACTTGTGCATTATAATTGAAATAGAAAAAGGACTTTGAAAATGAGTATATTGAAAAAATATAAAATACGAGCTAAATTCACATTTTCTTAAAAACGTCACCGAAACTAGAAGACAGACATTATTTTATTTTATTTTTAGTTTTTTTACATTTAAAAAGAGAAAACTTAATTAAAAAAGTTTGTGTTGGAAAGTAGATTCCAACACCATCTGACTCATAATTTGTGTCAAAAGTGGCATCGAGTAGTTCGCTAGAACCACTGATGCGCTGCCAAGCCCGTTAGGGATTATAGGCGAGAGCGCATGTATGTTTTTATGTTATATTAGTACGAATTCGAACTTAAAGGATTCGATAGAGTTTTACGTGATTTTAGAAGCTGGTAACAAACTAGCTGCTGCATCAAACCAATTTTAAAACTTTAAAGTGAGTTAGAGGACTGGAAACTAGTGCGGACAACTTTTAAATGCGAACAAATTCGATCTTGGCCGTATTACTCTAGTAGAGCTTCAAATTATTTGTTCGATAACTTAGAAGTAAACACAAGATAAATAATTTAAAAAAATTAACCAAAGGGAGAGATAAAAGTTTTATCTATCAACTAGCTTTCCGCCCGGGACAACGTTCCCGTGGGAATTTAGGAAAATTATAATTATCAGCCTTTAATTATCAAGGATAATGTAGGATTCTAATGGTGAAAGAATTTTTTAAATGGGTCCAGTAGATTCGGAGCCTATTCAATGCAAACAAACAAACCACTCAAATCTTTCCTCTTTATAATATTAGTGTACGTAGAAAACCTTAAGTAACTATGCCAACTATTTTTTATAAATATTTAATAATATTATTTATTATTTAAATATTTTCAAATCAAATAGCGAAGCACTATTTCTTTCCAGCCCTCCAACTATCATCGAACAAACAAACAAACTTATATATTTATGTCATTTCTAAAACCTTACAATCTCAAACAATCTCTTTCCTACATGTTGAAATAACCCAGACAACCAGATCTAGTAATCCCTCAGCTACACTGCTGTCGTTATAGCGCTCCCCATAAAGACGGCTATAGCACTATAAGCAGCAGAGCAGCTATAAGACAGAGTTGAACTAATTAAGTTCCGCGGAAGTACTCGTATCGCCGCCTATAAACATCCAATCGGGTTACCCTCCACATTATACACAAGGCATGGTTTAGCAAGCAGAAGGGAATACAGCGCCTTCTTACATTGAGAGAACAAAATAACTATGTAAATGTAGTTTACAAATTAAAATTATAAAAATATTGAAATTTATTTTTTCATGTTAGACTAGGGTTGAAAGAATAACTTAAAAAGTGTTAAGTGCCAACTCTTTCGAAGCGTACTGTAGAGGCCAGTAAGAGGGACTTAAAGGTTTTGCGGTAGCGTGGTAGACTGTCAGTCTATCACCAACTTATTCATGTTCTGTCTAATTATTTATTTTATTTTAACAAATTGGGAAACATACATACAGTATTTAGTAGATTTATCGGACATAGAATACAGAAACCAACAAAGTTTCCACTAAAATCTATTACATTACCATCTAAGTTACATCTTCATAATGCGTGAAGTGGTTTAAAAACCATATAATAGTCTGTCTACTCCGACAAGTTTATTAAGAAAGAAAAAATGGTTTATTGAAGTCATTAAATTGCAGACAATTCACAAAAGTAATTTAATACTAGACTTAAATGGGCTCGCAACTCAGCATAGTTGTGGTTTCGAAAAAAAACACAACTTTGGTCTTCCGTAATATAATTGTATGTAAATAGCTTTCAACCCGGGACTTCGTTCTTGTAAAAATTTGGGAAAATTATAAAATTGGTCCAGCCGTTTGAGCGTAAAAGAGTAACAAGCGTCCATACAAACTTTCGCGTTTATAAATATAGTAAGGATGCAGCTCATAGATTCTGTATTACTTGCTCCCTACGTGTAGTGGACAGGCAGTGAGTACAAAGGCGGTATCGAGCTCTGCAGTGAAGGCAGCTAATTGAATGCCTCTCTAACGCCGACACTACCACACTAAACTACACTGCATTCTACTCAACGAACAAAGTGAAACGAAACTGAATGAACAGTGAACCAAATGAGCAGCAAATTCGACGGGACACGCTGAAGCGATGTATTTATGCTAAGTACACGACGTTGTTTTTAATCTACAATTTTTTGTAATTTGTAATAAAAAAAAATACATTAAATTTTTTTTAGGTTCAATCAACCTCCAAAATTACATATAAAGTAACTCTGGCCCCCAAAGCTCTTTAACTTTATCATTTTCTCATGTGTTCGTATTATGAGTAGACAGATGATGGGGCTAAGAAGATCTCGTTCTAATACAATCAGGTGATCGTTAAAGTTTTATGAAGAGGCGAAATTTTTTTTTTTTTTTTGTTTCTTAGGGAAAGTAGTTCAGTTTAGTGGACTGATTCATATCCTTTAATTTTCGCTAACTAATTCAAAAACCATTCAATATAGTAACACGATTTGACGAGTAAATATGTAATTGTTTTGTTACAGGTAAGGAATTAAGGATTATTTGTATAGCAGCACCCATGAACATGGTAAGAACAGTATTTTAAAGAATTAATATTTTCCAAATATCATTCCGTCTCTGCTAGTTTACACTTACGACATAGTTTGGGAAGTCATTACTAATTTTTTTTAATTTTATTAACTAAAACGTACAACTAATAAACAAATCAAATCTTAAATGTTACGTATAAACTAGAGCTAAGGTACAGTTCCAAATTGATAGCTAAAAGCATGAACGTACAGCATGACGAACATAGTGAATTGAAAAGTTAAACTAGAATTTAAGACGTGCAAATCAATATAACGTCTGATTTGAACATTAAAACATTGTAAACTTTTTTACAAAATGTTTTTGGTCAATAAGCTATTTTATTTCTATTATTTATTTATGACGACATTGTCAGATCGAAAAAAAATATAGCTCCATTTTAAACAAAACGGTTTTGAATCGTAAAACGTGTAATGTATATGTAGACACATTTCCACGGTCCATTAATCGCTTTAACGATGAGCAATCCCACAAAATAGGCTGATTACGCCGAAATTCTATGGAAATACGTATTAATTCGCATCCGCGGCCGATATAACCCGTTTATAGCAGTTCATACTGGTACAGACAATAGCACGCTAAGCTGCCATATGGGTGTACTTTAAGTAGAGTACAATAAGAACGGTTTTGCAACAACAGTAGAGTAAACTTATTCGCTGGCTACTGTATCTAAATGGCAGAGGGCAATGCACTTACAATGAGCTTTGGTGCATAATTTACAATTTGTTGGAAACTAATACTAATTAGGTAGGCTGGGTGAAATTAAATCTGCACTGTATTGCGTTTCAAACTGGGTGTCCTATAGATCTAAAGTTATTTTTAAACCTTGACATAATACCAATAAAACTAATACAAAATATAAATATCTCCATAAGGACGAAGCTCAGGTGAAAATATAAAGTGTTTTTGTTTTTATATAAAGAATAGGTTCGTTCTTGACCACAATTTAGGGGCAAAAATGTGGTCAAAGATGTAACGAGCTCTCTCAGAAGACGCTCTACTTTTTAAAATAGCAAAAAATCTATCTAACTAGTATTGTTGCTTTATATTTATAAGAAGCCAGCTAACATATTTTACTTTATTTCTGTTTTTTTTATCTACATCCCTAAGATTTATGTATTTACCAGTTCTACATAACAAAAACTTATTAAACTCTTGATATCTTCGTAAAAACCTACTTTCTTCAAAGAATCTTTCGTAACAAAAGCGATAAATTACAAAACAGCTATCTCGTTGACCCAGGGCGGCGCACGGTGGGTCTCGTGGACCGGAAGAGAAAGGGGTTGAAGGAAATGCTGGGGGTTGTTCTTAATACGGCTCATTACCTCTCCCTCGCTCACACACATTTTTGCTATCAAATTAGTTCTTATTATCGTTGTAGTAATATTAAATGCCACAATATGTTTGTAATTGTAAGACGGGCTGGTTTCCGCAACTCGACATCAACATGCGCAATTTTTTTTTGTATTAGCTGAATTTATGTTCTAAAATGGTACGGATTACAAAGAGAGATCAACCAAAGCTCATTCATTCATCCATTCAATTTTTACATATTTACATATATACGTACGCTCACGCCTGCAATCCCTAACGGGGTAGGCAGAGCATCAGTGGCTCCAGAAAACCGCTTAATGCCACGTTCGACACAAATGGTAAGGGTTATTAGATGGAACATATTTTATATATAATAATCACTCCATCAATAAAATACTTTTCTGTTTGCGAGTTTAATTTATTTTTCGTATCCTAGATCATAATTACAGTTAAAAAGTAGCCTACGTAACCCAGTGGCGCTCACTTACCCGAATAAATCAACGAGACTTAGCTGCGTACACCAAGACAGAGAATTTGATGGGTTGCTTTTTACACCAATGTTTGGCCCAAATAGTACTTGGATTCAAAGGTAGCGTTACTCACCACTAGACCAAACTAGTCCTTTTTTACCGCTAATTTGTTAATGAGTGGATTAAAATGTTGATTTTTCCCTTACGTCTGTCAAGCACTCCTGCGTTCAGCGGTTGACAACTATTAGTTGAAAATAGTCCAGATCATAACTTCTCTTCATTAAGTAAAGACTTAAGAGTCGCCGCTGTAACTTTTATACGACCTATTTCCTTTATACGGCTGTCGGTCGAGTAGCAGTCTCGGGAGGGTGTTAATGGTAACGTCCTGTTGGTTATAGAGCCGATAAGCAGACCGTTTCAGCGGTCAAACACGAAACACAATCAGTAGTAACCGTTACTACACTTGACAGTAAAGTTTATCTCAGTTACAATATATTACTTTTAGTGAATTGGACTTTGAATTAGTGAAAAAAAAACCTAAACCTGCCCTTCTAAACTAAACTGATTTCAGAAATTTGTAATATGCAAGGAGGTTGCATACTCTCGCTATAAAAACGTACTAAAACTTAGCTGTATGTAATAACTGGCTATATGAAATATGGCTCGGTTAAAAATTTTAAATTTAGAATAAAGAATTCAGCCAATTTTCTGTGTAATTTTCATGCAATTAAAAGTTTCTGTTAAAAGTTTTTGTCTCAAAATCATAAAATGAGTTCGACATCCAGTGATGAAAGTGAACCTCTCGTTCCAGAGTCATTTCGCGTTAAAGCATTGTTGATAATTTACTATCACAGAGTAATTATTTTCTTTTTCTCGCAGTCAATGGTAAAAATTAGAGTACCTAACACGTGAAAAAAAATCATCTCGGCTCTTGTATCCCTCGAAAAGAATCCACATTTTTTTCACTTGTTGGGTAATCTAATATTAATATATTCATCTCATAAAGTTTTACTAACTCTAATTGCTGCTTTCATTTTCATTTCTTTTTGGTTATTCGAAATATTCAATGCATTTTGCAGTATTTTAAAAGTATTTTAAGTCAACATCTTGATACAGACAGACAATCAGACTCGACTGCAATAACTGGCTGTGAGCTGGCCACAAAGAAACGATTCTTTTTTTAATCTGTCCTCTCTCGCGCCGTTTCACCGACGAATAAGCTGCGCTTTTTTGTTTCGTTTCACATTTGTTTTAGGACGGTATCTGCTTGAAAATGGAATAAGATTTTTAAATTCAGATCTCATCGTGAGATTGTTTTTGAAGTGAAAACTTCTTTAGCAGCGTTGTGCACTTTGAAGTATGGGTAAAAAATGTTAAACTTGCGCCAGGGTCACGTGTCTGTCACGGGACACTGATCGAAAATCCGTAAGGCGGAGGGGTGTTTAATAAATTTAGGAAATCAAAACTGCAAAATTCAAGATGTCACGGAGAGGTGTTCGGTAAATATAGGAAATTAAAACTGCAAAAGTCAAGATGTCACGCAGGGGTTTTTGGTAAATAAATGAAATTAAAACTGCAAAAGTCAAGACATCATCCGGTGTCAGCGTAGAAAAAATTAAATATTATTAATGTTCAAGTTTTCTCTTCTGCCGGCACTCCCGGAGTGCAACCTTTTTTTTTTCTTTAAACAACATACATACATACGCTCACACCTATAATCCCTATCGAGGTAGACAGAGCATCAAGTTTAGAACCACTTAATTCCACGTTTGACATACAGTCTAAAGGTTATTACATGAAACATGACATATAGTCGTGAGAGGTTGTCAGTCTCTCGCCCATCATACAACAAATCTCTCGCGTCCCTATTACTGACATTTACAGTATGCCTGGGAAGAGTTGGCAGCTGGTACATTCTACGTTTTTCTTTCACACTGGAGTTGCGAGATAATTTTAAAATACTAATTGAGTAAAGTATTTTTTTATTATTATTACAAAGACCTGTTAACCCTTTCCTACCATTTAATAAAACAAACTTAAAAAGTTATTTAAATTTGCCCTCGAAAATAACATTTTCAATGATCAGATACAATAGTTTGTTTACTGAAACAACAACCGTTGAAGTCGGTGGTAAAACGTTGAGTACTTTCGCAGTTTTCAACAAAGTACTCGTAGAGATAGGTACCTATATAAATGTACTCACTGGTACAGTTGCACTGCGGTTCTATTTAGACTACAATGTAGCTGAACGACGCAATAGGGAAACTGTACAGTTGGAACTATAAAAACCAACCAACAACGAGCAAAAAAAATCACGTTTGTTTTATGGGAGCCCCCTTAAATACACACATCAACACGGTCTAGGGATATTGCACGATTTCACAAAAAAGATTTTTAAATTCAGATCTCATCGTGAGATTGTTTTTGAAGTGAAAACTTCTTTAGCGGCGTTGTGCACTTTGAAGTATGGGTAAAAAATGTTAAACTCGCGCCAGGGTCACGTGTCTGTCACGTGACCCTGATCGAAAATCCGTAAGTTGGAGGGGTGTTTAATAAATATAGGAAATCAAAACTGCTCGAAATACATGGAGGACTATAATTTTCAGATGAGCAAGTGCTAAACCTGAATTTTCAGTTCTAGTCAATAATTTTGTTTTACTTGAAATTTGTGGAAACGTGACGGAAACGAAAACGAAAATACACTTTTTGCCTGCTTTTTGTATGAAAATAGTCGAATTTACGCAAAAAAAATTTTCATTTTCGTCACGTTTTCACAAATTTCAAGTAAAACAAACTTTATTGATTAGAACCCTTCGTCCATATTCGTAACCAGACTTTGGTAACCAGCTACGAAAGAAGAATTTTCTTTCACTGTTTCGTAACTAGTTACCAAAGAAGAAGTTTTGCAAAAGTTGAATGGTCAAGAGTGAAACGTTTTTTTATAAATAAATATTAATATTATTTTACTGGTCAAAAGCGAATCGTTTTAAGTTAATTGATTTCAAGTGGTTCCTGATCCACCAAAAGCAAATAAAAACAAGCAGCAGGAGAATATAGGGCTCAGAGGTTTCTAGGGGCTCTACCAAGTGAACAAATTGGCTGCTTCTTGGATAACAATGAATGGGTCTTACAGACTTATGTTGTCCTGGTACTTGGTTGCAAATTCGCTAAACGATTTCCGACCTTATTGATGTCTCAGATTACAGGTTAGGGTTTTTTTTTCAAGTTGTAGTTTATGACTACAAAAGTTATAAATAACAGATAACGAGATCGTTAAAACCTAAAAATCTTCTGGGAAAGAAAAAAAAACATAACCTTAAAAACTAAAGGGATCAATAATCTCAAGGGCGTATAACTCCTTTTTATGTTTTTCTTCCTTCCCCATACCTTTCGTATTAATAAAACCACAACTTAACCCTTCGTGCACAAAAAAGCAGTTACAAAGAAAGAAAAAAAATCTTGTTTCGTAACTGTGGTTACGAAAAGTTACCAAAGTGGAAAATAAATTCTTCTTTGGTAACTGGTTACCAAACAGTGAAAAAAATCCTTCTTTCGTAACTGGTTACCAAAGTCTGGTTACGAATATGGACGAAGGGGATTAGAATTAAAAATTTAGGTTTAGCACTCCATGTATCTCGAGTTTGCTTTTGTAGCTTCTCAAACAGACCTCTTTTGTATGAAAAATCGTGCAATATCCCTAGACCGTGTTGATATGTATATATATTTCATAATGTTTTTTCGTATTTGTCGTTATAGGGGCAACCGAAATAAATAATCTGTAAAAATGATTTATTATATTTACCTCGACTAGGGATTGAATCCAGGACCCGCCGATCAAGAGGCAGTGCCACTACCACTCGACCAAACCAGCCGTCTTATATCCCAGTTTGATTCAAAATCCCCGAAGTGTGACAGTGTGTCCCCATCTCGTGTAACACCGCTATCACCACGTGATAAAGACCGTGTAGGATACACTTGTTTCTATAATAATCTTGGCTCTACAAAGCACCACAACAACAACTTTCGCCGGTGGCCATGACAGGTCTAGCCCCCCACCGACCGTGACGTATGCACACGAGACAAGGGTAGTAAATACATAATGCCAATACACTACAGACCGCCCACAAACAGACCGACAGCCAACAACGACAGTTAACCGACTGCATTACCGCTGCGGAACTATGTAGTTGAAGTTCCAACTGCAATGTACTTGGAAACTAGTTTCCTGGGCGGGAATAGCAGTTAAACAACCAAATAACGAGGAATATTCATATTAGCTCCCGTATTCATAAACGTAGTTTTAAGTTAAGTGGCCGTTAAGAGCATCGCGGGAGCGTCTAAAAATATATCATACTAGCTTTCCGCCCGCGGCTCCGCCCGTGTGAACTACAGGTTATATCGTGCCGAGCAGTAGGATAAAATGTAATCTATCTCCTTTACCAACGTCTAATCTATTTCTGTATCAAATTTCATCAAAATCGGTTCAGAAGTTTACAATACAATATACTTTATTTGTACACAAGGATATACAGCACAATCAACAGAACATAAAACATAATGTACAAAAAGGCGACCTTATTGCTAGGTAGCAATTTCTTCAAGGCGTGAAAGCGTAACAGAGACAGACAAAGTTACTTTCGCATTTATAATATTAGTAGGGATTCTGTTTAACTAAGACCTATTGTCCCACGAGGTTCTCAACAGTCACTTAACTTTAAACTCCGTTTATGAATAAGGCGGTTACTCTTCGATTATGAAACTTCCGTTGTCTATTTCTTTTAGAAACCTGAATTTTCTTTATAAAAAAAATTGCCTTTATCTCGGGTACGCCAAATCCAATGTTGACAAAATTTTGTGGGATGATTTGGCCTTCATTAGAACACTTAGTCACACTTTTTATTAAAAGCGATAAGTATAACAATGGTAGACTAAATATAAGCATTAAATAGGCGACAGATAAAACAATTTCCCTCCGTGTGATGATCGCTTGAGAATAACACCACCCTATTTCTTTCCGTGGGTGTCGTAAGAGGCGACTAAGGAAACACAAATGAGACCTGCCTCCTATTAATCAACCCCAGGCAACGACAATTCGTTCTGAATCTGAAGTGGCGTCCTATGTCTTATGCGGTGTGGCAGGCCCTGTGAAGGGCCGTCTGGTTTGTGACCACCGTACTACCGAAGTCCGACGCCAAACAGCTTGCTGTGTTCCGTCGGTGCGTAGGAGTGCCAGTGAATTATTGGCATTTTCTGGGGTAATTCGCTCCATCGTCGACCTCATCTATGACCTTGGTCAAGATTGAGGTCAAAAGTTAACCCATCTTATAATAAAAAAACAAAGTTTTATTATTTGAAATTTTTTTCAATAAAAAAATAAAAATTTAAAAAAAAATCGTTTGAGTTTAGAAAAACATCTGACACAATATTTTGTTTTCAATCCATCTGGTTTATTTTTTTTTGCTTACAATCTAGCGTTGAAGTTGCAGTGTAATTATTTACGCTCTGTAATTAATCTTATTTGCAGACATTCAGAGCAACTCTCAGAATATTTTCCCATTATGAATTTGCATATGAACATCAGTCAGCACTGTTTTCATGCAAGATCTTAGTCTATCTTAGTTTTACATAGTTTCACATTTATCTTAGTTTTAATTATTTTCTTTTATATCAGTTTCTAGTTTAAGTTTCACTTTTACTTGTCTTGCTCGATTTAATGTTTGATCACCAAATAAATAATATTCAATTTTTTCTACATACATATGATGTAATGTGATATTCAACAGTCTTTTAACATTCACTTTACCACCCATGGGACAGTATACACCAACTGTATATCCCGACGCTTTGTTGTCTGTCTGTACACACATGATATCGATCCGTCGCGACTGCAGGGACCAATCCAGCTAACTATAACGCACTCTATTCGAAAATCCAATATAAAACCGTTCCAAAATAAACCCTTTCCTAGTAAAATCGGTGCCCGTGTAATAGGAGACAACTTTTGTGTTTCTGCTACGCTCGTAGTAATTTGCTACGACGTAGCGCGTGCTACAGGGAAGCAATATTTCAGTGTAATAAATTGGTTGAAGCCTCTCGTAGTAACAAAGTGAAAATGATATTTCGTGAACAGAAAATTCATATTTTGAATTCAAAGTATGAAGTTTATTCCTACGAGCATATTGCCTTTTCACACTAATATTATAAAATTTGTATTTTTATATTTTAGTATGTAACGAATAAACATAAAAACTACTGGACCGATTTCTAAAATTCTTTCACCATTAGGATGCTACATTATCCCTGAGTAACATAGGCTACATAATTTTTCCAAATTCTTACGGGAACGAAGTCCCGAGCGGAAAGCTAGTCACGTATGAAATACATTCTTCGTCTTTATTCCGGATTTTGTAAATCATTAAAAAAAATTATTGAAATCTGATTGGCGCTATAATCAAGTTGTAGTGACGCTACCTTTTTTGATCGATGAGTTTTGAGTTCGATTCCCGGATGGGATAAATATTTGTGTAAAAAAGCAGAGTTTGTTCTCGGGTCATAGGTGTTAGATAAATAGAAAAAACATTTATTCATAGAAACACAATACACAAAGGAATTAAAACTTTTACACACACAACAAAAAATAACACACAAGAAAAACACAAAAAATTTAGTCTGTCGTTGTGTCTAATCAAAGGGACCCGCGACACAAGGGACACAAGAATTTGTCACTTTTTCAGAGTGACAAATTCTCAAGAAAAAAACCTAACTTCTCATTTTAAGGCAACGGCTCAGGTTCTATGGAGAGGGGATTGTGTTTTTATTTATTTTTGTACCGACATTTCTTGGAAAAAGTTGTTTAGTTTAGCGAGCTTATTCACATCCTTCATTTCCCTAATACTTATATTATTATTTTTTTCTAAAAGCTTTTATTATAGGATTTTTAAAGTACATTTAAAGAACCTATAAATTCTCATTATTATTCTTTATTAAACTAACTTTATAATATGACTATTAATTTTTGAAATAAGAAAAAAATATATATGGTTTTTTTCGAATTATTTATTCTCGTAGAAACACAAGCAAAGCAATCGTCAAATATTTGCGAGAAACACTTAAAAATGTACGAGTGTTTACAATCAAGTCAAAACCTTATTTTTTTTTTCAAATAATTTATTTTTAATTTTAAATGTAAGTAATGGATTTAACCAAAAAATCACCCTAGACGTAAAAAAGTCCACACGATCACCTTCCCTTATCAGCCTTAAACAAAGCCTTCTACACTGACCGCCCTCCCCCACAGCCTGCATCCCCATCGTGTCGGTTTGTTCATTTTTTCTTCAGCCAGCCTGTCGGAGGCTGTAGTGCGGAGGCTCTAGGGGGGTTCCGTGACACTCGATAAATCAAACGTTATTATTTATTGGGCTCTTGGAGGGAGGCGGCTCAAGTGACGGACGGGAGGGTTGTTTCAGGATTTTTACAAACATTCTTACAAATATTATAAACGTGAAAGTTTGTATGTATGAATGTTTGTTACTCTTTCACACTCAAACGGCTGGACCAATTTTGATAAAATTTAGTATGGACGTAGCTGAAATCCTGGATTAACACATAAGTTACATAATTTTCCCAAATTACCACGGGAACAAAGTTCCGGGCGGCAAGCTAGTTTTCTATAATTAATCTGCTTTTTACACAAATTTTTGCACCGACTGGGAATCGAGCCCAGGACCCGTCGATCAAGAGGCAGTGCCACTACCACTTGACTAAACCGGTCGTCAAATATACCTGGCATACTATTGTACGCCTGGGAAGAGTTGGAAACTTGTGTACGCTTTTGCTCCCAGTCGAGCAAAGAAAACAATATACTCGTAACGTGATAGACCAATTGGAAACCGGGGCTTAATCAAAGCCATTGGTTCGGATTCTACATTGAATTAGCTACTAATCAACTCTAAATTAACCAATCACAGCACCACAGCGTCATAATCGCGTGATAATGCTGCTTTGTGATTGGCTGGTGGTGTTGACTGCAGCAATATGCGGTCGGGTGAGCGCTCACTAATTGGAGCGCTTCAATTTACATTATTTTGCTTTCATTGCTTAGTGTTTAGTTTATTTGAGGGTTAGAGATGTGTTTTTTTATGTGTGAATATGAATAAAAACAGTTAACCAATTGTATCTCTTTATAAATAATACATTCATCGTTTTTAGAGAAAAAAAATCGAAGGAATCTTTATGATGGTCGCGTACTTAACGCACCTCTCCCTGTCTTTAGAAAAATTATGAAGCCTTATAGCCTATGGCCTAATGAATAGGTCTTATCAAGACATAAAAAAATGTTTTCCTAAATCTTATTTTTATTGATTTTATTTATAGTTTATAGATTAAAATTACAAATATGTAGAAATACGAAATTATCTTATCTCTCAAAATAATTTTTTTTCCAGCAAACCTGAGCCACGGAAAGTTGATTAGAAAACAGATAGAGTGTGCAAAATACGTATACCTACACAAACTATACTTAAAATTAAAATCTTGCTTAAATAACAATTTCGTGCACATTTCTTACTATAAAAATACTTAAAGAATTTCGTAGGAATTCAGCTGCACCGTATATTATATAATCGTGTTTCTATTGAATTATGTTATTATAGCTCGTGTACAGTCAGACTCGGCGGGAGTAGCGTCAGCAACAGATAATCCGATATGCAGTCAATAACTCGATACCGTGCCGTGTAGATTCGATGCAACGAACAGGGGCCTGAATATGTTTTGATATCGATATGATTTTACTAAAGCAATTCTAGAGAGCGCCCGAGAGCGAACCTATTTATTTATTTCATATAACAGTTTATTGTACACAGGACGAATTACAAACATTTATACAGACAAATAGAAAAACGAACACAAAAGGCATAGCTTATTTCTTTAAGAAATTTATTCCAGCAGACCTGAGATAATGAGAGGCGTAATAGAATTATAGACAGACGTGTACAATTACCCATTTAAATCAAAATACATACTATAAACTACATATAAATACAACTACACCTACATAACATACTAAATTGGAGACTTTCTGAGATGATTGTCCACTTTAAAAATGCAAGAGTCAACCGACTTCAATTATTCAATCCCAACAATGCCTAGCAGCAGGTAACCACCACCCAAAACGTCATCATTTTCGTTGTTTTTTCTTAAAAGCAGAGAATTATATAGAACAACCAGACTAATATTAAAGTACCAACAGCATTCTAGAAGTACTCGCTAGTAGGTAAGAATCATCGATCACCTGGCATCTTATGCGGCAAGTGATTAGAGTTACTACCTAAACTAAGTGTTGTAAGAAGGTGTTAATTATTTATTAATTAAATTATAATTATTTTTAAGAAATACGAGTACTAACCTACTAACTTAGCTATAAGACAAACATTGTTATTAATATTATACTAATATTTTATATGGATTCCTGTTATCCGAAATAAACATTTTCATTAATTCATTCATTCAATAGTATAATCTTTTGACCAAAAATAGTAGATTGTTAACCAAGGGCTGTATGACATTAATTGCATACGAGGTTTTTGGCGCCCGAGCGCAGCGTGGGCGCTAATTAGCCCGAGTATGCAATTGATGCTTACACCCGAGGTAAACACTCTGCTTTACATATCGATTGTGAGGTAAGTAAAAAAACAAGAAAGCAGGTTGCTATGAACATTTATTAAAGAGAAACATGTGTATTTAATTAAAATTTCGCGCCTAGCTAGTCGACTGCCTTTTTTACTCTTCACGATTTTATGGCACGCAAGCGCGTCAAATCAAATCGTCATAGGTTTTGAAACCTATGCTGTAATGATATCCATACACCCCGGCATTCAGGGAAGTAAGTGACTACTTACAGAGCAAGAGATATGTAAAAGTATTTTGAAATCGGCCAATTGGCGGAGTCATCACGTAAAAAAAAAACTAAAAATTGATGTAATTTATTTTGAATTAACAAGAAAAAATTATAGTGATGATAGCTTGTCAGCCTTTCGCCTACGATACAATTCAATTCAATTCAATCATTTATTGCTATTCATATGTATAGAGTATAAAAGGTCTTAATCTAAAATATGTGCTTCTATATACTAGTACATATGAACCCTGTCGGGCATTGTAAAAATGGAACGGCAGGCAGACTGGCATTTTTGTTTATTTAATTTTTAAATTTATTGAAATAATTTATTTGAATCTCTATTTTGAAAAAAAAAACGTTATGCATTGCTAGTTAATAAGTCATTAAAATAAATATGAGATTAAATAATATGAGCTATCAATATTAGTAATATTAGCTTAAAAAATTTATTGTTGTGTGTGAATGTCAATGTTAGTTAGAATTAAAATGTCAGAATAAGTATAAATGCAAATACAGCAATACCCTCGCGTCTCACTTACTGGCTTCTACAGTATGCTTGAGATGAGTTGGCAGCTGGTACGTTCTTTTAGCGTGGATAAAATAACTGAAATAAATGACCCCCGCGCTTGCACCCACTACCATGATTAATGGCGCAGCCAGTCGCTACTCTGACAGCTTTTATACAATTATTTCACGACTTTGATACAATATTACAAGTTTTGTGCAAAACTTTACTACTTATTGGATGAATAATGAATTCGCATTATGCAGGATGCGAGTTTGATGGGTCGTCTTGAATATATAAAAGTTTGGTCAATTTTGTGTAACCTACTTTTTTTCTGGAAGAAATTAATTTTTTTATCAGTTTTCTCTTCACAATGAAATCTTTGCGAAGATGATAAGATTTGACTTGTCCATCTGAAAGCAATATATTGCATTGAATTGAATTAACTTTATCATCTGTGTAACCTTTTCCAACGACCCTAAGGTAGGTAGGATCATATCCTATTATTTAAAAATAATAATATGTATGTTTGACTTAGAAATAATAGTTACCTACACGCATGATGTAATTAATGTACAGTAGCGTTCTTTAATGGAGGCATAGTTAAACTACTTAGCGCGTTGCAATAGGGACTATGTTCCTATAAACATAGTTCAAACGATTTCTCACGCACACAAGCTTGTAGCCTCCTCTAAGAACATAATTTTGCTAAGCGACATCTCTTGGCACCTCGGTGAAGTTTTTGTAGAACGCATTCACCCGACATTGCACTGTCCTCCACTCACCGCTGCTGATGAGTCATATCAAACAATCGGTAATGTAAACATGACGTAGTGTATCTTTATTTTGTCGATCTTACTAGTGTTATGTATGGTCCAGCGGATAAGCACTGTCCTAGCAGGGAGAAAGGTTCACGGGTTCTAATCCCAGCCGAGTAGTTTCTTTTTGTAATTTATTTTTGTTTATTAAAGCATTAACAACTATTTTCACACATAATATTACATCAATAATAATAATAATGTTACATTATTGTATCAGTGATAAAGTATTTGAATAAAACAAATATGAAATTCGACTAGGTAATTTTATTTCCACACATTTTTTTTCTGCAACTTGATCACTTACAGTTTTATTAAGGTTATAGCTTAAGAATTCGTTTTCGTGAAGAAAAGAGTATTGAAGCTAAACCTCAACAAAAATTAATATTCAACTTGCACTACAAGGCAGTAGATATATAGTTTATAATATAAAAAGAATAAGTTATAGATAAATATCACAATTTTACACATAACAATATTTAATTAAACTTGTTAAGCCTTAGAATCGATGAACTCCATTTATCTTCCGTATGAATTCATTATTTTCATACATTTGCACCACACGCTGATTCATTGATAACTCGCAATCGTCCACTGCGCGGCCGAGATTACACGTTACCCTCATTCCGTAATGATTCACCCGTCCTTCACTAAAACCAAAATAACAAGATTAATAAAATAAGGAACAAAAACTATGCACCACTAACAAAATGCATTACAATAGTTAAGCTTATCATTTAGATGATATGTTTACGTTCTCAAAATAAATTATATATTTAAAAACAGTGTTAATATTAAGTAAACATTAGAATACTCACTGTAAGACCTGTCTCATTAGCAATTTGGGATATATTATATCCTATATTGTGCAGCGCAACAATACACTGCCTCTCCTGAAAACTTATTATGTATTTGTATGCATGTCGAAAAAAGACATCACAGTAAACTGCCGATACGGTAAGAACACACGAGCACCTTTGCTTATGATCTAGCAATGACAAACAGGTTGCTCATGAACACCGAACCGAATGAATCTAAACTAACTTCATTGCATTCAATTTTTGTATGGTATGGTCTATGACTATAAAAATGTTTGAAAACCAAAACATATTTAACAAAACTTCGTAGCTATTAGGCGACAGTTGGGCTCGAACCCGCGCCTTGCTACAGCAGGCAGTCAGTGTTTCCGCTGCGCCACCAAGACTTATGCTTTGGTTCGTGAAATTTTGCTTGTTATCAGAGCAATAAGCGTAGTGGGGTATGCGGTATACGTCATTTGTGTCCATGTGTGAGTACACGAGCGGCCGCAAGCGACTTGTTTTCTGCGTTTTGTATTGACTATGCCTCCATATATGAACGTGATAGTACTTAGAAAGGAAATGAGGAATTTCGCCGCTTGACTTGAAGGCACGATGGTTAGAGCACCAGGAGTTCTAATCCTGGGGTCGCAGGTTCAAGTCCCATTCGTGCCGAAAATTTTTCTTTCCCTAAAAAATATTTATAAATGTCCCCCAGGCCACGTGGGTAATCGTTTTAAAAATACTATATTAAAAATCATAAGATTTAATTTCAAGTCTGTCAATAGATACCTAGGTAATGTTCGCTACTCTTACACAAAACAACAGATCTACCCTTGTGGACCACCAGCTCCGGATTTGCATCCATAACTCCCCCCCCCCCCCCCCCCACGCCCCTCTCGAGGTCACGTCTTATAAGAGCTCGGCTCTGCATAAGTAATGACAGCTTAGTCGGGACTTTTTACCAAAAAACAATGAATTGTTTACTTCGGGAACTAACTATAACTAAGTGACTTGGTAATGTATGTAAATGAAAATCAGATTTTGAGCAGCAGTTTTTTTGGAGGTTTTACGCCTGTGGAATATTACAGATGGAACGCCTCGTCTATATACATACCTGCATAAGCTCACGCTTTTGTCCTATTGGGGTAGGCAGATACCATAGATTCCCACTTGCTACGATCCAAACACACCTCTTTCGCTTCCTCTACATTCATAATTCGCTTCATATATGTTCTTTATGCTCGTCTTAATGCTTTTAAAAACTAACAGAAAGAAAACTTATTTATAAAACACAAATATGCACGTTTATGAAACAAGACAACACACCCGCTCTCTCTTTTTCACAAAAAAAATATATTCAAAAATACGTAGAAACAATAAACGATTCGTGAGTGTTATACATAATTTATGTTGTAAACGGGTTTACTCACAGTCGCTCAATGCCGATTTAAAATATAAATTACGTAGAAACAAAAAAAACACATTCTCAACTACAATTTATCAAAAATTTAAACTCAAAATAGTTTTATTCATAGAACGTTCAGAATGTTACTTAAAATAGGTCAAAATACATTTTTTTATATAAGATGGATTAACTCTTGACCTCAATCTTGACCATAAAGGTCAAAGATGAAGTCCACTATGGAGCGAGTTGACCCAGAATATGCCTATAAAGGCACTGGTACTCCCACGCACCGACGGAACACAGCAAGCTGTTTGGCGTCGGACTTCGGTAGGAGGGTGATCGCGAACCAGATGGCCCTTTACAAAGCCTACCACACCGCATGAGACCATAGGGCGACACCTCAGATTCAGAAAAAAAATGAAGTATCGTTGCCTGGGATGGATTACTAAGAGGCAGGTTTCAAATCCTTTAATGTATGTATACATTAAATGCATACAAACATTAAAGGATTTGAAAACATGCATACATATTTGTTCTTTTGACCCACTGAATCTACGCCTATTTGCAAAGGTGCATTCTTTGAATAAACCTATGTATACCGGAAGCGCTTTGTTTAAAATACATTAAACAGATATGCGAAAACAATGAATAAAAAAAACTGTCGACGCACAATCTTAATTCTGACAATAAAATAAACGACTTTATTTTTCAAAAATCAAATTTGACAGTTCATTGAAAATTCGCAATTATTAGAATTAAAATTTAGCCCTATTTTTCTTACGCTTTCATGCTTAAAAAAATCGTCTTATTTTTTATTAACCATTGTCACTTTTACCAAAAAGGTTCTATAAAAATATTTCACCGCGCCGTGTAAAACAGTTGACAATCAAATATTCAAATACCCTCAACCGCCGCCAAGCCATTTGTTTCTGCTCCCTAACGAACCAAGCACTGTTATTTTTAAAATGAGTACGTATTAAGTCTGCAATTTTCCACGAATTAGGCTTTTGTCATGTATGGCTTTTGTTTTTGTCATTGTTTTTTTATTATAGACTAGCTTTTCGCCCGGGACCTCGTTCCCGTGGAAATAGTTATTCTGCTATTCGGGACGGAGACAAATACAAGAAAATCAAAAATTATGAAAATCGGTCCAACAGAGTTATAAGTGTTCGAACAAATCCGACTTTGTTTTATATATTAAGATTTTATTAAGGCTTATTTTCCTGCTGTGCTGGGAGTAAAACAAAAACCTAAAATGTGCCAGCAGCCTCCTCTTCCCAGGCATACCGTAAAATTCAGTACTAAATGGGACACGAGGGTTTTGTTGGTGAAAGGTTGACAACCTGTCACTACTTACATCTTATTTCATCTTTTTTTTTTGATAATAAAGATATTAGCATCCACAGACTTGATGTCCGTGCCCTTGTCTAGATTAAGTGTTTTCTTGTTAATACAAAATAAAAATATTTTACTATACTTTTCATAGTAGTTTACAGTTGATAAATAGCTATAATAAAAATATATATTTACATATTACATAATGTATTTTTCTAAACCAGTGACGGTTCCCCGCTGTTGCATCCAGACCTCAAGGCATCCATGACGGCTCTGTCTCGACTTTTGATCGCCATTCTGAGGTTGTAATTGACCACTTTTTTCCTGCTTATTTCATCTTATAACCCTCTGAATTCATGTCAAACGTTTTAAAACCACTGATACTCTGCCTACTCCGATAGCTATTTTAGGCGAAAGCGTCAGTATGTATGTATGTTTCGAGATATCGTGTTTACATCCATTGATCGTTAGAGGACACGTTATTCGAGATTTTGATGCATCGATGTGGTAAGTCATAGAGCTTATGATTCTTAGGTCTCGTAAACAAACGAGCTAACGTGTTCGGGCAATTGATGTTTGGTCAAACGTCATTCGGTTTCAAGTAGGGAACCCGTTTTCCCCGCGTATTCGTTTGAGTGGAAAAGTGCTTCATCACAACCTAGACGAAGGACAAACAGACGAACACACGTAAACACTTTAAATAAAATAAGATTTGTTTTTGAAAAAATATAGTGATGAGTGAACCCTAATAGGTACCAGACGGTCACCGACATCGTGTTTGGCCCCGGAAGAGATGGCGTGACGACTTGAACGCATTCCAAAGGGATCGTTCCGCCAATCTGTTCAGATAATAAGATGACTTGGAAAACATTAGGAGACCTTTGCTCAGCAGTGGGATATAGGTTAACATACATACATACGCTCACGCCTGTTATCCCTAACGGGGTAGGCATAGAATCACACTGGTTCTAGAACCATTAGATGCCACGTTTGACACAAATTGTGATTGTGACATAAATTTAAAAATAAATATCACAAATAATCTCAGCTGTGTTTTTTTTTATAAGATGGGTTAACTTTTGACCTCAATATTGATCGTAAAGGTCAAAGATGAGGTCGACGATAGAGCAAGTTAACCCAGAAAATGCCTATAAAGGTATCAGGAAAGAAATCTTTTCACATATATAGACCCGTTCTGAGTCCCGTTTCAGTAGCTTAACCTAACTGATAGATGCTGTACAACAAGTGAAGTTACCCATCAGGTTTTACAAATCAATAAAGACCTCTTAACCTCACTGATCTCAAGTGGGTTACGCGCGCAGTATCTCTTCAAACGGTTGTTAAGATTACACGCAGTCTTGTATCGTATCAGAATCCCAAGGGACCCAGCGGGGGACGGCGGGGTGAGGGAAGGGGCGAGGTAGGGTTGCTTGAAATAAGTATTTGGGAATATAAAGAAAATTGGATCTTTGTGATAATCTTTAATCCCAAGAATATTGCAAAGAATTATTTGAATGTAAGATTTTTTTTGGCATACTTAGCTTTTCCAATTATAGCCGTATTTATTTAGCTGATTTGCTAATCTAAGAGTCGATTCATGTATCTTTATTTTCTTTTGTAAAAAAATCTAAATGTATATCGACCAATCAGAGCTCTTATCACAAAAACGTGAGCTGTTTTATGTGACTAACATAAAGAAGGCTGATATTTCCATAAGTAAGAGCTATTTCACCAAAAATTTAACCACGTAGTCGATCGGAAAAA
Source organism: Aproaerema taeniolella (assembly GCA_949987775.1). Classification (NCBI taxonomy): domain Eukaryota; kingdom Metazoa; phylum Arthropoda; class Insecta; order Lepidoptera; family Gelechiidae; genus Aproaerema; species Aproaerema taeniolella. The sequence continues at coordinate 15,689,616 of OX465265.1, read as the reverse complement.
AATACAAAAAATAAAAATAAATAACATTACATCTCGTGATAAGCATGATTTAATGTTGGCGTACACACGGCACAAGATCAGGCTCAAATATACAAGGTTTTTCAAAAAAAAAACATAAAAAAAAACATTTTTATAGTAAAAATGAGCTGTGAATGTGGCAACACTCAGAATTTTAAATACTTTCTACCATTTTTCACAGTTCGTATAAAAGTTGGCTATTTTCTATGGAAAAACCACTTCAAAGTATGACATCAATTTCAAATCCTGCAATCTGTAAAAATTGCTTTTGGCCGCCATCGCAACCGTGTTTCGCAACCAGTTGACTATAAAGATTTTTTAGTCCTTCATCGCAACCAGTTGTGATAGAATACCTTTTAATCCTTATACACAACCAGTTGCCAATAAAGACAAAAATCGCCGCCATCGCAACTGCGTTTCACAACCAGTTGTCTACGAGGATTTTTTAGTCTTTCATGGCAACCTGGCATCTCAATTGGGGCCTATACCAACGTTCATATTTTTTAGTCTATTATCCTTTATTCTTGTTACACCGTGTGGTGATCGGTTGAGAATAACAGCACCCCATCTCTTTCCGTGGGTGTCGTAAGAGGCGACTAAGGAAACACAAATGAGACCTGCCTCCTAGTAATCCATCCCAGGGTATTTAAACTCAAAGGCAACGACACTTAATTTTTTTCTGAATCTGAGGTGTCGTCCTATGGTCTCATGCGGTGTGGTAGGCTCTGTAAAGGGCAGTCTTGTTCGCGACCACCCTCCAACCGAAGTCCGACGCCAAACAGCTTGCTGTGTTCCGTCGGTGCGTGGGAGTACCAGTGCCTTTACAGGCATTTTCTGGGTTAACTCGTTCCATCGTCGACCTCATCTTTGACCTTAAGGTCAAGATTGAGGTCAAGAGTTAACCCATCTTATAATAAAATTAAAAAAAAACACACCTTTCAAATTTGACATACCTACTATTATTATAAAATAAAAACTTGAAACGCTAGTGTTTAAATACTCTTTGTTAAAACTTTGGACGTCATTTAGACACCATGGACATTTTTATATATTTGTCATTTTGATATTTGAGACTTAGTGTACCGAAAGGCCGCGCCCTCTCGACACATAATGTTGCCAGGGCCGCCGACGTTTAGGTATTTGTCTACTTTACCAAAATGACTACTGCAAAAAATGTATTTTTCCCAACATGACGACATGTCTTAATGTCTACTTTCCCAAACCACAATGTCTATAATGACCACTTCCCAAATTTACCACATTCCTCAAAATGTCTACAAAAAAAATAAATTTCTTATTTGGTGTATTATAGTCTATTTTAACCGACTTCAAAAAAGGAGGAGGTCCTATGTTCGGCAGTTTAAAGACCTATTTAACTATTTTTTTTTGTTTCTAAGAGTATACTTCAGAGGTGGTCCCATTGTCACTAAGTAGTATATTAATTCTAGATTTCAATGTATGGGCAAAGCAGCAAAATTTATAATTAAATTTTATTGCTTTTGGGTTATACCTATAGGTGAGTTGAGTACGTTATAACACACAACTCCCCCACCGTTCCCCCACACCCTGCTTCACCCCTCCTCCCCTTGAAAAGTGTCCCATTTTCCATATTTTAACCATTTTCAGCAAAACGATACAACCTAGGACAAAATGGTCAATGACTAAATTGTTTATTGATAACTTACCTACAAATAAATTTGTACATTGATTTTGATACGACTTATAGTTTCCATATATGACGTGTCAAAGTTTGCTAAAAATCATCTTAAGTGGTAGATTGAACTCGCGGGCTCAGTAAACCCTAAAATGTACATAGTGGTCGATTGAGCCCGCGGGCTTAGTTGACCCCTATGCGAATTAGTGGGTCGAGTCGTCCATAATTAAAAACTTAAGTGGATAACTGAGCCCGCGGGCTAAGTGCTCTGTGGGCTCAGTTGCCTGCTATGGTTGTGAACAAAGATAATTAACTCTTCTATGGCAACCAATCTTTTTGAGATTTTCTTTATTGGCAACTGGTTGTGTATAAGGATTAAAAGGTATTCTATCACAACTGGTTGCGATGAAGGACTAAAAAATCTTTGTAGTCAACTGGTTGCGAAACACAGTTGCGATGGCGGCCGAAAGCGAAAAAAAAACTGTTGTCTAAAATAAAACATTATTGCATATTGTATATTAGTGGGTCCTACCTAATTAACTAAAAGTAATACTGATTACAATACATATTTAAGTTTACAATGAATAATTCGTAAGGTAAAATTTGTATGGAATACTTCTTTTGACATTTGCCAATAATCACCCATAAGTCAGATTGCAGACTTTGAAAATAGACGACTCGTGTTCCGAAACACCCACGACACAAGGGAAAACCTTAGTGTATGGCGTTGTTTGTTGTAATTCAAAAAAATTTACATTATTAAGAATTTAGTTTTGTTATACCTGTCTTTAGTCGGATTGCCCTTTGGCTTTGGCAAAGGCCTCTCCTAGCATTATCCAAATTTTCTTGTCCTTGGCTTTCCTACTCCATGTTCTCCTACAGCTACTTTTATTTCATCCTCTCATCGTTTCCTCTGCCTTCCTTGCCTTCTTTAACATCCCGAGGGTCAAAGCCGTGTGGTGATCGGTGTAGAATAACATCATTTTTTTCTGAATCTGAGGTGTCGTCCTATGGTCTCATGCGGTGTGGTAGGCTCTGTAAAGAGCCGTCTGGTTCGCGACCACCCTCCTACCGAAGTCCGACGCCAAATTGCTGTGTTCCGTCGGTGCGTGGATGTACCAGTGCCTTTATAGGCATTTTATGGGTTAACTCGCTCCATCTTCGACCTCATCTTTGACCTTTATGATCAAGATTGAGGTCAAGAGTTAACTCATAAAAAAATACACACAGTAACATCCTTGACTGCGTCTATATTTTAGTCTTAATAAGTCCAAATTCTAAACATTAATAGCAAACAATAGAAACAATTACAATGCTTCAAAACAGAACATAGACAGTGAGGCTGTATTATTCAAAACCTCCGCTAAACATAGAAAATCCCTATTCAAAATTATTTAAATGTGGTCCGTTCTAAAATCCAAGATGGCGGCCAACCCTGGCACAGCGCGCGTCGCCTTCGTGAGTGGAATTCAAATAAAGGACAGATTTACAGAAGAGACAGCGGGGACGGACGCGAGGTCACAGGGTCACAGATCACACCACCATGTGGGTAATTCGAAAAGAGGATGTTTGTTGTTTATCTTATTATAAATTTGGAGGTCCTGGAGGCAAATGCTTAGACCTAGAAAGCTGAAATTTGGAAAAAGGGTGTCTTTTACGACGTAGGCAAGCGCTACAAAAGGATTTTTAGATGTTCATAAGGGGGGTGAAATACGGGTTCAAAGTTTGTATAGAGAAAACAATTTGTTTGGACATTTTGACTCGAAACTTCGTTAGGATGTACCTTGAAGCAAATAAACGGACACGTGTTTCTCGATTTTTCGAAAAACATTCCCTAAGGGGTCAAGAATGAAATGAGTGACTAAAAGAGTTCTTTGCGCGAGCGAAGCCGCGGGAAAAAGCTATTTCAAAATATATTAATTTTGTAGAACATTCAGGATGTTACTTAAAATAAGTCAAAATTACATAAAATATGTACATACAAACATACATTAAAGGATTTAACATCCATACATATTCGTTATTTTGACCCTACTGACTCTACGCCTATTCGCAAAGGTGCAGTCTTCCCCAGAGAAGAATATGCAAGACTCTCCGAGGGTGCTCTTTTTTTTTAATCTGTTTGTCTTTCTTTTTTCATTTTGTGGGCGTGATTATGTGGTGCACTTCACTAAGGTCCGTATTACAGAAGGAGACTTAAGTCTTAATTTATACCTAAGTAAGTATGATTGTCTCTTTCCCTTACTGTCAAAATGATAAAGATGACTGCTACTTAAGAAAATATCAGACTCTGAGTCTGAGATTTATACTTGAGTAGCAGTAGTATTTGTGATTTTGATAGTAAAAGAGAAAATTAATACTTCAGTACAAATCAAGACTTGAGTCTCTCCTACGGGCCTAAATCTGGTGACAGTTTAAACCGCCAAATGGCCTATGACTTGGTTTAACGACTATAATCATTTCACAACAACCGGGATCGGTGATTTGAAGTTCTTCGGAGGGTACGGAAATGGAAAATATTTCTGTAAAAAGCAGATGTTTTTCTAAGATCATGGGTGTTCGTGTCTGTCTTTATGTATGTTCCAAGAAACCCACAATACAAGGGAAAACCTTGGGCTTTACGTGTGTAACGTTTACATAATTTATTAGAGAATTACAAAATAAGAAGCCAAAAAAATATGTCAAAAGAAAAACAAATTACCTTTTAATCTGGCTTCCTTTTATTTCTCGTCGATGTTATTTAAATTCAGGTTATTTTGTATCCTTTGAGCTCGTTTCCAAGAACAATTACGACAATTGTACTTTTAAACTCAAAGAAAGTCGTGTTCTATAAATAAAGAATGTATGGAAAAATATGTACAATGATTAATTTCTTCGACTTCGTATATTTTCTTAAAGTTTTCAGCGTCGATTTTAATTTTTAATCAGGTTTAGAAGACAATTGAAGCAGATTTAATGCCCTGTACGAATTGTTCAGAAGTCAGCGCATCAGGTTACTCCATTTTCATTGCAAAACCGCTCTTATAACAACAGCACAGAGTGCTCGCGTGTAGTAAACTGAGTTGCAGCTGTCCGTACACGTTTCTATCAGTGGGTCTATACGAGAAATAAGTCTCCCTTACCGTCTCACCGATGCGATGGGACAAATGAGTGGGTCCATGAGAAAACAGCGTTTATTTATGAATGCCAGTCTCATAGGAGATTTCAAATAACTGCTACTCGAGTAAGATGTTAATAGCGCGCGTAATACGCCGCGGTCCTATGTCAAAATGTGAACATTGACAAAGCTAGAGGGCGAGCAAGCCTTTGCGCGGGGCCCTCGCGCAATCAAAGTGCAGTTTCACAGTCAGCCGAATGGCGCGCCGCGCGAGTTTGTCGCCATCGTGCTCGAGCTGCTATATTGTAATTATTTCCCTTTAAAATATTTAGAAATAACCAATTCAAAACACACCAAAATTCTGGTTGTCTCAAAATAATTGGTGTCATTCATGTAATGAGTGTCTAAGGGAGTAGACGATACGCAGAAGAAACAAATAAAAAGCCATTTCTGCCTTCTTACATCTGTCCTCTGGGAGGCTTTGTTTCAAGCTCATTGTTGCCTTTTCAGACGCCGGCGAGACGCGACTCTTTCATTAGTCTCCGAAGGGAAGTATGTCTAGGGATGTATTCTCCTAAGTAATGGGGAAAAGTTAACCAACCAACAGAGGCTTGACATATTATGTTAAGATTTGATTGTAAAAGGTCTGTGTTGTTTCTTTTATTGTTTTATTTTTTGTTTTTTGGTATAAATAAATAAATAATAATAAATAAACGCTACACACTCAAAGGCCGACACTAAGGTTTTCCCTTGTGTCGTGGGTCCCTTGGAACACACAAAGACAGACACATACACCCATGACCCGAGAACAAACATCTGCTTTTTACACAAATCTTTGCCCCGACTGGGGATCGAACCCAGGACCCGCCGATCAAGAGGCAGCGTCACTACCACTCGACCAAACCGGCCGTCCAAACCGAAGAAGTATTTATCATGTCTAATGTCCATGTATACTTAATGCCCTAAGTTAAATGGCCATGTTCATTTTAATTTTAACCTAATCACGAGCAGAAAAGAAATAAGTAATTTTAGGGGGAAAAAATGTTCGGTGCGAGTGAGACTTGAACCTACGACCCCAGGATTAGACCTCCTGGTGCTTTAACCAACTGAACTATCGTGCCTTCAAGTCAAGCGGCGAAATTTCTCTTTTCCTTACTAAGCAAGTCCCATTCGCGCCGAATATTTTTCTTTCCCTAAAATTATTTGTGAACATCTCTCACGCGGGTAAGCGTTTAAAAAATTCTAAATGAATGTGGATGGATTTGGATACTACCCGTCGCGCGCTTGTTTAAGGCGCGTGCGATACAAATCCTGCACACACGGGTATGTAAGAATCGCGCGAGGGTTTAATTGAGGGAACATATTGTACTGTACTGTTTTATTTATCTATCTGCATTTATGAGTATACTAGCTTTCCGTGAATCCAAGGTGTCAGCTACATCCATACCAAATCTTATCAAAATTGGTTAAGCCGTATGAGCGTGAAAGAATAATAAACATCGATATTTATATCCACAAAAACTTTCGCACTTATATCTATATTTATAAGTATACTAGCTTTCCGCTCGGGACTTCGTTCTCGTGGGAATTCGGGAAAATCATGTACCCTATGTTCATCCCGGATAATCTAGGATTCTAATGGTGAAAGGATTTTTCAAATCGGTCCAGTAGTTTCGGAGCTTATTCAATGCAAACAAACAAACAAACAATCAAATCTTTCCTCTGTATAATATCTATAGATTACTACACGAACAAATCGCGGGTAGAAAGTTCAATAACCATCTAGGTACGCAAACTATCTCAAACCAATGAACTCTAAAATAAATCGCAGGAATAAATTATCTCAGATGATTTACTATCAGAACCGTTCCGAGTCTGCTCCTGAAGTCTTCAATAAATCGATCGAATAAATTAGCCCCAGGTGAAGTAATAGTTTCGTAGGATATTCCTCTCTCTTTCTCTCATATAGAAGTCAGTATTGAAAGCAATAACTTACCGTAACTCCAAGAGTTATGAACTTAATAAGCGATCTGTATTTCGAATTTTTGGTTCGAATTGTGGAAGTTCGGTGCCAAGTTTTACATTTCTGTTATTAGCCATTTCATTTTGGAGGATTTATGGATTCTTGCCAAAAATAGTCTTTGAAATGTGAACCTGTTTACTTGCTTGTTTGTCAGTAGCTCTTCACATGAGGGAAATATTAAACTCCACACTTTGAAAAGTGCGCACTAAGGATACATATATTCAAAGACGGAACAAACAAATAATGTGATTGCATACATATACATATAGTCGTAGAGCTAAAGAGTACTAAACAGGGCACCTATTCTGTTAGTTTACGACCGAAATACTACCGACACTAATTATTTATCACTGTCTGTCACTGTCTTAGCGCAAGAGATATTAAGTACTGACATCGTATGTGCCGAAATATCGGTCGTAGAATACATAATACATATTTAGAGTACGAAGAGAAAGGCTATTAGAACCTCCGATAGATAATACACCAACGTGACTATTTTGTTTTTTTTTATTAATATTGGCTTTGCTCTTGACCACAATTTGTTTTTGTTTTTTGTTTAATATACTTAAGAGGATTATTGGGTTGCGGGTTCAATGAATCCGGGTGCGACCCTGTACCAGTAAATTAATGTTTTCGGATGTATGTACAGATTTCTAATTATCACTTGCTCAACGGTGAAAGAAAACATCTTTATGAAACCCGCACGTCTAAGAAAATTCGTTTTCAAAAGCCGAGAAGTCAACCACTCCGCATTGGGCCAGCGTGGTGGACTATGGCCTAAATCCCCTTTGTATTTCGAAGAGAGGCCCATGCCCCTTGGTGGGCAAAAAAAAAATGTAAGAGGATTATTAAGAGTGGTTTACTAAAAGCAAACCACACAGAAAATAATCATTTTCAATTTCAAACGTTAAATTCTCTTTTAGCTTCAATATTAAATTACGAAAAGACGTCCAAAGTTCAAAGCATTACATTAACAAGATTGTAATAAACGGGCGCACGAAATGAGATGTGTCAACAAACAGGAGCGGCAATGAATATCAAATTAAACATACATTCATCGCACCGAGCACCACGATACGGGATTCATTAGGAGTGCTTATGTAGTTAAATATCATTAATGTGGCTTTGAGGTGGTTATTACGACATTTATAACGTTGATCAGCTTTATTTTTATACAAAGTGTTGAATAAAATCAAGTAAATCCAAAATTAAATTCGACTCTACATAGTAAGTAATCGGTTTTAGTATTGGGAATTTTGGAAACACGTTGTATACTTAATGTGGGCCTTTGAGTGTGAAGTGTTTATTTATACCGTGTGGTGGTCGGTTGAGAATAACACCACCCCATCTCTTTCCGTGGGTGTCGTAAGAGGCGAAAAAGGAAACGATACTTCATTTTTTTCTGAATCTGAGATGTCATCCCATGGTCTCATGCGGTGTGGTAGGCTCTGTAAAGGGCCGTCTGGCTCGCGACCACTCTCCTACTGAAGTCCGATGTCAAACAGCTTGCTGTGTTCCGTCGGTGCGTAGGAGTACCAGTGCCTTTCTAGGCATTTTCTGGGTTAACTCGCTCCATCGTCGACCTCATCTTTGACCTTTATGGTCAAGATTGAGGTCAAGAGTTAACCCATCTTATAGTAATAAAAAAAAGTAAAAAGAGAATCCAAAATTAAATTCAACTCTACATGTATAGTAGGTAATCAGTTTCAAGGTTAGACATTTTTCAAAATAAAAGTTTCACATCTCGTGAGTATGTTATTTTGACATATTTGAAATAGAGCTGCGCATGATTTTACATTTTTAATTAATTTCGGATTTCCTTTTTATAGGTACTAGCTTTTTCCGCGGCTTCACTCGCGCAGAGAACTCTTTTAGTCATTCTTATCCTCATAGGGAATGATTTTCGAAAAATCACGAAACACATGTCCATTTATTTGCTTCAAGGTATATCTTCACGTAGTTTCTAGTCAAAATGTCCAAAACAATTGATTTCCACATACAAGCTTTGAACCCCCATTTCACCCCCTTAGGGGTTGAATTTCGAAAAATCCTTTCTTAGTACTTGCCTACGTCATAAAGACGTATTTCAGCTTTCTAGGTCTAAGGGTTTGGGTTGGGCGTTGATGAGTCAGTGAATCAGAACCTCCAATTTTATATATTAAGGCCCAAGATTTTGAAACAGTTGTTGCTCATATGGTTACATCACATATGGGTTCCTTGGGAAATGTTATTCAATTTGATGTTTCAAATCGCCCTCCTCAAGCTTCGCAAACTTGAAAATCAACCCCATATTACCAAGAAAATTATAAACACTTTTAAAACACTCTTTATCGAAATAAAAATACTAGGTATTCATCTCTGAAAAAATCCGCGCTGAGTTAAATTACAGCTTTCAAGATAATCTTTACAATCCCAAGGAGCGAGCGGTTGATGGGAAAGTAAAAAACCGGCCAAGTGCGAGTCAGACTCGCGCACGAAGGGTTCCGTAACATGATCAATAAAAACGAGCAGAAAAAAATAGTTATTTGTTCAAACAAGAGAGCAAATTTGATTTTTGATACCCGAGTGCAATCGAGTGATTTAAAGGCACGAGATCAAAAAAACTTGCTGTCGTGTTAAACACATCACTTTTCACCTCTACAGCGAGAAAAATATCAAACCTGCCGCTGTTTTCTTTTTTTATTGACAAATAGCTGTGTGCTTTGTAATTTTTAAAAACGGCCAAGATTATAGTTTGCGTTCAGAAATTGCACTTCGTAACATTTTTACAAAGTTAAAAATATTTTTTTGGAAAACTACATTATTTACTAGAATTTATATTAAATAACCTTTTATTTCCTTAAACGATCAATATTTAACACATTTTTGTAATTTTGATTTCAATAAATAATATAAAATTTCGCGACTTGAAAACTAATTTAAGTTTCAGAACAAATCACCGCGCTAAGTCATTTCAAGTCATTTCAAAGTGTTCCAAATTCATATCACTTTTTCTCTCGCTCATAAAATGCTTGCAGCAAACAACGATTTTGCTCTCTGATTTTAACAAGCAAAAGCCCTCCTTTCGAGCTGGAGAGGTGAAAATTACGTTTATTGGATGAGAGCTCCTTAAATATTTATTTTATTCTATTTTTTAGTATTAATTGTTATAGCGGCAACAGAATTACATCATCTGTGAAAATTTCAACAGTCTAACTATCACGGTTCATGAGATACAGCCTGGTGACAGGCGGACGGACAGATAGCGGAGTCTTAATAATAGGGTCCCGTTTTACTTTTTGGGTACGGAACCCTAGAAATATATTAATGAAACGTCTCGGAGGGATTAAGATGGTAGGTGGCAGTCGTTCAATGAGGTTTTTGTTGAAAGAAAATGTTACTAAATACACTGCTGAGCGATTGAAAGGGTCACAACATATTTTAGGTTGTGTTTTATTAATTGGGTGGTTTATTATTATAACACTTTAAACTTTCGAGACTTGAACACATAATTTAAATACTGAAACGGGTCCTAATTCGCGTACATGTCTTGATTTTATCTTTTTCCCGACGTTTTGACGCGGTTGCACGGCCACGGGTAGGTTTATTATGATATTTATTCAAAACTTGGTTCCACGCTGCAGTACTAGTGTAAGAGAAGCTTAAAATGTACCAGCTACAAACTATTCCCAGAAATATTGTAAAAGCTAGTATGAGTTTATAATTTTTTTTTGGTTTTCAAATATTAGAGTAGGTAATTGGATATTTTTATCAGACATAGAATTGCTTACTTGTCATAGAAGCCAACAAAGTTTTCACAATATTACATTACAGTCTTGTAAAGTTTTTTTTCTTATCATCAAGAATTGGCTTATCATCAAGAATTTATCTTATCTCATAAAAAACTTTGCTGCATCGTGGGCGATGGGCTGAGAATCTATCAACTACTTATACTCATGTTCCTTCAAATAACTCTCAGAATGTACGAGTATGTTAAATGTGTTGACAAGTACTTTTGGAACCACATGGTGCTCTGCCTACCCTGACAATACTAATTCTTATTTGTAAAAGAAAACTGTGATTACCCAGTCGGTTAAAGAACTGTCTTGTTATCGGCACGTCGCGGGTTCAAACCCTGTAGTCTGTAATCTGCGACCGAAGCTTCGAAGCATCGAATGTCAGTACATCTCTGTCCTGTGCTGTACAGATGACAGTGACAGATAGCGTCAATTATCGGGCGTCAGACGATCGTGGATGGTACAGAGTAGAGCCTCAAGCTTGTTCCACAAAATCAATGTACGGATTTTTCATTAACTATCACTTGCTCTACTGAGCTACTGTGAAGGAAAATGTCGTAAAATAACCCGTACGTCTGAGAAAATTACTTGTCAAAACTCGCATTGGGCAAGCGTGGTGGACATGGCCAGAATCCCCTTCACAGTTTCGAAAGGAGGCCCATGTCCCGCGGTGGGGACGTATATGAACTGATAACGACGGTAAAAGGAAAGAAATGATTAAAATGTTTTCCCTGTTACAATGTTCGGCAAATCTAATAACAATTGAAATTGAAAGGATATCGAGTCGGTTTCTTATTTGGCTTTATTTGTGTCAGAGATATGACGGTTTTGTTGAAGATATTAGTGTACCTTTGAAGTAAATTGAGCATTCTTTTTTTTTAAGATGTTTATGAATAGTTTGATTTTTTTACTTTAGTATCATTTCATTTTTAAAAATAGACGTGTGGCACTCGGGGACTGCCGCGGTAAAGCTATTGCATAGCATTTTGTATCAACTTATGCAATTATAATTATTTATTATTATTATTATTTTATTATTATTATTATTATTATATTATTATATTATTATTATTGTTGCACGCACACAAACACCGTGTCGAAGACTGCCGAACTGAAACGACGTTAGACGATGCACGGCCTTCAAGCCACACCTCCGTGCCCGTCGGAGTGGGGAGCGTTAGGTTTTTTTCGTTACGGAATTTCTGGATTCAGTCCCCGCGCTCAAGGCCCGCGATAGAAGCTATGCAATAGCTTAAAATGTTAGAAATTCATTTCTCGAACACTTGTGGTAAAGTTGATTAGATTATTTTTTCTATCATCATTATTCAAATTAATAAAAAATAGAATAAAATATTGAACCACTGAAATCAAACTGAATTGTCCCAATGAGGGACACTTTTGAGTGTTGAAACGCTTCCGTACCAATTTTTTTTCAGAAAACCCCATCAAACGCTCAAAGTTCCATCCAAAGTTTTTCAACTCAAAGGCCGACGCTAAGGTTATCTTATAACGTTGCAATCTAGTTATAAGAAGAGTGGTGTTACCCGAAACAGGCGATGAGCTTAATGGGTGGCACCTGCCACTAGAGAAACCATTGTAGAGGAAATAAAGATTTATTTATTTATTATTACCGTGTGTCTATTTTTTAAATTATAACTTACTAGCTTTTCGCCCAACTGTGAGATAAGATGTAGCCTATGTCTTTTCCCATCTCTGTAACAAGTTTTATCAAGATCGGTTCAGTGGTTTAGGCGTGAAAGACGGACAGACAGACAGAGTTCTTTCGCATTTATAATATTAGTATGGATTATGAGATGGGTTAACTCTTGACGTCAATCTTGACCAAGGTCATAGCTGAGGTCGGCGATGGATCGATGGATTGAGTCTATTTTTTTCTTTGTATATTTCGATTTATGTGCTCTTTCCGAGTCACGTCAGGAAATAGGTAAAATCATGATATATACGCGAATTTAGACCCAAAGTCACCCAGTATATGTATGTTGCTACACCAGGGCCGTGTAGTCTGGCAGAGGACTTGTTTATTTTGTTACTCGTAAAATGATGTTGTAAATTAGGTAGAAACTCAAACAACACGGCCCAAAACGTTGGAAAACAACATCAATTTGTTAGGATTTTATTCTAAACTCATCCGAGCCTTATTTCAATTTTACACGAATATTTGTAATTCCGCTAAAATCGGTCCAACTTTGCCGAGAACTCTCAACTTCGCGATTTTAATTTGGAAATGTTGGATTTTGGTGAATGACATTTGGAGTGTAATGGTTTTGTAGGAATGTTCGCTGTTTTTGATAAGGGTGTAATGGTTTTTACGATTTGCCGAATAAAAAATTCTAAAGCCACAAACTCTTTATTTTTATTTTTTATTAATAATTGGTTTGCTCTTGACCACAATCTAGCACAAGGGCAAAGACGCGCTCGAGAATACAAGCTCACCCAGAAGAAGCCTATTCACTCGAACTTTAAAGAGATTCCGGTTATTTGAACTCGGTAATACAGACGCAGGCAGAGAATTCGACTCCCTAGCAGTGCGCAATATGAATGATGATAAAGACCCCCAGTGCAAATCCGCGGGATTTCAACAAGATAGGGATGGTACCCCGCAGTGCGTCTGGACGTCCGATAGAAGAAAGGGGCAGGCGGATAATGAGCTCATGCAACTGCTGAGCACACACCCTGAAGTAAGTCTTATAAAAAACACATAGACAAGCTACTTTGCGTCTATGAGCTAGGCTTTGGAGCTTATCTTTTACTAGCTTCCTCTTCTTCTTCTATCGTGGCGACTTTAATGACCCTCTGGTTAACCTCAAGTAAGTAAGTCCTCTCGCGGGCAGGTGGTCGGACACGCGGAGCTATTTGCCAGGTGCGCCGTTGTTTGCACCGGCTCCCCTCATTCTAAGCTGGTGTCCGTGCTGTAACCCCACATACTCAAACGCTCACACTTAGGTTTTCTTGTGCCGATGGGCCTTTTTATAATACGAAAATGGCACGGCAAAATTGTATTACCATTGCCTCCTATGTAATTGCAATACTATACTTGGGCCATTACGAACGTGCGAAGAGTCATAAATCATTACGTCATAGGGATGGCGGGCCAATCGTTATCGATAAAGGGACACAGGTAGCAACTACATAGTTCTTTTTTGTTATAGTTGCTACCTGTGTCCCTTTATCGATAACTATTGGCCCGGCATTCGGCATGCCTATGACGTAATGATTTATGACTCAGTTCGCACGTTCGTAATGGCCCAAGAGTAGAAGCTGAGAACATAGGGGGCAATGTAATTCAAATTTCGAAGTGCCGTGCCGTGCCGTTCGAATTATAAAAAGGCCCAATCTTTGGTCCCGAGAATAAACATCTGCTAAAAAGCAACACAAATACATTTTTGCCCCGATCTGGAAACGAATCCTGGAACTTGGAAATGCAAACGACACTCCATTACTAGCTGTGTACAAATTAAGAATATACATCGTATTAATCTGTTTGTAGAAAATTAAGAAAAACAATTAACCATTGCCGATGATATTGCTTCTTATCAATGGGGCCGCCTTTTGTACCCTAACTTTATTACTGTCCATAACGTAACTGTTACTCTGTACCATGTACTTTAATATTGGGTGTGCATAAAAGTATATTGTATTGTATTAGTCAATGCAGCTTACATAAAAACTCGTTACGGAAAAAACATCTAATAACCTTGACCTCTGAAACTCAAAGTTCACCAATAACTACCGTCTCCGGTATTCCTCGAAATTGTACTGTAATTTGATTAGCTCTTCGAAACTGTATCGTAACTCCGCCGAGTACACTCGTAACTGTGAGTTAATTAATAACCTGACCAACATTGTTTACTCCCTAATAATATAATACAATATAATATTGAGTGTTGCTAAAATCATTAAACTAGGTATTGACTACCAATATGGTTGTTTTATGACTTTTATTTTTATTTATACTTCATAGTAGATAGGTCTACTCATAAACAATAAAGAAACTATTTTAACTAGTTTTCCACCCGGGACTTCGTTCCCGTGGGAATTCGGGAACATTTTGTAGCCTTTGTGTTAATCCAGGGTGTCAGCATCCTCCTTACTAAATTTTATCAAAATTAGTCCATACGTTTGCGCGTGAAAAAGCAACATACATCCATATATCTATACTAACTTTTGGGTTTATAAATATTGATAAAAGGATTTTAGTAAGGATTTTAATTTGGGAAAAATGCCAAACAAACTACACAGTTTGTGTTTGTTTTTAGGCCTAGTTAAAAACTTTCACACGAACAGCAAAGTGACTAACATAAACATGTTAACGGTGTAGGTATCAATTAAAATATTAACAGTCTCAGACAAAAGCTTTAAAACAAAAATTTACAACAGCCACGTTTTTAAAATCTTTTGACGTTTTCTATTTCACAGTACAATATAAATAAATACGTATATCTACAGTTTGAGTATGATGCGCGACAAACTCGTGCGACACGCCACTTGGCTGACGGTGAAACTTCACTTTTCACAAAGGCACTTGCTTGCCCTCTGGCATTGTCAATGTTGACATTTGATATAGGACCGCGGCGCATTCCGCGCGCGTGTACATCTACTGCTGTTATAGTCAAACCTCAAAGCTCCGGCGCTCCTAGGTTTGACCACTAAATCTTCAGGCTAACCTAACCTAGTCCAACCTAAGATAAACCAGTCATTCCGGGAAAAGACTGCATATCGACCTTTAACTATGACATATCGATTCAGTCAATGTAATACAAAATATCGAGTCATTCAATTCTAGTTAATAGCCGCTCTTTCATCAAAACTTATTCTTGAGCGGCATCCAAACACAATACACAAGTTGAACTACAAGTAAACACATAAGTTTCAAAGCCTGCGTGACGTCAAAGCTACGTCACATCACGTTACTTTTGTAATTAGTGTAGATGTTAGGTATGTAAGATTCTTTTGATTACGAAGGCTTTTTTTTAGGTCCAGAGTTTTTAGTAGTTGATGAAAAAGTCAATCTATGATCGCTCGCATAATAAAGACAATTTATCAAAATCCTAGATACGATATGCTGCTCTGCCTAACCCAACAAAATAAATAAATAAACGCTACACACTCAAAGGTCCATACTAAGGTTTTCCCTTGTGTCGTGGGTCCCTTGGAACACACAAAGACAGACACATACCCATGACCCGAGAACAAACATCTGCTTTTTACACAAATGTTTGCCCCGACTGGGGATCGAACCCAGAACCCGCCGATCAAGAGGCAGCGTCACTACCACTCGACCAAACCGGCCGTCAAACAGGTATTATAGATGTGAGTGTATCGTGACACTTTATCTTTTTCTATTTCGTCGATGACGGCAGCTAATAAAGTGACCAAATTTAAAATTTCACATACATATCTCACGCTTTTATCCCATTGGGGTACGCAGAGACCACATACTGCCACCTGCTACAATCCAAACACAACTATTTTGCTTGTATGTATGTATGTATTTATTCGTTGTTATTTTTTTCTCTTTCGTTTGTTTTGTAAGTATTTCGCTTAATTGGTAACTCGCTAAATATTAAGAAAAAGACGTAATGAAAGAAGAGTAAAGAGTATTGCAAGAGTTTTATCTATACTAATATTATTAAGATTAAGATTTCATTGTGTGACCGTGTGGTGATCGGTTGAGAATAACACCACCCCATCTCTTTCCGTGGGTGTCGTAAGAGGCGACTAAGGAAACACAAATAAGACCTGCCTCCTAGTAATCCATCCCAGGCAACGACACTTCATTTTTTTATGAATCTGAGGTGTCGTCCTATGGTCTCATGCGTTGTGGTAGGCTCTGTAAAGGGCCGTCTGGTTCGCGACCACCCTCCTACCGAAGTCCGACGCCAAACAGCTTGCTGTGTTCCGTTGGTGCGTGGTATATGTATAGTAAAGGTTTACTAGCTGTACCCTAAACTTCGTCTTGTTGGTGCGTGGTAGTACCAGTGCCTTTATAGGCATTTTCTGGGTTAACTCGCTCCATCGTCAACCTTATCTTTGACCTTATGGTCAAGATTGAGGTCAGGAGTTAACCGATCTTATAATAAAAAAATAAAATAAAAAGTGTGATTGTTTGTTTGTTTGCATTGAAAAGACTCCGAAAGTACTGGACCGATTTTAAAAATTCACCATTAGATTGCTATATTATCCTTGAATAACATAAGCTACAGGTACACCATTTTCCCGAATTCTCACGGAAACGAAGTCCCGGGTGAAACCGTAGTATTGAATAAATAATAAGTGTTAGAATAAAAATTAAAACGGTTAATAAAAGAACAGAGTTGCATTTAGAAAAAAAAACATTAAAGAAAATATCAACGCAGCTTCAAGAAATTAACTTTTACTTAAATCCCAAAATAGCTTGTCATTCACAATCTCCCAGACTACCCACTCCTAGGCTAAACCATCTCCTGTAATAAGTAATTATAAAGCTTCTACCGTGATCAGAAAAGTTAGAGTCGGCTCACCTCTTTCATCTCCCGGCTAAATGTTAACGCGTTTCAAAAGAAACAGCTCAGTAATAAAAGGGGCAAAAATACATCTTTCATGTCAGACTTTCTGAGAAAATTTGATGCGATTAATGTATCTAAAAGGGTTTGGGAGTTGAAGACTATATTTTAATTTGATCAAAAAAGGGCTGGAAACATTTAGGTAGCTTATTGCTTGGTTGGAGCCGTATTTTCTCTAATTGCAGAATATATTACATGTATATCTCTTAATGTTGTTCCAATTTTTACAATGAAGTTTCTCAGAAATGGCCCCGTAACATGGCCAAGGAGTGTACGTTTACGTACCCCAAAAAACACATTTCATGTACTTAAGTAATTTTGAAATGAAATAAAATATTTGAACTGATAATGAAACTAATTTTTCCAATACTAAAATTCTACTTCAGTGGCTAATCTGTGATCCAGTAAAGTTATTTTTTAAATCAAATTATGCATAAGAAGTAAGCAAAAAGTAAATAAAATACTCATAAAAATGTTTGACAATAAAGAGTAGCTGATTTCATAATCAGTGATACTTTTGACAAGTGAGAGCTTTGACAAGTGTGAGAGTGAGACCTTTTTCATAAAGCTTTATACTGGCAGTATAGAATGACAGCAAAAAGTTTTTTATGCTTGACAAAATAATTATTTTTGACGAAAATCTTTATTTTTATTAAAAAAAAAATTAGTTGTTTTACTTTTTCAATAAAACAAATCTTATTTTTAACAAATAATTGAACTATTTAATATTTTCTGTAGGCGTAATTGGCATTTTGATTGCTTACCCTTTGCCTCGTTATTGTGAAAAAAGATTTAACTCGCCATTATTTTGCCCGCAATTTGAAATTTTTTTTTGGGTCTTTGGCGGGAACTCGGCGTGAGCGGTTGCTTTGTCAATTAAATTTTCGTTTTCGGCGTGAAAAAGTTGTTTAATGTGCAATAGTGATAGTGTATTATGCAGTAAATTGACTAAAATTCGTGTAGTGATGAAAAATTCAAGTGATAACAGTGTTTCTGCTCCGTTTGGTACCGACAAAGATCCTTGCGGTTGTGCTTCTCGCCGCCAGTTTTCTTAAAACAGACGCTATCCGGTTTTACGCAGAACATGAGGAGCTTAGGGCTTAAGTTAAGTTGAAGAAAGAAGATTTTTCACTGAAGACATGGCTGTATGGACATAGTTTCCTTTGCCTTTCCCGAAAGGGATAAATTTAACAAAAAAAAAATTGAAATAATTTTTTCAACAAAATCATTTTTGTGTTAGAAAATGTCAATTCCTTATTGTTTTGTGTTTAATCGTAAAATATTAGTACACATTGATCATTGAGCACATTGACGGCCGGTTTGGTCAAGTGGTAGTGACGCTGCCTTTTGATCGTCGGGTCCTGGGTTCGATCCCCAGTCGGGGCAAACATTTGTGTAAAAGCAGATGTTTGTTCTCGGGTCATGGATGTTTGTGTTTGTCTTTATGTGTGTTCCAAAGGGACCCACGACACAAGGGAAAACCTTAGTGTGGGCCTTTGAGTGTGTAGTGTTTATTTATTTATTTATTTATCAATCGTAAACACGTTTTCAGTGAATTTTGATTGGAAATACTATCTTTTAAAAACTTTGGATGGACCTATACGATGTAAGATTTTGACAACATTTTTTTTAGTTTTGTTTCCTCGGCTACTTACTGCATTGTAAAACGTTGAACAATATACAGGGCTTTAGGTAAATCTCTTTCAACCTCTCGGGTGGTTAATCAGTCAAATTAAACTGAACAACTTTCCCCAAATTATAGGTCAAAATACAAAAAAAAAATTGAGTTCCCATACAAACTTCATCAGCATACGTATAGCGCATTTTGTATGGGAACTCAAAAAATTTTTTTCGTATTCTGACCTATTATTGGTGGAAAGTGGTTCAGTTTCATGGACTGATTAACCACCCGATAGGTTGAAAGAGATTTACCTAAAGCCCTGCATACGATACTTGTATCGTTAATAAATATAAATCTCTTTGATGCATGTGTTGCATGTGTTTTGAAGGAATAAAATAAGTACTTATGTCTGTATTGCGGGTGAAAAAATGACAATCATGTTATATCTAACGTACCTCAGAATTTCAGAAAATCTTGGTTCTACTCTCTTAAACCGAATTCTAAAAAGGAGCAGGTTATATACACATCAACGCGGTCTAGGGATATTGCACGATTTTTCATACAAAAGAGGTCTGTTTGAGAAGCTACAAAAGCATACTCGAGATACATGGAGCGCTATAATTTTCAGATGAGTAAGTGCTAAACCTGAATTTTCGATTCTAGTCCATAAATTTTGTTTTACTTGAAATTTGTGAAAACGTGACGAAAATGATAAAAAAATTGCTTAAGTTCAACTATTTTCATACAAAAAGCAGGCACAATGTGCATTTTCATTTTCGTTTCCGTCACGTTTTCACAAATTTCAAGTAAAACAAAATTTATGGACTAGAATTGAAAATTCAGGTTTAGCACTTGCTCGTCTGAAAATTATAGCTCTCCATGTATCTCGAGTATGCGTTTATAGCTTCTCAAACAGACCTTTTTTGTATGAAAAATCGTGCAATATCCCTAAACCGCGTTGATGTGTGTATGTTCGACTGTATATATTTGTGGACTCCGCCATTTGTGGACGGATTTTCAAAATTCTTTTTTGTTCGAAAGAATATACTCCAGAGGTGGACCCATTGTCACCATCGTGTCAGGATCTGATGATGGAATCCCACGGAAATCAAGGGAAACCCTTGAATTGAATAGGCACTGTTTCTCGTGTTCTTTGTATTATTTACACTAAAAATGGAAAATTAATAAACTTTTTAAGAAAAAATTTTAACTCGACTACAAAAAACCGAAAAATAAAGACGAAGACATTCAATGTCCTGCGTAGTACCTACTGATCTGTTTGAAGTCGGTGCCAAGTAAAATAAGCTTGATAGACCGCCTTCGAACCGACTTCAAACAGATCAGTAGGTACTACGTAGGACATTAAATGATTTAGTCTTTATTTTTGGTTTTTTGAAGTCGGTTTAATTTTTTTTCTTAAAAAGTTTATTTTATTTTTTTCTTGCTCTTGTTTGCGTGTAGACTACTGAACTGAACAACTTTTTCCGAAAAGGGTCGAAAATGAATAAGACGTTTCCTCTCTCCAACATTCTATGCCTCATTGTTGATATGGAAAATGAAAATAGCAGATTGTTAGCCGAGGGTGGAAAAAATCAATTCCCGAGGTATTTAGACTATAGGCCGAGTAGGAATTGATTCTTTTACCCGTGTTAAACACTCTACTTTTCATTTTGGACATGCGAAAAATAAAACTAATTGTTTATCTAAACTATATATTGATAATATTAATAATATTAGTAGTACTTATTTAAAATTAATTGTCAAATTAGGACAATTCGTGAAATTAAAAGTTACATTTTAAATATGGAACTCACCGCGTAATTGTTGCGGCTTATTCCGCTCAAAGAAGTTTGCGCTAAGTTCACACTGGCTGCTTAAAAACTCACATGGCCGCAGCATTTTTTTAAATTAGTTTTTTTTTACATAAAACTCTTCACAGCTGACAGCAGCTCTATTTTTAAAGTTCATTCCGGCCCTTAGGTGGGAAGTAATTTGTATGAGTTTTTCCCTCCCTATGGAGGGAAGCAGCATTTTCCACCCAATAATCAGATCAAAATAACACTACTTTATGAGAAATGAAAATGTGTTTTTCTCAAACATGTTTGGAAAGAGCATTATTTTGACAAAGTTCTTCGAGATTAATCGAAATTGCTGTACTTTGGCCAGTGCGAGCAGTTGTATGAAAATCCATATCTCGTGTTATAGCGGCTTAATAAATTACTATATAAACTCATATCTGTCGAGTAATTAAAAAATGGAACGATCTTTTCCTCCGGAATATGGCAAGCAAGGAGGTAACTAATCAAAGGTTTTATTTTGATTTCGAACTGGCTTGCCAATGTTAAGCTGAAAAAAAAAATTACAAAAAAAATTTACGTGAAAAAATATTATAATTCGTTGGTCGTCATTGATTTTGAAAAGTAATTTTATTTTCAAATAAAAGTTCTTAGTTTTAATTTCAGCGCATTATTTGAGAGAAGTACTATACATTACAAGCCTTGGTCACAACTAAGTATTGATGGACTTAGCACGTTCGTCCATCAATGCCTCTTTTCGCTGCAGTAATGTATTATTATTATTACTTATGGATTCCTTGGGAAAAATTATTCATTTTCATGTAAAAAAAAATTCGTCTGTATATAACTTGGATAGTCTTATACTGTGTGTCCCAGAAATAGTGAATCAAACTGCTATGGGAGGTAGCTTGATTAATGTCCTATACATAAAAAATATTAAAGTCTATTAGTCTATTATTTTCTATAAGTATTACTCTGCACTAGTCTCGACTTCGTAAAGTTTTGCCTACAAGGGTTGCCTGGAAGAGATTGCTCTTAGCGATAAGGCCGTCTTTGCGCATTTTTATTTAGTTAAGTATGTAAAAAAAATTTTTGTGACTGTGTGCAATAAAGAATTTATAAAAAAATCTATTAAAAAAAATTCAAATTATCATTAAAAAAAAAGTATCCAAAAAACGAGAAAATCATCAAATTTTCTTAAGTTTCCAGCTCTAATTATTTTCCCGTTTATCGGTTTTTTTTATGGTCAAGTGTGTTTTTTTTTCTAATTTTTATATATAGGACATTAGTCTAGCTACCTTCCATAGCAGTTTGATTCACTTTTTCTGGGACACCCTGTATGTGCACAGTCTGACTCAGGCCCCCATTACAGAAGCCTATTCACTCAAACTTTTAAGAGGTTCGGGTTATATAAGCTCGGAAATACAGACACAGGCAAGGAAATCCATTCCTTGGTGGTGCACAATATGAAAGATGATGAAAAGCGCGCAGTGCGAATCCTCGGGATTTCAAAATACAGACCTTACTCTCTAACTAAACATACTTTCTTTTTATCCACAGGCCTCCCCCACTCCTCGAGCCTATCCTCTCCCCCCACTATCCCCGCCGACGCCGCCGAACTAGTCCGTGACGCCCCCCTCTACCCCCCACTCCCCTCAGACGTCCTCGCTCTGGAGCAGTCCTACAATGACCTCGAGACCAGCATAGAGGACAGCAATATACTGGTCACTCCTGAAGATGGAGCGAGAGAGAAGACTGAAGAGAGGACGAAGAGGAGTAACCAGGATTGGGATAAAGGGACTAAGGTATGAATTACAAGTAAAAAATAATCGTTTATTGTAGGTATTTGTTCTAGGGTCATGGGTGTTTGTGTCTGTCTTTATGTATGTTCCGAGGGACCCACAACACAAGGGAAAACTTTAGTGTGGGCCTTTGAGAGTATGGCTTTTTTTCGGATTGTTTTTTGTACATACAACAACACATCAGGCTCAACATGTATACCCTGACGTCACCCTTATCTCGCTCGTATAGCGCCGGCTTTCTTAGTGTAAATGGGTAACCTGACGTGCTGCTGTTTGTACGGACGGTCACACATGAGGTTACATTACTCGTGTACTCTGTGCTGTTGCGATAAGAGCGTTTTTGCAATGAAAATGGAGCAGCCTAATGTGCTGGCCCCTGTACAGTAAAATGACTTATTGATATATAGCCAATCGATAAATAATTTTATCACCCGAATGTCTTGAAGGGCTTACCTATAGAGTTTTTGTAATTGAGATTTTCCATCCTCGATCACATTCAAGAAAAGCTTGACTTTGAAGCAAAAAAATTGACTTCTTAATATTCTGGTATTATAAATTGAACTAAATTGGTATACTACACATTTATGACCCAATTTAGAAAATATATCTTTTGAGTGTGTAGGGTTTATTTATTAGGAAAAAGTTATCAACTCACGCTTGTAGTGGGCCTAACATCTTTTATAATGCTATTGACAAGAAAGAGGAGAAGAAGAAGACAGAATTGAATTACTTCCAATTGTTGCAAGTGGATCGGATCGTGGTTCAGCCTAATCATATTTTTCGCTAACCATACTCTCCCACGTTTTTCATTTTACTTCAATTCAATTCCTTCCCTTGTAGCCGACAACGCGCCGCGTCAAAACCGGCGACACCATCCTAAACATCCGCGGCGCGGTGCGGGACGCCATCGGCGACGCCGGCGCAGCGCCGGGCGGCGCGGCCTCCTCGCGCCTCGACACCTTCGTCATCAGACCCAATAGCGACAACCGACAGCCCGTCAGAGACGAGCCTAGGGTACAGCCGAGTACTAGTCAGGTATGTAGCGGGACTTTTCTCATAAAAATGGAACCCGATTTTCGTTGTCACGGCATCACGCGTGAACGGCTGGACCGATTTGGATGATTCTTTTTTTGTTGTGTTCCTTATTGTCAGGAGAAGGTTTTTATGAAAGAAAAAACTAAAAAAATGCCACGGGAACGAAGTCCCGGGCGGAAAGCTAGTACTAAATAGATTAATTAAATTTTTAAAAAGATGTTTTTGTATTGAGCCAAACATAGAGGGTACAATAGTATAAAACCCTGTATAACCAAATTAGTTAGAAACCTATATCTTGGCAAACAGTGTCCGACCGTAAATTTAGTGTCTATGTCATACAAAGAAAGAAAAAATTTAAAAACTTAACTTATAATTAGGTGCATATTACATAGCGTGTTTATGTGTGTATGTGTGTGTGAATGTATGTGTGCGTGAGTATCCGTGTGAGTCCTTGAGTGTAGTGTGTACCGTGGCACAAAGAGGAACCGCTGCTGGTTGCAAAACCCTACGCCAGTGTCTTGGGTTCGGTAATTGACTGAAAGGCGCAGCGTGGGAAGGCCTTCAGCCAGGTGGACCGACGACTTGGTAAAGATTGCTGTAATCCTCTGGCGCAGAACTGATCAATTTAGAAATCCTCGAGGGAGGCCTTTGTCCAACAGTGAACATCTTTCTTCTTTGTAAAGTCATTTTAAAAAAGAATCCATCAGAGTTCTTGTCTGTTCTTCTGTTTTGAATTCCGGAATGTATTGCTCTGTTAATCATAGATATATTTTTATTGTTTAATAAAGGATTTACATACATAAATAAATTTCTTTGCACTCCTTAGCTTCCAAAGAACGAACGCGAGCTACTAGTGGAGCCGCACGCCCGCGCGCGCATCGCCTGCGACCTCAGCAACGTCACTGACATACGCTGGTACAAAGATAATGAGGTTAGTATGAGTGAATGAATGTTATATCTACATCTATGTCTTCTTCTTATCGTGTATAATAGGTATAGTCAAGTGTGTAGTGAACTTGACTAACTCTGGTGTCAGAGTTTTCAAACTGCACATTAAATAATGATAATAATTCATTTATTTATTTAGATAACAAAGATCCATTAGATGTTAGTACAGACTTACAACTATGTTAGTACTTATATTCTACCACAGACTGAGTTCGTAATAATAGGTGCCGCATGATTGTGCACTCTTCCCTATCTGCAATAGTGTTCAGGAGGCTGTTGCGGCTGACACGTATTCTGTTAAGTAGCGACGCCGACTATACGAAGTACAGCCATGAAACTGTCAACGCGAGCGTCAGCGAACATAGCTGAGGCACTACAGAAACGTGGCAGCCTCAACAGCATCCTGAAGGCGTTGTTATACTGTTATATGGACGCGAAGAGCACCCAGTCAGCGCTGAGTGGCCTCTGACTTGGTTTTTAACCGACTTCAAAAAAGGAGGAGGTTCTCAATTCGACTGTATTTTTTTTTGTATATTTGTTACGCGATTACTCCGGAAATTATAAACCGATTTGAATAATTCTTTTTTTATTTGGTAGGTCATACGTCAGAGGTGGTCCCATTGTCACCAGGTCAGGATCTGATGATGGAATCCTGGGGAAATCGAGGGAAACCCTCAAATTTTGTAGGCATATACACTGTTTATCAGAAATTATCTTAATCTATGTAGATTTTTGCATCTAATGGTCACCATCTGATGTTGCTGAGCTGATGATGAAGCTGATGATGAATGGTTTAGGAATATGGGATCTCTGTAAAAAAATTATTTGGGATTGAAGTCGGTGACTCTTACGTTTTTGACGTGGAAAATTATAACGACTGTAGTCAATCGACAACAGTCGGGACTGACAGCTTAACGAGCCCTCCGAAACACGGAAACGCTCGTGACAAATTGCCACTTTGGTCACCCATTCTCTTGCCTTGCCGAGGTTTGTATAAACCGTTGATTCTTGTTGGGATTGGCAGAGCATCATTTGGTTTTAAAACCACATAACAATACATTTGACATAAAATCTGAAGAAACAAATGGGAATAGATTGCTCAGCTCCAGAGGTGTTCAGATATTAAACCAAATAAAATGAGAAAATAAGAAAAGTATGACTGAGTTAAAAAGAGTAGTGCTCGAAGTTTTTTGCTAATTCTTCTCTGGGATAGACGCACCATTGCGAATAGAAATGCACCCAAAGACAACACCCGGTTAGTGCAGGACTATAGAAAGGAATGAAAAGAAAGGAAATCATTATTATTTATCTTCTTTTTTTCTTCCTTTAGAGGGTGCAAACCTAACATGCGGATCGTAGTCAAGCGTGTAGAAAGGATACCTATACGGGGTTTTGTGAAACCGTAGATAGATGACGTTTAACATTTTCGGGTAATGCGGCAAGTGTTTTGGATGGTGGCTATTACGTTAGAGTATCTATTACGTTATGTGGTATTTTAAACAAATAATTATAATAATTTTCTTGGACGGGCGGGTTTCATCACGATGTTTTCCTTCACCGTTGAGTAAGTGATAATTAGAAATCCGTACATAAATCCGAAAAGACGAATTTAGTAGTACAGGCCCGCACCAGGATTTAATCCCGCGACCTTCGGATTACAAGTCTAGCTCATTACCAACTGGGCTATCACCGCTCCTAAAAAACCGCTTTCGAAAGACGAGTGGTCCACCAACCCGCATCGGGCCAGCGTGGTGGACTATGGCCTAAATTCCCTTCGAAGGGAGGCTCGTGCCCCTCGGTGGGGACGTATATGGGCCGGTAAGATGATTATAAAAATTATTAAAAATGTAACTTTGACCTCCCCTAGCTAATGACCCTCCCGTCTTCATCTTCGTCCGGCGAGGCGGTGTGGGCCGAGGCGGGGAGCGCGGTGGTGGGGCGCGCCACGCGCTCGGACGCGGGCGCGTGGCGCTGCACCGGGCGGGACGCGGCCGGCGGCACCGTGTCGGGCAAGCCCACGAGACTGCTTATTTATGGTATGAGCTTTTTTCACTAAAGGTTGACTTTAATTCATACCTGCAAGTGTAGTCCCTAAAATAGACCGTTTTCAAGTTATTAACAAAGAACTGAAAAAGGGACCTTTAGGTATTCCTCCCTGCTACCCTTAGCGACATTAAAGCGAGGGTACTTTACTAGGCAACGTTCAGGGGATCTTTCTACGCAATTCTGACTTCACTATTTATTTCCTCAATTTTTCTATTTTTCGCTGGCTAAAGTGCCGCATACCGTCTTAAAGGGAATAATAAATTGATGAAAATCAGCGCAATGAGCGTTTTCTTTTTGTCACGCTTTTTAAAATTATTTAGAAAGTTTCAATTTTTAATTATTTTGTGACAATAGATAACTTTTTACTTTACTTACTAAATTGCACACTATGTAACACACACATACATACATACACACACGTACACACTTATAATTTAGACTTATTAGTGTTGCTTTGATTTTTTTTACTATTTTTTTTCTTTGTTTTTTTTTACTAAAACTTAAGTTAATCTCAGGTTCATGTCCAAAGGGAAGAGGCTGATAACTCACAACACAGGGTATCCTACTGTGAGCATCAGTACGAGATGTAAACTATGTAAAATACTTTAGCCTTTCCTTACTAATATTTATAAACACGAAAGTTTGTATGTATGGATGGATGGATGGATGGATGTTTGTTACTCTTTCACACTCAAACGGCTGGACCAATTTCGATAAAATTTCGTATGGAGGTAGCTGACACTCTGTATTAACACATAGGCTACATCATTTTCCCAAATTCCCACGAAACCCCGGGTGGAAAGCTAGTTAGATAATATTTCTTCTTATACGGGTTTTATATGCAGCTAGTAGCCTCAATCTTGCTTCTCAAAAGCATAATAGAGAAGTTTTATAACACGAGGATTGTGAAAATCTCAGCTATTCCTTAAAACAAAGCCCAGCCGCCAGATCCTTACTAATATTATAAACGCGAAAGTTAAATAGATGTATGGCAGTTTTTACAAATGGCAGTTGTTAAAAAAGAGTTCAACATTGTGAAAATGTTTAGTTTTTAATATAAAAAAAAATTGCCGCCGTATTCCACCCAGGGCCATGGGCCCCTCATGCTACGCCACTGTCGGTACCTCTCATTTACGCTTACTCCCTGACGTTGCATTTATAGAAGATAATTAACACATATCTTCCAATTTTCTAACTAGAAAAAAATCGTCGTATAATGGTCGCGGTGACGCAAAATATACAGGACTTCAGTTCCAATATTAGTCATATAAAAGTAATGAGAACGTGTAAACGACGCGAAAAGGACCCATTTTACTCAGCGTTTCAGTCATTTAAAGGTCGTATAAGAGTGACGTAAGTAGCTAATTGATATATAATCGTCACCGATGTGACTGTCTATATAACTAATTTGCTCCATAGTTGCAATATAAAAGCTGACTAGGATACAAAAAACAGCTAAGGAACTGAAGTGAAATAGTGCGTCTTGCAAATAAAAAGTTACACTTATTTAGCAGCCATGTTAATTTATAACTTAATACTAAATACAGGTTTGTAAAATCCGGCGTAGGTTTGCGAAATATTGGAAAAGTATCGAGAAGATCAGTTTACTGTCGAAATATATTAGGTTTTATTATAAATATTCTTATATTTTGTTATCGTATTGTATGACTATTTCGCTCGTTGGCTAAGCCCTGTATGTGAGGTATGCCCCCAGAGGCGGTCCGCTCGGTGTACCTGATGGCGGACGGGCGGCGGCTGGACGCCGGCAACACCTGGGTGCCCGTGCGGGACAAGACCGTGCTGGAGGTGCGCTGCGTGGCGGAGGGTATGTCTATACTAATCTACCTCTATACTAATAATCTATACTAATACACACATTAACACGGTCTAAGGATATTACACGATTTTTCACAAGATTCAAGTAAAACAAAATTTATTGACTAGAATTTAATATTCAGGTTTAGCACTTGCTCGTCTGAAATAGCCCTCCGTGCATCTCAATAAGTGTATGCTTTTATATCACTGAAAAAAAAAGTTTACTTCAACCTAGATCTTGTTTATTTCAAGATCATAGCTGCTGCGACTGTGAGAACTTTGTTAAATTGTCTTAGTTCCATCTATCAAGAACTATACTGGACTTATAAAGGCTGGTTAGTTAGTTTAACTTACTTATATCTTGTTTAGTACAAGCATGAAATTTTATTATATTAGTGAAGTTCGTTTGTAGTTCCAAGTAATTCTGCAGTTCCATCAACTCAGACTCTTGTTCAACGTGATTATTAATCTTCTTCAGATAAAACAATATTTTACTTCAATCAACTGAGACGCTTTCTTGCAATCAACTAAGGTACTAGTTGACCTAACAATGATAGTTATTCATTTTAGTTTAAGTCTTGTTCAGTGTTATTATTACCTACACTTTATCAAACCAAAAATGTGTTTTACTTAAATCAATTAAAGTCGAAGTTAATTTGACAAACTAGTCAAGAGTTGTATCTACTAAGTGTATGGTTGTTGATGTAGTCATTACAGGTGATGGATTAAAATAAGATCCTTTTTCTAGTATTAGACATTCAACCAATCAGGGTACAGCTCGCGTTTTCAACCAATCAGCGTACATCTCGCGTTCGTCGGATCATTTTACCGCAAGTCGCCGTAAATTGACCAATTACCGGAAATGTATAAGTTAAATAATACATTTCAATTGCACATTTCAATACATTTCATTATAGTTGATAAACTACCTCGAAAGTTGATCAACTGACGATTCTTATTATTTTCCGGTGACATCTATACTAGTATTATAAAGAGGAAAGATTTGTATTTTTGTATGTAACGAATAGGCTCTGAAAATACTGGACCGATTTGAAAAACTCTTTTACCATTAGAATGCTACATTATCCTTGAGTAACATAGGCTACATAATTTTCCTGAATTCCCACGAGAACGAAGTCCCAAGCGCGATGCTAGTAATATTATCTTTCCTCTTTAGGAAAGATTTGATTTTTTGTTAGCATTGAATAGGCTCCGAAACTACTGGACCGATTTCAAAATTCTTTCACCATTAGAATCCTACATTATCCGTTATGAACATAGAGTACATAATTTTACCGATTTCCCACGGGAACGAAGTCCGGGCGGAAAGCTAGTATTTAATAAACAAAAACTTAGCAAAAGTGTGGCGAACTTGACTGACACCAGGTCAGAGTTTTCAAACCGCACAATGACCTCTGACTTGGTTTTAACGACATTAGTCAATCGACAACAGCCGGGACCTATAGTTTAACGTGCCCTCCGAAACACGGAAACGCTCTTGATAAATTGCCACTTTTGGTAATCCATCAGGTTCACTGCCTCAGTGTACGTTGCTTTATCTCACTGATTGGTTGAGATCAGCGAGCGCCACTGCGCTACTATAAAGTCTATTACAGAATTTCTTGATTATCTATCAGCCCTCAGCGCTTTGCACGTCGTGTAATAAGACTGAGGATCTGTGGCATTTTTTGGTAGAGCATGAGAAGACAAGAGATTATAGAAAAAAGTTTTTGGGTTTTGGTAACCTCCACAGTGGCGAAATCAATCTCCGGCTTCGGCTTTATCGTTTTGTCATGCGTTCTTATGATGAGCGTATGACAGATTGATGGGGCTGAAGGGTTTTTCCTTTTTTTGCTTTTTCTGTCTTTTAATGAGACTGACCTCAACCGCAAACCTCAACCAAATTTTAGATTTAAAAAAGAAAAAACAATTGCCATGAGAATAAATTGCTCAGCTCAAGATTTATTTCAGATTTTGTTAAAATAAGAACAGTAATGAGATTAAAAGGAGCTCACCGCGTGGACTGGTAGTGTTGTACCATTTGTATCGTCAATCGATTATCTCTTAACATTTCTAATTATATGATGTTCCAATCAGGTGGAGTGCCTCCTCCGGAGTTGACCTGGAGGCTGTTGGCGTCGGAACCAGCTCTCGACCACCGACCCTATCTGAGGATACACCAGACTAACTACTCTGTTGGTGAGTTCCCTTCTTTGTTATGTAAATGAAATAAAAATAGTAATGAAAATCTATATTTTTTTAAGAGTACTTATATACAAGGTGTTTCAAAAAACCCGAAAAAAAGAAATTCCAAAATTTTATTTTAAAAGTGAAATAGTCGCAACTCTAGTAATTAGTTGCACGGTTTGACATTTACAAAATGAAAGTTTCATATAACTAATATGACATACTTGTGTTAGCCGTGTGAGTCTCCGGCAGAGTAGAATAGGACCACCCTCTTTCTTACCGAGGTGTCATACAAGGCGACTAAGGTAAATATGCAAGCAAGTTCATTTGCACACAGAGAAGGAAAACTCTGCAATTATATCAAAACCCTCGCCAACCCGTCTGCCAAGCGTGGTGAGTATGGCATTTACTCCTCATTTTATTGAGAGAGGCCCGTGCCCCAGCAGTGGGGACGTATATGGGCTGATGAAGATGAATACTTGTCAATTTGTAATAGAGCTGTGCAATAAGCTTAATTTTAATGAATTTTGATCTATTATTTTTTTTGGGTTTTTATGACACACTTTGTATAGGTATAAGGCGTGAGTGTATGTTTGTGTAGTGATCAGAATCTACGCAACAACAACATTCTTGGTATTTCTTTCTTTTCTACCAATTATCGACAAAACGCGTTTCTTTGGCGAGCTAGCAATTTAATGCATTGATCTTAACTTCGACCTTTTCAATACTGGTTTTGTTTCGACGAGACGAGCTTTGACACAACTTTAAAAAAATTTTTAAAAATTGAATATTTATGTCAAGGTAGTTAAATTGGCAATTTTTTTTACTAAAGTGTCAACTTAAACTAATTGTTTACTGGGATCAATCGCCTCGGTGATACTTGTTTCTATCTGTGAGGATCTGTAATTAGTTTATTATTTTCAAAATGTTGAACACTGTATATCATAAACTGTTGAACTTCCATTTATTAAATATTTCAATAAAAATTCACAGATTTCGTACTTCACACGACTATTGAGCACATTGGAAATAAATTCGAAAAAATATTCATGTGAAAAATGTCGTTTTGACTTTTTGACCTTTTTAAAAAGGTTAGGCTATAGATAGGGCAAACTCTGATCGTCTTTGTGTTAAGCTCAAATTCTAGTTGACTTAATTGTTCAGAGGAAATTTTCTCAAATTTTTTATATCAGACTTTGTTTGGAAAAATATCGAGCTCCAAAATCAAAAATTCGTTTTTTTTTCACTATTTCGGCCATAACTTTTTCGTTTTTGACTTTCTCGAATAATTATTTTTGCACCTTACAGCTCTTGTAAATACGCGTCTTTTGAGCCTCTTTTGAATATTATTTCTTAACAACCCTTCGAGATATAAGGGGATCGCACTTTTTCGTGAAATAGGAGCCTATACCGGAGCGAACGAAAAGGCATTTCCAATGTCAAAACCACTAGCATATAAGGATTGTTTTCCGTTATGTGTTTCGAGTAAATCAATAAACAAATGAAACAATTTTCGGTGAGAATATTGGTAGCAAATAATCCGTGCGTCCAGATGGCGTATCATGGTCACAGGCGGTGGTGACGGGTGCGCGCGAGCTGCACAACGCCACGCTGGTGTGCTCGGCGCGCGCGCCCCGCAGCCCGCCCGCGCCCGCGCCCCGCGCCCCGCCCGCGCCCGGACTCAAGACGGCCAAACTGGAGATACATGTCACTTGTGAGTGTAGCTGTTAGTTGTTTACTTTTTTTCAGCCATAAGATTTGAATCTTACATAAAGATAAGCCCAGTTGGTAATGAGCCAGACTTGTAATCGGAAGGTTGCGGGTTCAAATCCTGGTGCGGGCTTGTACCACTGAATTCGTCTTTTCGTCTTTATTTTTCTCTTTATGATCATTTTAGTATCGATCAATGTAGTTATTGTAATTTAATATTTTTGTGGCCAAATTTATTTCATTTAGTTAGGTGAATCCTCACCTTATGTATTGTTGACTTTGCATGAAATCAGTCAGTCATTTTAGGTTAGATAACGAATCCACCTGTCGAGCCCCAGGGTCACTTAAGGGAAAGAAAAATATAACACTTGAAGTAAAACAACCTAAGGAGCCTCTTAAAAGGAAATTAAAACACCAGCGCCTAATGAAGGAGACCCGACTGCTAAAGAAAATGTAGGGATTGCTGACGGAAAGGAGTTATTTTAATAAGAAAAACATGAATGAAGAAGAAAGTAACGAAGAAAAATGTTAGACTTATGCTAAATATCTACTGCTCTTATGATTCTAAATATAATAAACTAGCATCCCGCTCGGGACTTCGTTCCCGTGGTAATTCGGAAAAATCATGTAGCCTATGTTACTCAGGGATAATGTATATTTTATCTTAATGATAAAAGAATTTTTGAAATCGGATCAGTAGTTTTTGAATTTATTCGTTACATACAAAAATACTAATCTTTCCTCTTTATAATATTAGTATAGTCTATCTTTCCTCTTTATATATTAGTATACTTTAGTATTATATTATCTGTGGTAGAGATAGAAATTGCATTTCATGAGTAAAATGTTTTTTACCGTTTTATGTCAATAATTTTTTTGGTAATCACTAAAAAGCCATAGCACCATATTAAATAATTTAAGTTAATCAATTTATTAATCTGTGACTAAATAACTTTAATCCTCTCAGGCGGTCAATTACTCCATACAACAAACTGAAAAACTCTTGCTGTACGACTCTTTAAAAGAACTGACTCTTGGACACAAAAGTTGGATTTATGGACCCACTTAAAATATTGCTGTGGTTTGCGATCGGATTACTGATGAAAAGTGGGGTTAAAAAAACTTTGCAGAATTTTTCATCTTTTTAAACGTTTTATTTACTTTTTTACGAAAAACACTATTTCTTTTAACATGTCTTCATTTAATTTCATCAAAATTCATGTAAAAATAGAAGTTGTTAAACAGTAATTAAATTGCTTTTACTAGGTTTTTAACTAAAGCTGTATAAAAGCGCTCAATTCAGTGAATTAGCAGCTCTATATCTGTTACATAATTATTTTCAGATGCTGAATTATTTTCAGATGTCGTTAATCACCATCTTTGTTATAAAATCCTCCCAGGGATAAGTCCTGGAAGAGATCCCCCCAGGGATAAGTCCGCCTTTGCTATTAAATTACCTATAAAATGTTTTGTATAACACTATTTTTGAGCAATAAAGAATTTACATACAATTATAGTTTGGTCAGGTTAACTCAGTATATTTTAAGAGTTAGAGTAAAAGTGCTGTAGGATAGTTCTGTAAACGTTTACTACACATCATTATAGCACGAGTAAGTGAATATTGCTTAATAGCCGAAATAACCGCTATTATATGACTTTTCGTTGTTTTGGAAACGGCAACTCAGCTATTATACTATTACATAATAGATAGATGGATAGATAAACACTTCATTCACTGCTATCACAAAAACTTTTATAATAATCTTATAACATTGCATTTACATTAGACTATTTTGCTCGTTGGGTGGGCTATCACAACTTTATAAAATATATTTTATAAAGCTTAATGTATTGTGTGTGGCACAGACCCCCCCTCGTTCGTGATATCCCGGTGGCCGGGGTTCGGCGTGTCGCTGTGGGCGGGCGGCGCGGCGGCGCTGCGCTGTGACGTCGACAGCAACCCGCCCGCGCGTGCCTGGTGGCTGCGGGACGACGCGCACACCAGCAGGTAACTAGATAGGGTTTGTGTAGGCTCTGTAACAATTTGTCCTTTGGCTACTACATTCAAATGTTGCTTCTCAGTCCCATATTACAGAAGGAGACTCATTCTAGATCTATTCTGAAGTATCGATTGTCTTTCTCTCACGAAATGAGAACGACGACTGCTACTTAAGTATAGATCAGAGTCTGATCAATACTTAAGTAGATATTGTTATACAATCACCTACCACAACTAAATGTCTTGTAATTGCCTACGATCAGCAGTACAATTACCAGGCTAGCAGGAGTGTGCAAGGGGTGGCGGGTGCCGGTGTTAGTGAGCGCGCGCACGGTGTGTCATTTTGATAGTGAGAGAAGACAATCAATATTGGGCTTCAATGACACAGAACAGAGGTTAAGAATATATTTATCAAGAATTGAGTCTCCTTCTGTATAATACGGATTCCCTCACAGTGAAGATACACTACGTGTGTCCGTCATATATTGCCTACGATCAGCAGTACAAGTACCAGGCTACCAGAAGTGTGGTGTAGGAGGTGTCGGGTGCCGGTGTTAGAGAGCACGCCGGGCGATTCAGACTCTGATGAGTCTGTCTTTGCCATTTTGAAAGTGAGCGAAAAAGACAATCAATATTTAAGTCATTGCATGGTATAATTACGGATACATCATCTGCAAAGAGGAAGCACTAATATTTTGTTGTTTCTGGTAAGTCATTTATGTAGACTAGGAACAATAACGGTCCCAAGATACTTCCCTGCGCCACTCCTAATTTGTTAGTTGTTATGAAAGACCTATACTATGTTTTTTTTTCTTTACGTGAGCTAACTTTATTAATCTGAACATATTGCCTTCTATCGGTTAGTTAAATTTCAAGCCATTTGTTTACGAGTCCTCTAATTCCACATAGCATCTAGTGCGAGACAAAATCAAACGCTTTGCTCATGTAAAAAAAATATTGTTGTAATTGGCTTTCTTTTATCCGTATAAGTACTCCAATATAAACTTAATCAAGAGGAACGACGCAAGTGTTGTCGATTTATCTCTCTGAAAACCTTCTTTAAATGTAGGAAATTTGTTATGTATGAATTATTACTGCCTAATAGCTCCGTGCATATGACTATATAGGGGTGTTCAGGGGTAAGTGAGTTACTATACGTATGAGTATGAGTGCATGTGTAATGGTGAGCAAAAACTGGTAGGTACTGACATAATACCAGCGCTGCAGTCCTGTACTGCAGAAATTTGCTTAGTCTGTGTCAATTTGATTGGCATGATACAGATAACACGGTGTATAATCTTCTTACAATTAGTTCCCTAATTGTGCCGCTAGATGGCGTTGGCAGTCATTCTACTGCCAAAACCATTTATTTTTTTTATAGTCCTTCGAGCCGGATTATTTTCTTTATTGGTTAGGTGAAGTAGTGTAAATTAGGTTATGAAATGATGTGTCTGTTTCTTTTTATGTTTATTTATTTGTTTGTTTGTTGATTCATGTTTACTTGTATGTTTGTTGTTTGTCTATTACTGTTGTGGTGTTTTATATCAATTGAATAGAGTGTCAATCTATATTAATTTCTTTCTTGCTTTCTCCCCCCTATAGTTCCCCCCCTCCGGTGTCGTCGGGCGCGGAGTCGCTCGGCTCGGCCACGCTCCGCTGGGAGTCCCTCCTGGCGACGCACGCGGGCTGGTACCGGTGCCGCGCCACGTGGCTCGATACGGAGTACAGCTCCATAGGGTACTACCTCAATGTGCTCGGTGAGTGGTTTATGTACTTTATGTTTAAAAGAAAACCACTTACTAACCTTCGAATATATAAATTTATTTTAATTTTATATTGACTGCATTTAACCCGAACTCAAATATTATAATGTTCACATTTATTAATTTTAAGTAGCAAAAGAATACGACGTAGACTTTATATTACATTAAACCAATAGTCGCTACACTCCGCGCTAATAGTCAAGTTGTTGCTTCGAAGACTGCTACCAGAATGACGCCACGATTTGCCCGGCGGCGCTCGTAGCTTCGTCGAACCTCCCACTCCGCTCGCCGACCGCCGCCGGAAGCTGGTATGGCGGGAACTGTCGGTTCGCATGAGCTTCGCGCGTAGCCGGCCGCGCGCTGTTCTGTTGCTTGTTTGTTGTTCCGCCGGAAGCTGGTATGGCGGGAACTGTTGGTTCGCACGAGCTTCACGCGTAGCCGGCCGCTCGCTGTTCTGTTACTTGTTCGTTGTTCCGCCGGAAGCTGGTATGGCGGGAACTGTTGGTTCGCACGAGCTTCACGCGCGCTGTTCTGTTACTTGTTCGTTGTCAACTTTCGACTTGAATGACAATTGCTAACATTCGGCCATTCTGACTTAATGTCTGACCCAGACATTCCACCCACCTTGATCTTTTCGGCCATCCTTACAATTGATGAATGTCCTCATTCAATGCTTTAGCTTAACTTATTAAAAATTTCATCATAACAATACTCTCATCCTATGATTGAAGAGTCATATATATTGTAACTGGCAGCTCGCTCGCTCCTTTTAGTCAACCATAGCGATACGCTCATCCTATGATCAGATACTTCATGTAGTGGCGGCTCTCTCGCCCCATCAACAAGTTTTACCATAAAAATAATCTCCGTCATAGCGATACGCTCATCCCATGATCAGATACTTAATATGAATGGCGGCTCTCTCGCCCCATCAACTAATTTTACCATAAAGAAACTTCAGTCATAGCGATACGCTCATCCTATGATCAGATAATTGACTAGAATGGCGGCTCTCTCGCCCCGTTAACTTATTTTACTATAAAGATTATCTGTCATAGCGATACGCTCATCCCATGATCAGATTATACTAGCTCGAATGGCGGCTCGCTCGCCCCATCAACTCATTTTACCATAAATAAACTTCAGTCATAGCGATACGCTTATCCTATGATCAGATACTTAATTTGAATGGCGGCTCTCTCGCCCCATCAACTCATTTTACCATAAATAAACTTTAGTCATAGCGATACGCTCATCCTATGATCAGAGAATTGTACGGTGTCGGATGACAGCCCTCTCGCCTCAGCACGAGATAGGATGGCAGCTCTCTCGACTCATCACGGGATCGGATGGCAGCTCTCTCGCCCCATCACGGGATCAGACGGCAGCTCTCTCGCCCCATCAACTAGAACGGAATATTTTTTTATTCAGAAATAATACACCAAATATACAAATGGAAGTTATACGTATGCGTATGTCTATTTTACCATAAATAATTTTCACCATCCTATGATCAGTGAACTGTACGAGATCGAATGGCAGCTCGCTCGCCCCATCATCTTATATCCTCGGTTGAAAACCTGCACTTTTAGGAATAATACTATATGGCTAAACTATCACTTTGTATTTTCTTATTGTTCATTAATCGATTTTATAACATGATGTCTTCTGAACACAAAAAAAACATGGAAGTGCCTTCTTTTGCTCAAAGGAACGAAAATTAGGTAATACTTATACACTGATAAGAAACTGGCACGAAAAGACAAACTTTCGAAAATATACAGATCATAAAAATAACTTAGATGTAACAATACTGAAAAATATAAATTTTGCCTGGAAAATAAGGCTACCTATTTGCACTTTTTTTTTGTTTTGTTTATTTATATTCATTTTTTTTTCTGGCATACAAAAAAGAATAATTCATTCATCCACTGACTCCTTTTACGATGACTCAGCGGATTTAAATAATTTTCTTTTTTAAGAGACACTTTGATGACAAAAAGTCCAAATACTAAACCAAATCAACCATAGTG
Source organism: Aproaerema taeniolella (assembly GCA_949987775.1). Classification (NCBI taxonomy): domain Eukaryota; kingdom Metazoa; phylum Arthropoda; class Insecta; order Lepidoptera; family Gelechiidae; genus Aproaerema; species Aproaerema taeniolella. Next base: position 15,651,730 of record OX465265.1, on the reverse strand, counting down.
ATACAACTAACACAATAAGCCACTCAAGTCAATCAGCATATGGAGACGACAAATTGTCCACTCAAAAATGTACTACAAAATTGCAGGAAAATGACGATCACCTCATTTCGTCCATGCAAAACTTTTTTCCGAAATCAAGAATATGATATTATATCCGAATTAAAGAAAGATTTCAAAATTACTAGATAGATAGACACAACATTTATTTCCATCACAGTACTACTGAAAGTCTTAGTGATGAACAGAAAATTATAAACAAATTTAAAAAAATTGCTCATATGAATTCCAAAATAAAATTGCTAGATAAAAATGCTCTATACTGCAGGCTGAAAATTCACAAAAGAAGTTATCTAGAAACGACTGAATGTACAGATAGTTAAACTGAAAACAACGACAAGATCTCTGCACTTCATGGATGACAAGTAAACTCTAGGAAACAGAAGCGGATGTAAGAAGAATTTCAAATGTCTTCCGACATATTCAACGTAACTATCGGGATGTGTTAAAGAACTCCTCTTTTATAGGCATAGGACAAAATGCTACAATAGCCCAATATATTTAAATGAATAAACAAAAGAATTAAAAATAAATATATATATATCAGATAACAGAACTGTGCTTACTTGAGAAAAGTTGGATTGAACATTACAGTATACTTAGACAAATCATAACTATAAGAAAGAAAGGAATTAAAACAGATTTTTATTGTAGCGAAAAAAAGTGGCTATCACACTATAATAACAAATAACGTTGATTATAGATGGGAAAGAGTAAACAATATTCAGAAAGCCATAAAAAGTGATAAGAGATCATCAACCAGTCATTTGCAAGAGCACCCAACTACCTACCGATGATAATAATAATTTGATAGCAGACAAAGACAAAACTTTATTACGCAACACTGAAATATTGAAATTCAATCTTCGACAACGCAAGATAAAGAAAGATTTTTTTTTTTTAAATCTAAATATAATGTATCAGAATATAGCTGGCTTAATTACAAAATCTAACGAACTTACTCTTTATGAAGTAAAACTAGGTATATACAAAAAATATCGAGTTAGATATCATTTGCGTTACTGAAACTAACTTTGTTACTTAATATAGAAAACAGCGAGGAAGATTTACTTGTGGTTCCTAATAAACGAAAACTTAGCTTAGATACTTTCTATAATATACTAGAAAGGATCCTTACTTAATATTATAAATGCGAAAGTAACTCTGTCTGTCTGTCTGTCACGCCTAAACTACTGAACTGATTTTGATGAAATTTGGTACAGAGATAGATTAGAACCTAGGAAAGGACATAGGCTATTATTTATCCCACAGTTGGGCACGAAGTAACCTGTAGTCCACGCGGGCGGAACCGCGGGCGGAAAGCTAGTTTTTCATAAAAGCTTAAACAGAACTAAATTTCATTTTGTATTCTATTGTGTACACTGTAGTAAACGGTAAATAAATAAAAATAAATAAATTTAAACGGAACAAATTGATGTATGTGGTGGTAATAATATGTATGTGGATAATAATGGACTTGATAGAAACAACATGACGCTAGAGGTGGAAAACGTCTTACTTGCAATGACTTTACATTAGAAGTTTATGAACTGACGAGGCTAATCAGCAAAACAATTTAAAATAAAAATAAGTTTTAGATTTCGGCCTACCTGACCATACAGCACAACTAGGCATACGTTATTAACATTTGGCACATCACAAAAAGAAATTACTCTAAAGGTAATCTAAAAACATTTTTCACACACCTATCGAATTTCAGATTAACATATGTTTATAATGTCGACCGTAGACCTAAACAGTAAACATGGCTTATAATACCTTTTTGGAAGATTTTAAGTTACTGTATGATCTTTGATTTTCTTGTTTTCATATCTTGAACGGACCCGGCTTTAATGAAAACAATAAAAATAATTCAAGGGTATATTCGAGAGGATTAAAAACTATATTAAAGTTAACTCAAAAGTTACTTACAAAACTTACTTACAAAAGAGAAAATAAGAATAACATAAAAACATCGTTTAATAAGTCCAAGGCAACTTGGAAAATTATCAATAGAGAAAAACTGAACATGTGAAGAAGCACAAAAACAAACATTAAATTAGACGATAATACAGTCACTAGTCTTACTGAAATCGTTATCGACCAAGTGAAAACATGACTATTTCTTCAAACGTAATAAAAAGGAACTAGACTTATTCAAACGACCACTAACTCCATTTATATGTCACCTATGTTACCTAAAGATCTACAATCGACAATTCATTGTTAAAAAAATACAAAATACAGGATTTGCCGACTTTTCAACGAAAGTAATCAAAAGTGTTGCCCACCCACTTAGTCATGAAATAAGCCAAAGTATATATGTAGTAGTGTCTACCTTGAGCGACTAAAATTATCAATTTTTATTAAACCATCACACTAAAAGATAAACGAAACGACTTAAGTAATTATAGACCAATAACACTCCTGCCTGTGTTTTCAAAAATATTTGATAAGGTTATGATAACCAAACTTATTCCTATTAGGATAAATATAACATTTTATGGATTATGTATTTTTAAGTTAACATTTGCACACCTTGCCGGTTGAATGCACGGAGCACCTACTTTGTTTAAAATCAATCATACTGTATTCTTGCAAATAAATGAATTTATTTATTTATTTATTTTTTATTTATTTATAACATTACCATCAGAACAGAAGGGCTTCCGGAAGAATATTACGATAAACATGGCTATTAATAAGCTTCAAGAGCATATTTTAGGTAGTGTCAATTCTAAGAGACCAGTACATGCCATACTTATGGACTTGATTAAAGCCTTTGACTTTGTAGATAATAGTTTATTATTTCACAAATTATAATAAATACCTGAATCAGAGGCAATGCAACTAACCTAATAAAATCATATCTCAGTAACCGAAAACAATACACACGAATAACGAAAATTTGTAATGACTCAAATTATCAAAAATATCCTGTTTGCTGATGACGGTAGAGTTACGGAAACTATGAGAACATTTAAATATTTCAGTATACTCAGTCGTCACTGGCTGGAAGATAAACCTTCGATACAAAACAAAATCAATTCGTTTTTTATAATCGTAATCCAAAAATATCAACTATAATTTTTTACGATAACACAAGCTTTGACTTTTAGATTTGACTTTTAGCTTTGACTTTTAGATTTGACTTTTAGATTTGGCTTTTAGATTTGACTTTTAGCTTTAACTTTTAGCTTTGACTTCTAACTTTGACTTCTAACTTTGAGTTCTAACTTTGACGTCTAACTGTGACTTCTAACTTTGACTTCTAACTTTGACTTCTAACTTTGATTTCTAACTTTGATTTCTAACTTTGACTGCTAACTCTGACTTGTAACTTTGACTTTTAACGTTGACTTTTAACTTTGACTAAAGTCAATCGTTTTTAAGAAGAATATAAAATCAAGTCAACAAACTAAATTATTCTGTGGAGCTTGATGACTCACATGCGTCTCCTTCCTTCTCTTTAGTTTCTGGCCCAGAAAACGACGTCCATGGTTAAATTTTTCTCTGCTGCGTAGACATTCGTATAGTTTCTTCAACTTACCCAGTCTGATCTTCCCTTTTCTAACTTCTTCCTTCTCGCAGGTAGGGGTGTAAGCGAATCAGGATCTATTTTTTTTTTTTTTAAACTGAAACTAAACCAATGTTTTACCACGTAGATACGTGTATGTACTAATATATGCGTATGTCTGTAAGGTTACTAGCAACTTGTTCATCTTGGTAATTAAATATGATTGTAAAAGTTATACCATAAGCAGAAACTAGAGAAGCAGCGCTAAATTACACAATAAGGAGGCGTAATAACCCTAAGTACATTTATGAATTTAATAAACTACTTTATAGACCTGCACTGGTCGGTAGGGGCTCCAGAGAGCAGCTCTGGCAAGAAGCCACATATTTCGTTATTAACCTAAAGTATAATCATACACTGAATAGGCAGTGGCAGGGGGGTGTCACTCCGCAGTTTAGGCATGTTCGCGCGGCTCGCCGCGCTCGCGTGAACCGCTACGGTCGCGTGTTGAACAAAATAATAAGTGTATCTACTTATTAACAATATTAAAACCAGACAGAAACACGTTTTGCCATCACAGTAGTCTGTAGGTGTCTGTAGTTAGTAGGTATGTAGGCTACGTATCAAATAACATAGTTGGTTATGTTAACTTGTGTTTTTACTTACTACATTCCTAACTAAAGTTACTCTTGATTTTATAAGCAGTATTATCTTTCTTAATTAATTTCAATAATAAATTTACCTCTAAATCGGCGGCGGGTGTTGACCCTGAGCTCTCGTCGCGAACGCGGCATTGAATCGGCGGTGCGCAATAGAATATGAACGCTAGCGGCCGACTATAAGTTTCAATTTATCTTGCAAGCTTGTGCCGCTCGCAATAGTAGGCAAACTTTTATGTCTTAAGTTGACTTTTGTTAGGGAGTGAGACTTCTGTACGTTAGTACTATAATTTATTCTGTGGCAGTGGCCTTAAGAGTGTAGCCCTGGCAAGGCACGCCGTATTTCGTTATTAATCTTAGAACTGAATAGGTAGTAACCTCCAGAGAGCAGCCCTGGCAAGGCACGACCCATATTGCTAATAATCTAAGGTACAATCGTGTACTGAATAGGCAGTGGCCTCCGGAGTGAAGCCTCGGCAAGGCACGCCCTATTTCGTTATTAATCTAAGATATAATCAAGCACTGAATGGGTAGTAACCTCCAGAGAGTAGCCCTGGCAAGGCACGACCCATATCGTTAATAATCTAAGGTACAATCGTGCACTAAATAGGCAGTGGCCTCCAGAGAGTAGCCCTGGCAAGGCACGGCCCAAATTGTTAATAATCTAAGGTATGGTCAAGCACTAAATAGCCAATTACCTCCAGAGGGTAGCCTTGGCAAAGTATGGCCTAAATTGTTAACAATCTATGGTAAAATCAAGCACTAAATAGCCGATCACCTCCAGAGAGTAGCCCTGGCAAGGCACAGCCTAAACTGTTAATAATCTAAGGTATAGTCAAGCACTGAATAGCCGATCACCTCCAGAGAGTAGCCCTGGCAAGGCACGGCCTAAATTGTTAATAATCTAAGGTAAAGTCAAACACTGAATAGCCCATTACCTCCAGAGGGTAGCCCTGGCAAGGTACGGCCTAAATTGTTAATAATCTATGGTAAAATCAAGCACTGAATAGTCAATCACCTCCAGAGAGTAGCCCTGGCAAGGCACAGCCTAAACTGTTAATAATCTAAGGTATAGTCAAGCACTGAATAGCCGATTACCTCCAGAGGGTAGCCCTGGCAAGGCACGGCCTAAATTGTTAATAATCTAAGGTATAGTCAAGCACTAAATAGCCAATTACTTCCAGAGGGTAGTCCTGGCAAAGTACGGCCTAAATTGTTAACAATCTATGGTAAAATCAAGCACTTAATAGCCGATCACCTCCAGAGAGTAGCCCTGGCAAGGCACGGCCTAAATTGTTAATAATCTAAAGTATAATTATTTTAAAATACGTGTCCGTTAATCAATCAGGCTTTGTAATGTCGTAAATATCGAAGATATAACAAAATACTTCACTAGGAAGGTACTTACGGTTAACCACGTGGGCACACAGGTTATTTATTACCACTTCCGAGCTAAAAGAAAACCACTTACTAACCTTCGAATATATAAATTTATTTTAATTTTATATTGACTGCATTTAACCCGAACTCAAATATTATAATGTTCACATTTATTAATTTTAAGTAGCAAAAGAATACGACGTAGACTTTATATTACATTAAACCAATAGTCGCTACACTCCGCGCTAATAGTCAAGTTGTTGCTTCGAAGACTGCTACCAGAATGACGCCACGATTTGCCCGGCGGCGCTCGTAGCTTCGTCGAACCTCCCACTCCGCTCGCCGACCGCCGCCGGAAGCTGGTATGGCGGGAACTGTCGGTTCGCATGAGCTTCGCGCGTAGCCGGCCGCGCGCTGTTCTGTTGCTTGTTTGTTGTTCCGCCGGAAGCTGGTATGGCGGGAACTGTTGGTTCGCACGAGCTTCACGCGTAGCCGGCCGCTCGCTGTTCTGTTACTTGTTCGTTGTTCCGCCGGAAGCTGGTATGGCGGGAACTGTTGGTTCGCACGAGCTTCACGCGCGCTGTTCTGTTACTTGTTCGTTGTCAACTTTCGACTTGAATGACAATTGCTAACATGTTATAAGAGTCATGTAGCGGCTGGTACCGGTGCTTCTACATTATGTTTACAGATCTGCAGAGGTTCCGTGTCAGTACTAACAGTATTCTGACTGCTGTTACGTCTTTACACGTGATAAGTGATACGTTACGTGATAGGTTTAAGAAAGTCGTTTCCTAAAGTACTTGATAAAACTACAAAATACTTACTTTTAAATATATTTACTAACATAGTACTAAAATTTAATTTAATTTAGTATTTTTAAACCGCTTAACCGCGTTCACAAATAATTTCGTACCGAACATTTTTCTTTCCCTAAAATAATTTGTGAAGAGTCAGGAAGAATCTAAAATCTAAAGTAAAATTTGATTTTGTTTATTAAATAGCACCAGAAGAAGATACAGAAACTGCGACACAAGCAAAAGAAGAAGAAGAAGAACCGGATCATCAGAAAGTGGAGGTACCTCTTGGAGGGAACGTACAGCTTCACTGTCCTAAAGGTAAGTCTCACTTCATCTGTCAACTTTGGATTATTTGTAACAATAGTATGGGGCGTAACAAATGTAATCTGTTGGTTAAAGATCAGATGCCGGCCATTCTGTTATGAAATCAAATATCTTTATTATTTATAATGTAGATATTATTATATAATAATTATTATAATATAGAAACATATTCAATATGCCCTTACGGCGTACAATATGGTAATACTAGTTTGAATATACTTATCGTAGGTAGGAAGTTATCGTTTATAGTTATTACCTACCTGAAGTTACCTAATTTACCAAATCCTGGATCTAAAATGAGACAGAGCGTTAGGAAAAGAGATTTAAAGAAGGTCACAGTATATGTATGAAATAACTATTGATAATTATAAAATTCTGTATTTTCCTTAATAAAGGTTGTTGGTTGTAAAAAGAAAGTATACCTATAGGTACCTATGTGGCTACTATACGTTCATTATAAGATTGTGTTATTTTTAAATCAAGTTAGTTCAAAATATACATCGAGATTGAAACCACGTCTTTTCGTTTAATAAGTTCCCTACATTCTCAAGTGAACCTTAACGCCCTAACAAAGGTATAATACATACTAAATTAGCCTAAATATACAATTTTTAGGAAGCTGCTTAAAATAGTAAATACCTATAAATAGCTAGCTTTTTCCCACGGCTTCGCTCGCGCAAAGAACTATTTTAGTCACCCATTTTTTTCTTGATCCCTTAGGGAATGATATTCGAAAAATTGCGGAACACGTGTCCCTTTTATCTGCTTCAAGTTATATCTTGACGAAGTTTTGAGTTTAAATGTTTTAAAAAATGGTTTTCTCCATACTTTTAACCCCCATTTCACCCCTTTGGGAATTGAATTTCAAAAAATTCATTCTTAGTGCTTTGCCTGCATTCTAGGTTCTACTAGGTTTTTTCTAGGTCTAAGGGATTAGGCTGGGTGTTGATGAGTCAGCGAATAAGGACCCTCAATTTTATAATAAGAAAAAATATTGATTATTGATACAGGCAGCGTGGGCTGCTGGTGGCGGCGCGTGCTCGGCAACCGCAGCGACAGCTGGGCGCCCGCCGGCAGCGCGCGCGCGCACGGGGTGTTAGGTGAGTAGATATACAACCGCAGCGACAGCTGGGCGCCCGCCGGCAGCGCGCGCGCGCACGGGGTGTTAGGTGAGTAGATATACAACCGCACGGGGTGTTAGGTGAGTAGATATACAACCGCAGCGACAGCTGGGCGCCCGCCGGCAGCGCGCGCGCGCACGGGGTGTTAGGTGAGTAGATATACAACCGCACGGGGTGTTAGGTGAGTAGATATACAACCGCAGCGACAGCTGGGCGCCCGCCGGCAGCGCGCGCGCGCACGGGGTGTTAGGTGAGTAGATATACAACCGCACGGGGTGTTAGGTGAGTAGATATACAACCGCAGCGACAGCTGGGCGCCCGCCGGCAGCGCGCGCGCGCACGGGGTGTTAGGTGAGTAGATATACAACCGCACGGGGTGTTAGGTGAGTAGATATACAACCGCAGCGACAGCTGGGCGCCCGCCGGCAGCGCGCGCGCGCACGGGGTGTTAGGTGAGTAGATATACAACCGCACGGGGTGTTAGGTGAGTAGATATACAACCGCAGCGACAGCTGGGCGCCCGCCGGCAGCGCGCGCGCGCACGGGTGTTAGGTGAGTAGATATACAACCGCAGCGACAGCTGGGCGCCCGCCGGCACGCGCGCGCGCACGGGGTGTTAGGTGAGTAGATATACAACCGCACGGGGTGTTAGGTGAGTAGATATACAACCGCAGTGACAGCTGGGCGCCCGCCGGCAGCGCGCGCGCGCACGGGGTGTTAGGTGAGTAGATATACAACCGCACGGGGTGTTAGGTGAGTAGATATACAACCGCAGCGACAGCTGGGCGCCCGCCGGCAGCGCGCGCGCGCAACGGGGTGTTAGGTGAGTAGATATACAACCGCACGGGGTGTTAGGTGAGTAGATATACAACCGCAGCGACAGCTGGGCGCCCGCCGGCAGCGCGCGCGCGCACGGGGGTGTTAGGTGAGTAGATATACAACCGCACGGGGTGTTAGGTGAGTAGATATACAACCGCAGCGACAGCTGGGCGCCCGCCGGCAGCGCGCGCGCGCACGGGGTGTTAGGTGAGTAGATATACAACCGCACGGGGTGTTAGGTGAGTAGATATACAACCGCAGCGACAGCTGGGCGCCCGCCGGCAGCGCGCGCGCGCACGGGGTGTTAGGTGAGTACATATACAACCGCAGCGACAGCTGGGCGCCCGCCGGCAGCGCGCGCGCGCACGGGGTGTTAGGTGAGTAGATATACAACCGCACGGGGTGTTAGGTGAGTAGATATACAACCGCAGCGACAGCTGGGCGCCCGCCGGCAGCGCGCGCGCGCACGGGGTGTTAGGTGAGTAGATATACAACCGCACGGGGTGTTAGGTGAGTAGATATACAACCGCACGGGGTGTTAGGTGAGTAGATATACAACCGCAGCGACAGCTGGGCGCCCGCCGGCAGCGCGCGCGCGCACGGGGGTGTTAGGTGAGTAGATATACAACCGCAGCGACAGCTGGGCGCCCGCCGGCAGCGCGCGCGCGCACGGGGTGTTAGGTGAGTAGATATACAACCGCAGCGACAGCTGGGCGCCCGCCGGCAGCGCGCGCGCGCACGGGGTGTTAGGTGAGTAGATATACAACCGCACGGGGGTGTTAGG
>OX465265.1:15484613-15642072 GCA_949987775.1 Aproaerema taeniolella | reverse complement strand
AAAAAATGGTTGTCTGTAAAGTCGGTTTACGGACGATAGTTTAACGTGACAACGTCATAACAAAACAGTGATGAAATGATTGCATACTTTTATGAATAAAATTGAATCATTTTCAATGAATTATTACTATTTTGTATGGATATAATGAAGGAGTGAAATGAAATCTACTATTTAATTGATAAATTTACTTTTATTTGTACTCATTAACCCTCCGCATACCAGGTGGGGTCTAATAAACCCCAGGCGGTGAAAAATCGATATATTTTCAAAAATTTTCGTGCGCGGAATCTGAAGCTCTCAGTAGCTGGAGTTGCGACGTTCTTACACTGGCAAGTACCATTAGTTTAGTGGTGCGTGCGTTTTTTAGGGCTCTAGATGCGTTTTTGTTTAGAATTGTTGTTATTTGAGCATATACAAAATGCAATTATGGCGAACTAAAGAACTCCTACCTCGAGATTGAAGTAAAAATTTAAAGATGTATCATCGTTGTTCAATTTTTTTAAATTTAGTCAGTTTAATTACAAAAATTGGTAATTATCAATTCTTAGGGTGATTTCAAGTCTAAATTAGTAGTCAGAAGATGGCATTTTCGCTACCCTTTTTCAACAAACCATTTAATCTATTTCATTTTTTTTTATATAGTACTACTCAGGTTATGTTCAATTTCAAAATATGCAATAATAATTCAGTACCCCTATTCCTATCTGATTACAGCGACCATTTTGTTAGGGTATGTCAGACCCCACCTTGTATGGCATGTTACAAATTTTTACCTGGTATGCCGAGGGTTAAGATAGTACGAGAGGGGTACTATGGTGGGGATAGGCATCGACTGTTGGGGAAAGCAGTAGAGGCATGATTTTTCGTTAAGCATACATTTAACATTGGCATTTATGCATTTATTTTTATTTTTATTATAACAATTGAATTAAACGGGCAAATATGATTTTTTTCGGATCGAAATCATCTTCAACATGTTTACTATTAAATCTTAGTTTTTAAAAAATATTCATGGATAGTTTTATCGTAAAAATACAAAAATACGTAGAAGTTTAGAGGTTAGTCCATAAGATCAATGTTAAATTTGTCCACTTCAAAGTTAATTATTTAAATAAATAATCGGGCAACCCCCCCCCTAAAATTTTTAGGATCGGTTTAGATTTAGTTAAACTTCATATAAAAAAAACATGTAAATGTATTATTGTATAGCAGCTGTCCACGCGGACGCATCGCTCACTCAAGTAGGAGAGAGACAGATGTCGAACGCTGCCGAACGGGGAAGCTGATTGTGTCTCTTTCTTGCTCATTGCGCGCTCTCGCTTGCACTTCAAGCCTTAAATGGAACGCCTCAGGCGAGGTAACGCCGCATGAGTCATGTTTTTTCGTGCGTGCAGCCGGCTCCATCAAATTATAAGACGTTGTCACGTCAAAAACAATTGTTTTTAATAAAACACACCACGATGACGGTAACGCGCGAAAAGAAGTGACATTGACAGATGTTGTCGGTGTTACCAGGGCGAAAGCAAAATAGTGCACACGGCAAAATGTGAGTATATTTATTTTTTTCTAGATGGATTATCTAGCTTTAAAATATCGCGATGACAATAACTGCGGGGACAGGATACTACACAGTCAATTTAATTATATTTCAGATCAACGTGAAATAAAATTTGCATTCTGTTTTGTACTTTGGATAAATGTTAAGTATTTTGTTTAATTTATTGTAAACAAAACCACCAAGATAGCAGAAACTCCCGCGTGCGAGTTGAGTGGAAAAGGAACTAGAGGGACAGACATTGTATTTTCGGCGTTTGTCAGCAAGTTTGTGTGGGTCATATGGAGTGAGGGAATGAGTTTTCATTATTATATTTAAAATGAATTGTTGTCGAACTGTAAGTACTTTGCAAGTGGAATAGAGGTCAGTAGTCGGATATCGGAATGGGAGGCGGAAACCTACTTTCAGCACTGCGCGCTGCGCCCGTTCTAATTTTAAAAGTGCGGTTTTAGTGGCACCACCCCAAGAAATTATACAGTAGGATGTTATCGATTGACAAAGAGCTTGGTATACTAATTTTATTACAGATTTGTCTGCTATATGATGTAAGTTTTTAAAAATGAAAATGAGCTTACGAAGTCTGGAGGAGAGTGAGTCGATATGAAGGTGAAACTTTAGTCTGTAGTCTAAGAAAGCATAGTCCATATTTGTTCCAAGATTGCAATCAATCAAGGCTTTGCTCACACACATCTTCACCTTGTTGAATCTGGAAATCATATCCGCAAGGCTCAACCAACGAGTTTTACAATCGAGTACCAGTTGCATGTTTATGCCGAACTCATCACCTATATACTTTTGAAGAATATCATTTTTTGTGGGTGAACGGCGAAAAAGTTTCACGGTTTTCCTTACTTTTTTAATTAGTTCTTCAAACTCTGGTAGTAAATCAACTTCAACTGCAGGTAATATGCAATCAAACCCTTCACTTTCGGTGATATTCTCAACTTCTTCGTCGAGTTGACACATATCTAAGTTTTCGGTTAGTAAACTCTCGTCTGGGTCATCGTCGTCAGGTTTTTTCTTATAGATAACATCAATGATACCTAACTGAAGGCCGTGAGCATAGCATAGTTGCTGAAGAGGGTTTATAAGTCGTCCTACTTTGACCATTACACTGGCCCCATCAGTCGTCATAGCCGCAATATCGTCATCCAAAGATAAATCATATTCTGAAAGTCTTTTCTTTAACAAATCTACACAAGTTTCGGCAGGCATACTTCCGATTACCCTAACAAGCCCCAAATTCCAAAATAAAGCTTCTTCCTTGGAAAATTTATGAATATTCACATTCATAAATCTCCTGTTTCTACAGGAAGTCCACTCATCAAAAGTAAGCGTAAATCTGTGATTGTCTTTCTTTAATTCCTTAAGATCTTCAGACACTTTGATTTTGAGTCATGTCATATTTCATGACAATTAGTTTTATTGAGTTAGGAGATTTTGGAAGTTTGTAGCCTTTTGCTTCAAATAATTCTCTTAAATCTTTTAACGTACAAAATGATCTAAATGTCTGGCCGTCCTTGGAAACCATCCTTGCAATTCTTTTATCCATAGGAACTTCTTCTTGCGGATCAAAATAATCAGATATTTTGTGCTTTTTCGCTTGGCTCACATCTGGTGAACAAGGTACAGACGAACTAGTTGACGGCAGCGACAGACTCGAAAAAGTTGATGAAACCGGCGTATTTTGTAGTGTTTTTTTTTGGGTCGTATTAATGCTATGTTTAGCATTCATATGTACAATGTACATGTAAACCTTTAGGTGAACGTGCTGATGTTTTCAGAATAGACTTACACAATTTGCACTGAGCAGTCAAGCCATCGTCTGCCTTTAAAAAGTACTTCCATACTTCCAGCGGGCTGTTAAACTCCTTATAAGTTACGTTTGACGACATGACGACACTAATCCACTAATTTTCAGTTGAAAACTGTCTTTAAAAACAACCGGAACAAAAATAAATACGCTTCATTCAATCACGGAAACAATGTCAAATTGTAAACAAATAGGCATAATTGCCGGTCGGCTCGAGGTCGCGATACTTTTTCGCTCCCCCCCACCCCTTTCACACTAGCGCCGCGCCGCCGCCGGATCAGACGGCCGAGCGAGACGGCCGACCAAATTCAGTTCAATTTGCGCGCGCCCGCGCTCATAAATGGTCACGGAATGTGTTTGCTGCGTAATCTTGCAAATCTTGCGAGATCGCGCACGATTTTGGGTGCAAGATTGATCTTGCGAAATTGATGCGAGATCTCGTTATTTCGAGATCTTGGAATACCGAGATTGCACTCCCTAGTAATGCTGTACACAGTCCAACTAGTCTCCTCTCATTTTTAGAATTTAGTTTCAGATCTTTTGCCTTCCTCCATAAACATTTCGTATAATGATAATAACAATTCTTAATTTGGACTTCTGGAAATAATTGCAACAAAGCATTAGAAACAGCAATTTCAAAATCTAGATGCACCTTTTTAGGCGCCCATCCCGTAAGTTGTGATTTCATCATCTCAAATAGCGCTGTGTACGACTGCCGTTTCTTGTCGGACATCAGTGCGTAAATGAGTGGTACGACATTAGTTTCCATGAATGATTCAGAAATGTCCCCATGTATCGAATACAATTGTTCAAAAGGCCCAGGGAAACTTTGAAATGTTCCATCCATAAAAACTTCATCTAAATTCAGAATCTGTTCTTTGGGCATCTGGGGAACAGAACACTATGATTCGATAGTTTGCATCTCGATAGTCTACGAGAACAAAACTTTCAAACTTTTCAGGGACTTCAACTTCATTAACATCCTTAAAATTTGTTCTGTTCCTATTAGCATATAAAGATGTTTTTATACTTTTCAGTGAAAGTAGTTTGACGAAATGTGCACCTTTATTTTTCAATGTATTGATTCCCAAATTGTAAATTTGCGGAATCGGGGCGTCTGTTAGTCGAGCCTGTTCTTTCATATTTTCGACGGTTACGTCTATATCATTTTTGATATAATCGGCTTCACACGTGTGGTCTATAGATTTTAGTATGTGGATGCCCTAAAAATAAAAAAATCAAGGGATACTAATTTCTGAAAAAATAAGGTAAGTGTGTGTAACTTCGGGGTAGTGGGGTACTTCGTGGGTTTGCTTTTCGATTCAAAAATAAGAAATCCTGACAAGACATTTTAAAACTAAACTTCATGGTGTGTTCTTCACACATTACACTATCAAAAAAACAAAAAACCTACTTTTTGGCGGCCAAACGGAACGCAACATAACAATCGAAACGTAAGTCGGCCTCAAATTGCTGTTTTAGCCGCGCGTTCTTACTGATAGCGTAAGATCGTACGCGGAAATTTATAAGAACCTTACAAGATACAGGTCTGTATGTCAAGATATCGGGGTAATTCTGTTCTTTACTTCGTTACTATTGATCTGATATCAAGTTCAGGTACTTAGTTTGATAGCATAGATTTCCGAAAAATTCTATTCTAAATTCTATTCAAAATAATTACCTATTGAACTAAAAAAATCCATTTATATTTATACGTAATTATTGCATAAGACATGTGGAATATAAATAAAAAAAAAATAGTTTAGCACTCACGAATTAACCAACAAAGCGCAATATCTCTGTAGGTTATTTCATGTTAGTCGATTTTACGTATTTCCGAACTTATAACATATTTATTTTTATTTTTTCTTTATTTCACGTAAAGCTCTTTATTTGATTTGTAAAGATTTTTCAAAACTAATGCTCGCTATAGACTTGTAATACTATCCCGAAATTGCCAACACGAATTCACGAGTTTAGCCGCACTGCAAAATTTTTACACGAAATAGCATGCAAATGAAGGGTCGACAAGAAAATTCATTAAAAAAAAACCAATCGCTTTTCGATCGTAAAAATTTTACGCATCTTTTCTCAAAAAACTATTCTTTCTTAAATATAAGCTTTCATTCCGATACTGTATCCTGAAAAATTACAAATCCACCTGAAAGGTGCAAGACCCAACACTCCGAAAATACCCACTAGTCCATTGAAAAGTTACATTTGGGGTTGCGTTTTTTAGAGGACGCAATTTTATTTTTTTGATGTGTAGGGGGGGTCAGTGTAAAGCTAAAACCAAGTTTGTGGGGTCGCCACCCTTGTCCCACGGCCGCCATCTTGAAAATAGGGGTTGAAATGGTTTTTACGGTATATCTCTTAAACTATTTATTTATAAAAAAAATTTGTTAACATTTTTTGTTGCAAATTAAATTCTCTACAACTTTGGTCCAGTAACTTTTTGTCGTAGAACTATAAATAAAAAAGTTATAAGCGAAAATCTTCAGAAATTCGAGAAAAAAATTTATATTTTTCGATGTAACTTTTTTTTTATCATTTTACGAAAAAATGATATCAGACCATTTTTGTAGATCGTTTCTTGAGGAACAACTTTTATCTGCATCATTTTTTCATTAAGTCAATAGCTAAGGTTTTACAGCGCTCCGAAGTGAGTACTATTTTTCAGTACTCTTAACTATACCTATATTATACATGTGTACTAATAATATGTCATCAGTTATTGTTTTATTTTTATTTATTTTTTATTTTTTTTACTTTATTATAATTTTTTTAATTAAAAATTTTGCAATTTTATTAAAAATTAATTATTGACTCTTTTTCCCACCACCCACGAGGTAGAGTCTAGAGGCGCGTTTTTTTTTACGTGGTATCCCCGATAGGCCTAATCCACGGTGATTTTCTAAATTACAACTACTCCGTCCTCAGTCGTTTCGATCGACCAGGCTGCGGCTCAGCATCTGATCGGCTTTCTAAATTAAATACCAGTGGGAGAACTGGCGAAGGAAGGGGTGTAAATGTTGGCGGTTCATCATCAAAGTCATTTTCATCAATTAATTCTGAGAGTTCTATTACGTTGCTGCAAGTCTCTCCAGAACAATGGAAGCACACTGCAGAACATTTCAGTCCTGCTTTTCGACATCCACACATCGCTCCACAGTTTCCTTTGCATTTGCAAAAAATCAATTTTAGAAGCTCAGGGGGTGCTGGAGGTTTTGAGTTCTGCACTGGCATCAATAATTTTCCACATTTTTTCCAGCCCCAGTCTTCAGGATCATTATAATTACCAAGCCACGTTTTAAGCCAGCCCACCTTGGCTTGGTAACTTAAGTTACCAAGCCAGGTTTTAAATTATTTTAAAAATCAATAATTGTTAAATTCTGTTATGGAGTGAAAAAGAGTCAATAATTAATTTTTAATAAAATTGCAAAATTTTTAATTAAAAAAAATATAATAAAGTAAAAAAAATTAAAAAAAAAAACAATAACTGATGACATATTATTAGTACACATGTATAATATAGGTATAGTTAAGAGTACTGAAAAATAGTACTCACTTCGGAGCGCTGTAAAACCTTAGCTATTGACTTAATGAAAAAATGATGCAAATAAAAGTTGTTCCTCAAAAACGATCTACAAAAATGGTCTGATATCATTTTTTCGTAAAATGATAAAAAAAAAGTTACATCGAAAAATATAAATTTTTTTCTCGAATTTCTGAAGATTTTCGCTTATAACTTTTTTATTTATAGTTCTACGACAAAAAGTTACTGGACCAAAGTTGTAGAGAATTTAATTTGCAACAAAAAATGTTAACAAATTTTTTTTATAAAATAAATAGTTTAAGAGATATACCGTAAAAACCATTTCAACCCCTATTTTCAAGATGGCGGCCGTGGGACAAGGGTGGCGACCCCACAAACTTGGTTTTAGCTTTACACTGACCCCCCCTACACATCAAAAAAATAAAATTGCGTCCTCTAAAAAACGCAAGGTAAGGCCTAAAAAATGTAACATTTCAATGGACTACACACTTACCTTACATAGGTAGGTACTAACAGTTCAGTTTCCCTGAAACTCACTATAATAGTGACTGATCCCCTGCACTTATTCTTTCTCACACTACTGCAGTTCCAAATTGCGCTTCCATTTTTGTATGAGCGTTGTTTATAATGTTGGCGGCCATTCAATAATAATACTGTTCACTTTTTCCTATTAACGAATACAAATTCTTCCATTTTTTCATTTAAAATACAAGCTTTGGAACACGGACGTTAGTTTAGAATTAATCAAGATTTTCCTAACCTTAATAGTCAGTCGTATTACCTAAATGACAATATAAATTTAAATCAATTCTGTATTTTCTTCAATCTGTATGCGGAAAAGTATTTATACATACAGGACGACAAAGTAGTATGACCACGAGGAAACAGCCTAATTTCGACAATGTTGCTTTTTGGTCATGTTAATTTAATAATACAAGTTGCCTTCTATGCTTCCAGTAAATCAATTATTTCATTATTTTTCCTCTTTTGCATTTGCTGTAATAATTGATTGTGTGGTAAACAGAAATATCATAGAGCTTGATAAGCGAGAGTAATGAAATTTTTGTATCAAGAAACTCTTTTACGATAACGATAGTACGAAACATGTAGGTACGTGCCTTGTTGAATACATGTTATTGTATTGATAGTGGAAATAATTGCATGCCTATTTTGTGGTTCCTACTATCTGGGTGTTGAGTAAATCAAATCTTTAAATTACATTTTTTTTATGTGTCATAGAGTTCATAGTTTCTTTGGTTTTTGTTTCGAAAAGAACTATGTTCGATTTATTCATGAGTTTCAAACATAATTTTTTTTCTTTGAATTTATTCACTAATAGACAATCACTCAGTTGCAGAAACTTGTTTACCTCATCAGTACGGAAAGGGACAGTATGAAATGTAAAGAAGCATTATCTTTAATGGACGTTTCTGCAACTGGGTGAATGAAGTTTAAATACAGTAGTATAAACTATCTAAATATGGCATACACCAGAAGGCAAGGGGCGCTTAGCTTATTGTTATCCAATTCTTTCCACGCCATTTTTTTATTTTATTTGGATGTAACATTTTAGAAAACCACCCAAAAATGTTCTTAAAAAGTCAGTCAATTCAAAATAGTATATATAATAAAAATAAGAACATTCAATACAATACCATACAATACATAACTCTTTATTTGCAACAAAAAAAGATTCCTTACATCATTGTCACCCTGACGAATTTTCCATACAAAAATGAAACCTCGATATCTCCTAAAATACTGATGTTTTGCATTTTTTTTAATACTCACCTTCAGTTACGGAAATTCTCTTCATTTATAACACCTTCGCAGCTTATGTGACGCAGTATTAGCTGAAGCAGAAGGTTTTGAACGTGATCCACCCATCCAAATGCTTCAGAATTTGATTCACGTTTTTCTCTCTGACGAGAGTTTCATAAGAAGATTTTTGCCGCTGTATGCTGTCACATATTATATGTGATAGAGCCAGCGTCATTAATTTTTATCTCGGGCTGCTGGTTTACCAGATATGAAGTGGGCCCTACGTAATCCTGTGGCCCATAAATAAATGTAAATATTTTCCAAAGTATTAGGTTTTTTGGGTTGATTTATAGCCAGAACCGATTTTTTTATGAGTCACTGTAGATGTTAATGATAAAATTGGGGCTCCGTCAACCGGTTCATCTTATTTTCATTACTGAGAATCGCAGGCATTTGGTTGTGTGGCCCATACTTTTTTGTCAATAATTCTTGAACTATTGCGTCACAAATGATTTCAATATTCAAATATGAAGTCTTTTATCCATCACTGAGCGAATCTCTCGGAGTTTTCATCCTAGGATTAAGGGCCACACATCTAAATTTACATAGTTTTATGGGCGCACAAATCAATGGAACCAAACCCGAAAATGGAAGCCCTGAAATGCCAAAGATACGGGTCGGGAACTGGATCATGCGTCCTTACCGTACATGAATCACAGGGTTTAACGTACGAAAACGTGGTTATTGTTCGTACTATAAAAACCAGGCAGGAGCTACACAATAGCATCCCACACGCAGCGGTGGCTGTATCGCGCCATACCGTCAGCTGTGTATATTACGCCATCATCATCAAAAATCGGGATACGGTTGTTATTGATGCCCGAAGGACTGGAGATAATAGACCGAAAACCACCACTGGCTTAGATACATAAAGACTGCACGAAACATAGAGTAATAATTGTTTTTATATTTTAGTATCTGTATAATGTATTTATTGTAAGCTCAAATGTAGAGTATAAAATGTAAAATAAGTATTAAAAATATAAATGATAATAAGACAAGGTCACGGACATCAAGTCTGTGGATGCTAAATTAAGTGAAATAAAAGCTAAGACCCACTCACCCCTAAAAGCAGAATCCTTCAATGACTAAGCAAAGAGAGATGTAATTTTGACATTGTGTGTTGAGTTTTCATTAATAAATGTGCCTTTAATTTTTACAGCGATTCGACCTTTTCTTCGCGTCATATATAACAACTTATGTATCCAGATACACCAGAACCACAACTGTAACACGGTCTCTTAGGGCGTATCGAATTTGGTATAGAGCAGAAAACATGAAACGCCTGTACGTTCGGGAGAATAGTAATCAAAAGGGTATTTTCCGTTACAATTTTAATCGTTTTACGGAAGAGAAAACTGTTTTTGGGGACTTTTCATATTTTACAAGTGTACCTGCACGAAACCACACTCCAGATCAAATATTAGGAAATGGAACCAAAGATGAGGATATAAGATTCATTTACTCACTTAGATATTGTTTGAATACGACTGAAGATAACGAGATAAAACTACCGGCAAACATACTTCGCGGACCTAGTAATAAAGAAACTAACAGCCCGAGTGGTGAAGTGTTTTCATTTTCAATTAGATTAATTCGAGGTTTCGATCCAGACTATACAACTACGACTACTACCACTCCTGCACCTATGGATAAAGTTGATCCGAGCCAAGGCTACAGTCACATGACTTATCTGATGGCTGGGACTGGCCTTTTGTTGATACTTCAGGTAAAATGTTTGTGTATAATATAAACGTGAACGTTTGTGAAGGTAGATGGATTTATTGATGATTTTTACCGTTTTAAGCAAAAACTACTCAATCAGACATGAAGTTGCAACAAGACAGCGTTCATAGTATCATAGATATTTGTAGTACAAGGGTGGAAGAAGGTTATTGCCTGCCTCCTGTGCCCTTGTCCGCCGCTGTGCTGCTAGCCCCCGCACTCACTCGCTCCGCCACCACGGTATGCCTACAGTACTTAAATCGAATCCAGCTAGAATTCAATTTCGTTTCCTCAAAATGGAGGGACGTTTGTTTTAGTTCAACCTCCAGTCAGCGGCACACTTTTTATTTGTAGGTCACAGGAACTGCAAATGGGTTTCAACCTTTAGTTCTAGGTCCATTCATTAAAAAAAAACAAAGAATCGAGTATGTTTTCCTTATTTAAATTTGGTACAATCAATTATATGTATTATGTAACTGCTTAAATCCAAGTATTTGCAGCTATTATTACCTAAGTATTTAAAGACATGTAATTATTACAGGTATTTAAAATTACATTTCCCAAAAAAATTGTATAAATAACGGCAATTTCAGAGAGAAAGATTTAATTTAAATATTGGTAATCAAAGTTGCAAATGCTTTCTTGAAGCATATAAATGTAACTAATTGTATTAACTTAAAATAAAAAACAGGATTCTTTGCGTTTTTCTGTGTAAAGATGAAACCTGAATGTTTGAAACTGATAGTCCAGAAAAATTGAAAATGTTAGAACAGTTTAATGGACCCCGAGCCAGGTATTTATTTTAGTCAGTCATTTCCTCTCGGGCGATAACTTGTAAAATGCTTCAGTTATATTTATCATGAAGCTCTATGAACGTCTACCGCGGCTTGGTGGGTGAGTTAAGCAACGGTAGCCTCCCAATCACGTTGAAAAATACTTTTTCATCCCATCTATTTGAAAAGTGTCGCTTTGTTCCTCTATAAGTGGGAGCAAAAGAGCTCATTTCTGTTAAGAACTCTTTGGCGGCCGTGAATGAGCTTTTAAAGACATTTGAATGTAGAACATGTGTCATTCATAGAAATCGAACGTGTTGGCTGCACGGCGGCGGCGTCCGCCGCGCTTATTGAAAAAAAAAAACGCGCGAATTAAGTCTCTGTTCTTGTAATTTATTTTCCCATAGAAAGGGGATGAAAAGTAGAGTATATGACTCGAGAGCAAATTATTTTTACCAGCACCACCAGCCTCGACCAGCAGCGCTACCACAAACCGAACGTAAAGTTGCAAACTACCTAGCAACTGGAAATTCTGTTTTAGAATATTTATTTATTTAATATGATATATATTTTTTATTCATTTGATTATATCTTATATATAAAAATGAATCCCTATTTAAAACTTAAAAAAAAGAAAATATTTAAAAACTTAAAAAAAATCCCGGAGGAAAGTTCCACTGGAAAATCATTTAGAATGATGGTCTGAATTCAGGGTTTCAGTTTTTGCTAAGCTGTCCTTTACACCCTCTATGCTTTTTAACCCCCGACGCAAAAAGAGGGGTGTTATAAGTTTGACCGCTATGTGTGTGTGTCTGTGTGTCTGTGTGTCTGTGTGTCTGTGTGTCTGTGTGTCTGTGTGTCTGTCTGTGGCACCGTAGCTCTCAAACGGGTGAACCGATTTGGATGCGGTTTTTTTTATTTACAAGCAGGGTTTTTGGCGATGGTTCTTAGATACGTTTTATCAAAATCGGTTCAGCCGTTTCAAGGTCATCAGCTCTTTTGTTAGCTGCGGTAGGGTTCTTAGACTCTTAATGTGTATTTACTTTACTTTCAAACATACATGTGACCTAAAACTTGAAATACTCATGTATGCTTAATAACTATGCAGGGTTATGGAACTCTTGGTCTGATGCTGCAGCCAGGATATCCAGAACACTAGCACACTCTTAAAAAAATAATAGCAGATATGTCGTGTTTGGACTCGTTTTGTTCAGTATTTGATTCTGCATACAATGCAATGGTGGCAACACGGTGAGCTGATGCTGCGGCCAGGATATCCAGAACACTAGCACATCCTTGAAAAAATAATAGCAGATATGTCGTGTTTGGACTCGTTTTGATCAGTATTTGATTCTGCATACAATGCAATGTTGGCAACACCGTGAGCTGATGCTGCGGCCAGGATATCCAGCACACTAGTACACTCTTAATTATTTTGAAAATAAGTTAAAAATTTTGAAATAAAAATTAAATTAAAAATTTAAAAAACCCCCCCCGCAAAAAAGTAAAGCGGACATTTAAAAAGTAAAAAATAATACCTTTCGTTGAGCCATCAAATTCATTTCAGAAATACCTATATATATATATATTTTAATTATCGAAATCGATGGATGGCACGATAGGGTTTGCTCATTAAAATGGCGCTATAATGTCGCGTCGGGGTACCGCTTTAGTGAATCAGACCCTTCATTTGATTGACTATTCACTGATTCACTAAAGCGGTACCCCGACGCGACATTATAGCGCCATTTTAATGAGCAAACCCTATCGTGCCATCCATCGATTTCGATAATTAAAATATATATATATATAGGTATTTCTGAAATGAATTTGATGGCTCAACGAAAGGTATTATTTTTTACTTTTTAAATGTCCGCTTTTTTATGTATTTCTATACTTAAAATTCTAATTGAATAACATTATTTCACAGGTTAAAGCTATGTCGGTTTTCATTATCACTGGTATAGCAGGCTATTCGGTGTTATCATATTTAGAGGGCCGCACTCCATCCACATTGGAATACATGCACCTAGAAATGGTCTATCTACTTTATAGCATGTTACTTGTCGTGTTTCTCGCCGATACTGGTATCTTTGGGTACATAGCGTTAAGAGTAAAAGTGGTGAGTTATAAATATAACTAATATTTACTAAACACATAAACACACACAAACACGCGCGGTTTGATATACATACAGGGTGACTTTTCAACCACTAGCCATGTTTTTCTTAAATTTTATTAGTGCTGATAAAACATGAATAGGGTTGAAGAAAATGTTTATAAAATAAAACTGTTACAGATTTATGTTAAATAAACGTGTATTGATAATTGAAAATATAATATTACAAAAATAAATATGACGCTTTTACGTTTCTTGAATCACAATTGTTAAGTATGAAAAAACAAAAGAAAGTCGTTCTTCATTTTTCATAGTATGAATAAAATCTTTTTGGTGATTATATCTCCAATATGCCGCCCCCTTTGAAAGGTCATGCTTTCAATAATGGGTAGATTTTGGTTACAGGCCTCTTCATACAGCCTGTTGCAGTTTTGATTGTGAGAACTCGCGTCACACCGTCACTTCCTGGATGTAGTTCTATACGCGTCTAAGAATCTTCTTTCAACACGCACAAGGTGTCGAGCTGAATGTTGTCGTTCTGACGTTGTCACTTCGATCGTTGTTGTGGTTCCAGTAGGTATTGATTACTCCATCGTTTCCAAAATTGCTGTCTCATCTGTTCCACGCATTTGTAGCGCAGCAGTCGATTCGGATCAACATTGCTTAGCTCAGATGAGGGTATTGCAGTGAATCAACGACCCACGAGAAAATGAGCAGGGGTCCGAAGAATCTCGTTAAGCGAAGACGAAAGCGAAGTTAAAGGGCAAGAGTTTAAAATTGAAAAGGGGAATTTGGTGGAATAAACTTGAACTTTATACCCTTATGACTGGAAGATATTGTAATTAAATCGTTACCGCAATATATATGTCACCGGAAAATAAAAAGAATCGTAAGTTGATCAACTTTCGAGGTAGTTTATCAACTATCGGAAAATCTTACACGGCAGTTGAAATGTATTATTTAACGTATACATTTCCAGTAATTGATCAATTTACGGCGTCTCGCGGCAAAATTATCCGACGAACGCGATGTGTACGCTGATTGGTTGCAAACTCGAGGTGTTCGGTGATTGGTTGAATGTCTCACTTAGAACTGCGACAAGTAGGTTTGTTAGTAGCCGAACCCAACCAACCCTAAACGGGTTGGTTGGGTTAGGTTATGTTAGAACTGCGACCCTCAACGCATGAGCCGAGCGAGCGTAGCGAAGTGCCAGAAACGACTCCGCTGTGGTTGCCTCTTAGGTTGTCGCATCGACCAATCAGAGAACAGTGTATTATATTACGGATGTCAGTTTAACGTAAAAATGTACACTGAGCAGCGATTAGTCCATTCGTGTATAATTTGACGTGTGGCAAAATCGATAGTTGATAAACTTACAGCCAGGCAGCGTAAATTGATCAATTAGCTGAAACTTATTGCGATAAATAATACATTTCAACTGCCGTGTATGATTTGCTGAAAGTTGATAAACTACACCGAAAATTGATCAACTTACGATTTTTATTAATTTCCGGCGACATATACATGCAGGCTTACCACGTCTCGAAATAAAGCGGTTTAGTGACATCATAAAAGCACGTGTTGAAAAGTCACCAACGAGTTCTGAATGAATTGCTTTGCTTCTATGAAACTGTGACGTCATAGGACTATTCAAACTTTGTTATACCAGTAGTTCCAGTGTGCCAGTGTGCAATCGTACGGAGTGGACGTGTGTCAGATATTTTTAGAAATTCGGATTTTAAATTTTGTGATTGGTTGATCGATATATTTTCAATTCCTTGTCACACCTGTGGACTTCTTACGAGAAGTTTCCGCCCCCTGGGCGTGTCTAGAAGAGGACAAGTGTAATCATACACTTTCGTCGACCATTGATGCTCTCGGGTGGGGCGAGGATTTGAACCCTGCACCGCGGCGCACTTGGGTTGTGTGGCGGAGCGTCAGAGCCGCTCGGCCAACTCGATGCGTAGCGACCTCGGCGAAACAGCTGACTACTAGCTGCGGCACTACAAGCAGCGGCTACGAGTTGCTACGAGACTACGATACTACGAGTGCTACGTGCGGTCTGCGTATGCGACGCTATGGCAACGGCACTGGGTGCGTGTGCGGCTTGTGGAGGACCATTTTCTAGGCGAAGGGAATTCTTACAATGTTGTGTATGTCAATTGCAGTTTGATCTGACATGTGCAGGAGTATCGGAAAATATTTTTTATAAAGTTATGAGTATCGAGAAAAATCCGAGTGGAAATGCCCCAAATGCATTTCCACTCGGAGCTGTTAGGCCAAGGGACTATGATAGTGGCAACTTGGATACTCCGAGCCGTCAGTTACAAAAGCCAAGGGTCACAGAGGACCAGTCTATTATTGACCTGGATGAGGAGTCCCGAAGCAATGTAACGTTAAGAAATGCACGCCAACGCCAGGGACATAAGTTGGAGGAAGAAAAACCGGAAACCACAAGTTGTACATGTGGAGGCCTTAATGAAGGTCTAGTAAGAAGTATCTTCAGACAGGAAATGACCTTAGTGCTGGAAGCTATAACCCAAATGTTTTCTGGAAGATTGGATGAATTGAACTCCAAAGTTGATAAGGTAATTAATGACCTATCTATTGTAGACAAATGTGTTGGTAGAATGAATTTTCATTTACAACTTAATAGTATCGTTGCTACTGAAAATAGGCAAAATCCACCAGCGGCGAAATCATCAGATAAAGAGGGGCCTCCGAAATCACTGGCAACACAGCCAAAGTCATTGGAAACATCTATCCATACCCCTAAGGGACAAAACAGAGTTCAACATAACACCTACGCTGCCAAAGCCCAAATCAATAACACTACATCTGGTTCTAAAGCTGTAATAGCCCAGCCCCTACATACCCTATCCACTAAAGAGCAGAGTGACAAGCGCCAGGAGCAGTATGAGAAGCAAGATGATGATAACTGGATAACAGTAAAGCCAAAGAAAAAAGATAGAAAAAGTAGCAGATCCGAAGTAAAGATAGGAGAAAATGTGTCAATTAATGTATTGAAGGCAGTGGAGAGCAAAAAGTATTTACACGTTTGGTCACTTCATCCCAACACGTCGGTAGAGGCAGTGAAAGGACATATAACTAGCATTGTTGGAGAAGACACGTTAGATATGGTCTGTGTTGAGAAGATTACACCTAGAACCAAAAGAGAGTACTCGTCGTCCAGGATAGGTGTGGTAGAAAGTGGATTTGAGAAAATAAATAAACCTGAAGTTTGGCCTCCTCACGCCCGTTTTAGTGAGTGGACGTGGTTTCGTACCACACAGAAAGCACCAGACAAGGTTTAAGAGTAACACTCATGAGTCATGGGTAAGTGTTTACTACCAAAACGTAAGAGGTCTGAGGACCAAACTACAAGTATTTTATAAGAATATTTTGGAGTCTAGCTTTGATATATTTGCTTTGACGGAGAGTGGGCTGAACCAGTCAGTGCATGATGGAGAATTAGTCCCACAGGGATATACGGTTCTAAGGTGTGATCGAGAGGACGGCCGCAAGCTAGGTGGTGCTCTTCTTATCGCCAAGCCTGGATTTGATTTGCAAGTAGTTACGTTACCTAACTCAGTGGACTTAAGAAATAGACAATTTGAACTTATTTGTGTTACAGTACATCGCCATGGTCGGTTGTTGTTTATGTGTTGTGTAGGCTACATACCACCAGGAGCAGATGATAGGGAATACATGT
Source organism: Aproaerema taeniolella (assembly GCA_949987775.1). Lineage (NCBI taxonomy): Eukaryota > Metazoa > Arthropoda > Insecta > Lepidoptera > Gelechiidae > Aproaerema > Aproaerema taeniolella. The sequence continues at coordinate 15,624,998 of OX465265.1, read as the reverse complement.
ATATGTTCCACCTTCTAGAAACTTGTTGTGGAAATAATAAAAAAGTATTGTTACTTGCCGATCTAAACTTGATTAATAAAAACCCACCATCTGGGTCCCCTTACCCACGATGGAACTTTTTTAAGGCAGACTTTGAGTCGTTATATGCATCGTTAGCAAGTACGAACTGGGATATTGTGTGTGAGGCGTCGGATGTTGAAATTGTATGTTCTTTATTATATCAGAAGTTACACGAAATATTGGACGCTTATGTACCCAGAAAGTCAGAGGCCTCTCCTCTGCTAGAGTACTCTTACCCAGACTGGTATACACCGGACATAATACAAGACTTGAAGCACAAGGCACGGTGGCACAGGATATATAAAAGTAGAATAGAATAGAATAGAAAATGTTTTATTCAGTAACATTACATGCTTACTATCACTAAACATAAGACATAGTTACATCCAAAGTAATGTACCAAAAGGGGTTGCCAGCTCAGCATACTGCCGTGGTGAACACGGCGCTGATTTTCAGCTAGTCCCGAAAAATAAACCTAGACTTAAAAATACTTAACCTAATTACATACTGTGTGCGTGTATGTGTATGTGTGTGTGTGTATGTGTGTATGTGTATGTGTGCGTGTGTATATGTGTGTGTATGTGTATGTGTGTGTTCTGTATGTTGGCCGCTCTTGCATGTATGAATTTGTGAGAATATTGTGCGTGGGGTGTTCATGTGTGTGAGTTTTTGTACTGTATCAAGTCTATCCGCTGTATAAAACCATGTAAAACTATGTGTGTACTTAAATATATTATCAAATATAATATATATATATATATATATATATATATATATATATATAATAAAATTAAAATAAATACTTAACTAAAATTGAAATAGATAGAAAATACTTTACAAAACACATTTATTTATATAAAAAACTCCGCCGGTCTGTGCAACTGTCTGTCTAGTTCGATTTTCTTTACATTTCTTCGAAATGAGTTCAATGACAGTGCGCTTCGTAGAGGGGGAGGTAGGTTATTCCATATTTTGGCCGTAGTATATTTAAAACTACCGCGAAACGCATTCGTTTTGTGGTTGGAAATTTCTAAGAGACCAAGACGTTTGCGACTAGACCATTTAAGTTTTTCATATAAGTATTCTGGTGCCTTATTTTGAATTATACCAAAAAGTAGAGTGGAGTAGTGAATGTAACGTCTAGTAGACATTTTGAGAATATTTGAACCGTTCAGGAACGGGGTAACATGAGTCCTAGGAGGGATTTTAAAGCAATATCTCGCGCACGCATTTTGGACACGCTGTATTAGGTTTTTAGTTTTAGCTAGCAAACGAGGACCGTATACCACGTCACCGTGGTTAAACTTTGATAATATTAAAGAGTTGACTAAATTTATACGGAGTTTTTCACTGAGATAATCTCGAACTTTATACAGTATACTTAAGCGATAAAAGCAGTTCCTGGCTACTTCCTTGATATGAGTTTCGAAACGAAGTTCTGAATCGAACACTAAACCTAAGTTACGGCACTCTTCTACACGTTCTACGCTACTTCCTCGTATCAATACTTTGGAATCCCTTGCTATAATAGCTTCAATTTGATTACGAGAGCCAATTACCATATACTTAGACTTTTCCGGATTTAAAGCTAAGCAATTACGCTGAGACCAGTTAGCTACATTGTCCAAGTCATCATTTATTTTAGAAACCGCATTCTCCACGTCAGATGGGTAAAATGAAAAATAAATTTGTAAATCGTCGGCATACATGTGAAATTTACACTTTTTTATGTGTGTTGTCAGATCCGTGCTGTAGAGTATAAACAGAAGAGGTCCCAAAATGGAGCCTTGAGGTACGCCTCTATTAGTCACACTCGGTATCGAAGCTCTCATATTACCATTCATATCAGCTACCTCCACAGTTTGATAGCGATTAGTCAAAAAGCTTTCAAACCATTTTGTAACCGAAGGTGTGAATCCATAATAATTCATTTTGGCTAGTAGTAGTGAGATATTTAAACAGTCGAAGGCTCGGGAAAAGTCTAAGAGTACCAGAATAGTACCCATTCCTGCATCTTGTGCTTCAAGGATGTTACCAGTTACATCTAATAGGGCTGTAGCAGTTCCTCTACCGCTTCGAAATCCCGATTGCCATTTTGATAAAATTCCATTGGACTCCAAATAGTGGGAAAGTTGCAGGTAGACAATTCTTTCTAATATTTTTGATAAGCAGGGTAAAATATTTATAGGTCGAAGATCTTTATAAGAAGTAGCGTTATTATTTTTTTGTAAAGGATGAACTATTGCTTTTTTCCAACATTCAGGAAATGAAGATGTTGAAATAGAGCGGTTTACAAGCGCAGTTATAGAGTCAAGTGTGTATGAGCTGGTCATGTTTATCATATCCAACGTTATTCCATCGGAACCCATTGCGTTTGACTTAAGACTATTAATGACTTTGAGAATTAGCCCACTACTAACAGATTGCAAACTGAAAGTTGAATTGCCCAATTTATTAAAAGAAAAGTGGTTGAGGTCTTCCACGCTTACCATACTGGGTCCTGGTATAGATAAGAAATGATTATTTAAATCTTGTGGATTGTTTAGATGACTCGGTAAATCTCTTGAAGGTTTAGGTGGAACAACGACTGTTTTCAAATTTTTCCATAATCGTTTTGGGTTCTGCAAGTTACAATTAATTTTAAGATTGAAATAGGCTACTTTTTCACTGTAAAGGGCAGTGTTTGCTTGTTTTTTTAATTGTTTAAAATAATCTTTATCAACTTTTTTCTTAGTGCGAATATATTTTTGATGAGCGGTATTTTTTAAATTAAATATCAATTTTAGGTTGTCTGTAATCCATGGTAAGGTATTATTTTTTATCAGAATATTTTTTATGGGGGCATGTAAATCAAATAGATGTAAAATTGAGCTACTAATAGCCGACGATATATCATTGACATCGCTTATTGATGAAATACTTTTCCAAGGTATAGAACTAATATCACTATTAAACTGTTCAACTATAATGTTTTTAATAGGCCTATATCTAATCCATTTTGGGAGCACTTTTGGAGATTTTAAGGCAAGTTCACAAACTATGAATGCATGATTTGTCTTTTTACTGCCAATAACATCAACGCTTACATTACGCACTTTAGCATTTGTACAAATGAGGTCGATAAGAGTAGCGCTATGTTCTGTGAAATGTGTGGGTGTAGTGATCTTCTGTTTGAGTTGAAAGATGTCTAGAAAATCCTGAACTTTTTTTGCCTTTGCTTCATTAATATTCATCATATCAATATTAAAATCACCTAATAATATCAATTGGTCACAATTTGCCATTGCATTTATAGATTCTGTTAGAGCATCTATAAATAAATCCACGTTTAAATATGGTGGTCGATATGCAGTACCGACTATAAGTTTTATTTTATTTATACTAATTTTTAACCACTAAGTACTAATTCCGATATGGCTTACAGTGAGTTCTCTCATTACCGGGGTATTGTGAAGGCCAAAATAAATAAAGCGTACGATACATATCAACAATTTAAGAGCGCACAATTCTTAGAAAATCCTAAGGAGTTTTGGAGCCATATTTCAAATAAACGATCTAGCCGTTTTAAACCAAGAATAATAAAAGATGGTGTAACTATACCGATACAGGAGCATGCGCAGGAGTTCGCGAACTATTTTCGATCTGTTTACGGGGATAACTTGCCGCAGCTTGACCCAGACAAAGCTGCTAGGGAGGCGCCCGATAAAGGCACACGAGTACATGTTGGGCAGCTGTCTCTCGCAGAAGTGAGCGCTGCTCTAAAGAAGCTCAAACCAAAACGTTCGATTCGTCCAGATGGAATTCCACCATTTTTAGTCAAGGATGCTTACAAAATATTGGCGAAGCCCCTTTGCCACATATACAATCTCAGCCTGTCAAGCGGTATATATCCCGAAAACTGGAAATTGACGAAAATGACTCCTGTGCCAAAAAGAGCTCCGAAATCGGATGTTCGTGAATATAGACCGATCGCAGTTTTATGCACGTTTGCTAAAGTATTGGAATCGGCCCTGTGCTCAGCAATATTTCCACAAATTAGTGTCCATCTCAATGAAGCCCAGCATGGCTTTAGACGGGGCCGCAGCACCGATTCAAATCTCCAGAGTTTTATTATCTCCGCTGTGAAGGAGCTTGACAGTCGAGTAGGAGCTCAAGTTGATGTGGCTTACCTCGATTTCAAGAAAGCCTTCGACAGCGTGGATAATGAGATTCTGTTGAGAAAGTTTGCTGCATATGGCTTTACGCCTCGTATGCTGAGGTTTTTCGCTAATTATTTGAGTGGGCAAAGACAGTACGTAGATTATGGTGGTTTCATATCGGAACCCTACTTTACGTATACGGGCGTGAGTCAAGGAAGTAATCTAGGTCCACTAGAGTTTATCATAATGATAAATGACCTTCCCGAAACTGTCAAGGAAGCGGAGTGTGTATTGTTCGCGGATGACTTGAAGTTATTTCTGGCTATTGAGGAGGACGCAGATTGTTGTAGGTTGCAAAACGATATTGATCGAGTCATAGAATGGAGTCATGAAAATAAACTACTTTTTAATACAGCGAAATGCAATGTTATGTCTTGCACAAAAGCAATGGTACCCGTAGCTCATGACTACCATATTGGCGGCAATATAATAAAACGTGTCACATCTGTCCGAGACTTGGGTGTTACACTCGCGCAAGATCTTAGTTTCAAAGGGCACATCATTGATATTTGCACCAAGGCTTTCCGTAATTTAGGATTTGTGCTGAGGGAATGCAAAGATTTCAAAGGCACTGTGACAGTGAAGGCATTATATAATGCACTAGTTAGGAGTAGGCTTGAAAGTGGGAGTATGATCTGGCACCCTCATGAAGCGAAGTACGCATTCATGCTTGAAAAGCTACAGAACAAGTTTTTGAGGTATCTGTACTTAAAGGAATATGGGGTATATCCATTTTTTCCACTAAAGTATCCAACACTATTCGTAATGGGGATATTTGGATACCATAAGCTAGAGGTTCGACGTAACTTAGCCTTAGCTAAGTACGTCTTTAGTGTATTTCGTGGGAGAATAACGGACATGAAAGTACTAGAGTCTTTAAAAATGGTTGTACCTAATGCTAGACTCCGACATGGGCCAAGATCCCAATTATTTGAATTGCCTCACGCAAGGACAAATCTATTAAAATTTTCTCCTATATCGAGGGCTATAAGAATATTGAATGAAGTGGCTTTAATTATTGATTTATTTATATGCTCATTGGATGAATTCAAAAAGGTAGCATTACAACATTTGTGTTATAATAATTGTACTATACGTCCATAACATTGTTGCAATAGGTGAATAACCTGTAATGGTGATGTTTATGTATTATTAATAATAATAAATAAAAATAAATAAATAGTTCTATGATAGAACAGTTGAAAATAATTTTCCACGTTAAAAACGTATGAGTCACCGACTTCAATCCCAACAACAGTTCGCAAAAAGTAGATATCTAGTTTTTTGCGGACTACAATGCCTATTAGCAAATAACTACAAACAGAAATGTCATTCATTTATTTAGATGATGTTCTAGTTTGTAGTATATTTTGTTTTTGTTGATTTTTTTTAAAAGCGCTGAATCATTTACGATAAAATTTATATGGAACCTCTTCAGGAGTATACTCTTTCGAACAAATAAAGAATTTTGAAAATCGGACAACAGTTGCCGGAGTAATCGCGTAACAAACATACAAAAAAAAATACAGTCGAATTGAGAACCTCCTCCTTTTTTGAAGTCGGTTGATAAAATTGTCCCAATGATTCTATAGAACTAAGCGATAGAACTGTTCAGACATTTTGTCATTGTAGTTCTAGGAAAAATTTGCTTATGTACGCAATCTTTTTGATGAATAAGAGTTGAAATCTTTTTATCTCAAGTACCTAATTTAAAAAAAATACCATTTGTCATGTTGACAATACATATATTGACAAAACTATAGCTTATTTCAAATCCTTCTCCTCTCGGATTCTGATTCGTACGGATGTGTTTAGAAAGTACTGCTGTGTTTAATTAAAATAAAGTTTTTAACATACAAATTAGAAGTGCTATACTGGAAAAACAGCGCTAGTGAAGAGTTTACTTAAGTCTGAAGAAAGAGACCACCCTGGTGAGCGCGTCGAACATACATAAGTGGCTTCCTACTCATAAATCTCGCCTCTTCCGCATTGGCTTACGAGAAAAATACCTGCGCATGAGCGTCCAATTAACGCGGCTCAGTTGACACGAGTCATCGCTTTGCTTATTCATCTCGCTCGAACGTCGTGCTGTCCCTATCATCAAGTTGCCGTCGGCAAGTTACATCGAAAACAATTTAGGCCTAATCAACATATAAAGTCTTCTTCATCTTCATCAGCCCATATACGTCCCCACTGCTGGGGCACGGGCCTCCCTCGATAACATGAGGGGTAAATGCCATACTCACCACGCTTGGCAGACGGGTTGGCGAGGTTTTTGATATATAATTGCAGAGTTTTCCTTCTCTGTGTGCAGGATGCACTTGCTTGCGTATTTACCTTAGTCGCCTTGTACGACACCTCGGCAAGAAAGAGGGTGGTCCTATTCTACTCTGCCGGGGACTCACGCGGCTACTTTAAAAAAGTAATACTTTTGTGCTGAGTTTGTACTTTAGCCAGATGGTCAGATGACCTAAAGAAGATAGCGGGTAGTGGCTGGATGAAAACAGCGGAGGATCTTGAAAAGTGGCGCACCTTGGGGGAGGCCTATGTTTAGCAGTGGACTGCAATAGGCTGATATGATATGATTGTACTTTAAATCAAAGCTTGACGCCAAAATGCCGCTTGAACGCACAAAAGCATGAGAACGGCTAGTCCGAAAAATATCGATCTGCTCTTATCCTACGCAAGATTAAATGCCCTCCAACTTTTATAAAGGACAGTTTTCGATATTGTAAGTCCTTTACGAGATATAACCGAAAAATCGCAAAAATATCCCTTTTTGGATACATTTTTACCCCCCACCACTTATGCACACCTCCGCCGAGGAAGAAAACTTAAGATGTCTTATTTGGCAACAAATGAAGCTATTAAAACAATAAAATCTCTTGTAGGATTTAAATCCGATTTGAATTTTTTGTTGGTTTTATTCTATTGACCTATTATCTATGGGCCTAGATGTGATACGAGTAAATAAACTTTTGATTGTATTGTTACCCTACTACATACACTGCTACGTATATTTTTAAAATCAAATATCTTATTTTATTTTATTTATTTTATTTATTAGGTTACCAACGGAGTGCACACCACCACATTCAAGTACATCAAATATTTTAAACACAAAAAACTCAATGCCACTCCAATTATAGGTAACTTACGGCTAGCTTAAAATTAAAATTAAGTTGTAAGATCAATACATAGATAAATAACTACTTATTCAAAATTTAAACACAAAAAAATTATTAAAATTCACAAAACAAAAAAAAACTAAACAAATAATCGGAACCATTTAAACATGCGGTAGCCCAAATCTTATCTATTAAGCTTTTATAAAGTTAAAGGTCTTTACCAACCCTCAATAAAACGAATCGTTAAGAATTCCTTATATTTTAGGATATTTTACATTTCTGTAATGTGTGAACTGAGGGACCACAAAGAAATATGAAATTTAAAATAATTGAATAGTGATCATACTTTTATTTTACTTTTATAATATTCCTCATGACTTTTACTAAACGTAAGCCGAGAAATGCTGTGTTTTTATAATGTATTTACTTATTTATACGTCAATTTCAAGTGGTCCCTCAAATGTATGTAGATAGAACTTTGCCCGTCAGTTTTGATACCATATGCAAACTGGAGAATTATTTCAGAAATATTTTTTGACAATAATTCCGACAGGAAAGAGTTAGCGGATATCGAGATTTTGTGGTGAGTATGCTGGGATGACGTCAGCCCAGCATACTCACCGAGATTCCCTGAAGTATTATTTTTGAGATTTGGCACAGGGGGGGAAATATTTTAGAACTATTTTTTTTAAATCACAAGCATGTCGCTAGCTTCAGCCGTTCTTGGTGAGGATTCTGGAGTGACGTCATTCCAGCAGCCTCACCGACACCTGTCTATAACTGGAAAAGTATTGAGGTACTAATTATTTCATTGTAGTACTATTTATCACTATTTCCGGAACTATTTATTGGCATATGTAAAAACGTTCAATTCCATGATGAGGCTTCTAGGGTTATGGTCACCAAAAATCACATAGTCATAATAATACAATAACTGTAAACTGCATTCTATTCATTGTGTAAATATTAAAATATGTTTTACTAAATATATATTAGCAAGATATGCCAGCAAGCTAAGTACTTGTCCAGAAGTGGAAAGTTAGGTGTGTGGACTGAGGGACCACACTTTATGCGTCATAGTTTTTTTTATAAATTATTTACAAATTCCAGTATTCGTTTTACAAAATGTATACTACTTTTACTAAAGCCTGCCAGTAAGCACCACTGCTAAAAACCGTTGGGCCCTCAGTTCACGCACACATAGTAATATTGATTAACTTGAAACTGGTAACACTAGCATCCGTAAATGCATTCATTCTATCTTTCGTTCGTTTTCGTTCGTTCTTGGTACTCAAAATTCAACGTTCTTTGTGGCAGCTCTCGTGTGAGACACATCTCGTCCAACCGAAGTTAGAATAATTATTTTCTCATTTTTTTTCGATAGTTTTTACACGTTTTCGCGTTGTAAACGCTTTCGAAACACCAGGTTCATCAGGACCTTGCCAACACTTATTGACTTTTTGGGATATAAAAACCTCAGAAATACATGAGATAGTGGTGTACGAAGATAGGGGTGAAAACCTGAACTTCCTCTTACCACATGCACCGAACAATGAGACATCCAACGGTCACCCCATTGTGGGAGCGCTTAGCGGATCCGAGAGGTTACAACAAAAGATAGCCCAAGCCAATCAAACGGCGCAGCAGAAGCGAAAAGATGTAAGCACCAAGGGAAAAAGCATGATAAGCACAATACTTAATGCAATAAATGCTGCAGCTACCAATATCCCCGGCATACTCAGAAAAAAAAAGATACAATGACCACGTCAGAAAGACAAGCAGCAGCAGTTGAGCTGTTCACGAGAAGCCCTCCTAAAAGACATCCAGTAAACCCCCCTTCCATCCGAACAAAAGCCGATATGGGGCAAGTATATCCGCCTACCCTCAGACAGGCAGAGTCTCCCCGCGACCACATGGCGAATGCATTCCTTGAGTTCATAGCAGTCATTAAAGCGACCAGACAGGTCAATCTCAGGACCTGCGAGAACATCTTGCATTCGTTTCATTTAGGAAATGAAGGACTGCTTAAGGTAAGACTCGAGGAAGCAGATGCAACCATATATAACAATGACACCTGCCAAGTCCTTAAAGGCAAAGAAATAAGTCGGCATATGGTTGCATATAGCAAGACTGGTGGCTTTGTGACTCTGGACGAAGAAAAAACTAGAATATCGGGAGTAATAACGTTTGAAACCCCTTCAGAAGATCCTATAGTCGTTACAGCCCGATGCACGAAGGTAATGCTAGACGACAGGATCCTTGAAATGTCTGATAAGGTTTCGAGAGGTTCTTCCGATGACATAGCTTTCGAGTCCTGGGAGGCGCCAAACATAACATGGATAAATGGAGTTCCTGGATGTGGCAAAACAACCTGGGTTGTAAACCGTTTTGAGGTTGAACAAGACCTGGTAGTCACAACTACAACCAAAGCGGCAAAAGACCTTAGAAACAAACTTGCAAGCCGTATTGGAGGCTTCGCCAGATGCAAGAGACTCATTGTGGACGAAGCACTCATTAACCACTTTGGAGCTATTATTATGGTTGCCCAAATTGTCAAGGCAAGCGAGTTGCTGCTTATCGGTGATAGAAACCAACAACCCTATATTGACCGACATAATCTTTTTCCTTTAAAATACACCCGCCCTGAAATAATGAGTACCATAACGCAGGAGCTTCTGTGTACCTATAGGAACCCTCTTGACGTAGCATTTGCCCTTAGAGAAGTCTACAGTGGCATTTACTCGTCGAAACTTCGTACGGCTTCCTTAAAACTCGAAAGGTATACAGATGCACAGATCGATCGAACCCAATCCGAAACCCTGTATCTTGTTCATACACAGGTAGAAAAGACTACTCTACAAAACCAGGGATACGGATCGGGCACCGGGTCACGCATCCTCACCATACACGAGGCTCAAGGGTTGACGTACGAAAAGGTGGTGATCGTGCGTACTACAACGACCAGGCAGGAGCTACACGACAGTATCCCACATGCTGTAGTTGCCATATCGCGTCATACCGCCAGTTGCAAATATTATGCGGATGATGGTAACGATGCGATAGGCAGATTCATCAAAGAAGCAGAGGCGGCAGGCAGGGGAAAAGTGGTCAATTACAACCTCAAAATGGCGATCAAAAGTCGAGACACAGCCGTCATAGATGCCTTGAGGTCTGAATGCAACAGCGAAGAACCGTTTTAAAGGTTCAGACTTAAAAGGCACAAATTAATAACAGAAATACTAAAAGGGATTTATTTTCGAGAAAAGGTAAAAAAACAGTCATTTGTTTATCTTCACAATACAATCTGTCAAAAATATATTTTACATCAACAAAAGAGATCGGTTATCGACATCCTCCACACGAGGAAAGTTAAATAAATGTTAATTAAGTTAAACAGTTAATTGAAATCTTGGAAAGTTAAATAATTTTACAAATCCGAGTAAACTTAGTAACATTTACAAATAGAAGTTAACTTAGTAAAATAAACAATCGAATTTAATTAAGTCAAGTTAATATGATGTAAACAAAATTCCATTTAGCAGCAATCTAGCAAAAATGCAATCAAATTTAAAATAGGTGTGATTGTGAATCGATAGTGTTTAAGTGTATGGTAGTGATTACTTATGTTAGAGACAAAGGTCAAAATAAATGTAAAGTTTAAAACATATACCTACTAGGCACTCTAGAGACACGCCCAAAACGAGTCATTTGTTCCTTCTCCGAAACAGAGGGTACAACCTTATCCACCTTGCTTGATACAAGCTTATTTTGTTCTTTTAAAAGAACAATTTCAGGAACGCTAAGTTCGAGCTTATATAAGCGTTGGAAAGGACGTATCTTAAAACCTGAAGATGTTCTTGCCTTTGCAGTTCTTTCTACAGAATCTCTTCCTGAAAATATCTCCTCTATGACACCTAAAGGCCATTTTAATCTTTTCTCGTCCGTCTCAATTAACACTACGTCACCCACCTTCAAGATATCACGTTTTTCTTTACCTTTTTGTACCAATGTAGTTAAATACTCTGTTTTAAATCTTTGTCTAAAATCATCTCTCAATTTCTGAATGTAACGTAACCTCTTATTCAGGCTCTTCGCATCAATCTGGTCAATGTCTAAAACATTGATTTGAGAAGTAGGCTGTAAAAAACACCCCTCGTGTTAAAGGCTCTAAAGAAAATGTTTTTTCATCCTCAATGTAGGTCAACGGGCGTGAATTCATCGTTGCTTCGCAGTCACACAAGATTGTTTCAAGTTCTACATACGTGACTGTCGACTGACCAAGTACTCTTTTCAGTAAATCCTTTAATATCTTGATCAACCTTTCCCAGAAGCCACCCCACCAAGCAGCCGTTGGTGCATTGAGTTTCCATTTGATGCATTGTATAGTGGAATTACGTTGGATCTCATCCCAGTTCAAAGACGATAACAAGTTTTTGCTACCGATGAAGTTCGTCCCATTATCACTCATGATAACGTTGACTCTACCTCTACGTGCAATGAAACGACGTAAGGACATTAAAAATGCCTCTGTTGAGAGAGACTTCGTTACCTCGAGATGCACGGCGCGGTAGACCGCACATGTGTACAGCACTATCCATACTTTCTCTCCATCGCGTAGAAACAGTGGACCCGCCATATCGACACCTGTAATTTCAAATGGGGCAGAACATAGCGTGCGCTCGACTGGGAGAGGGGCTGTCGGCACTTGTGTAGGTTTGGCTCGGTAACGTCTGCAAATAACACAATTTGCGATAATAGACTTTACCAATTGTCGTGCACCTATGACCCAGAACCGGCTACGTAAATCGGCCATGACTGTACCAAGTCCAGCGTGCTGTAGCTGTGCGTGTCGCTGCTCGGCCAGGCGCCGCGTAATAGTGCTCGTCGCTGGGAGTGCTACGGGATATTTCGTGCTCTCTGGCACATCTGTTAGTAAAAGTTTAGTTTTTATTTTAACTATACCTTCTTTGTCGTAGAAATAAGTTAATCCTTGTATCTTATTCTCAATATACTCCTTGTTTTCTGACTGAATCAATCTTATTACTCTCTTTTCAGCTTCTTCGTATTCTTCGTAGCTCAGTTCAGCCGTGATTTTATTCTTATTTCTTGTGTTGTAGACAAAACGGAACATCCAAGCGACAGTTCGTATAATCTTACTGTATTTTGAAAAATAAAGAAGATTTTTTGTCATACCTTCAGTACACGTAGTTGTATTACATGATACAGCAGTTTTCTTCAGCTCTCGATTCGCTTCTTCCGTCTCACTTACGACGATGCTCGATTTCGGCCACTCCTCTGGACTCGAATACAGCCACGTCGGACCCTCCAGCCATTGAGAAGAAAGCAGTTGAGCAGCATCGCAGCCTCGTGAAGCGATATCAGCCCAGTTACATGTGCCTGAAATATGTAACCAATTCTTTATGTCAGTGTTTTGCCTAATTTCTTTGACACGGTTTCCTACGTACGTATTCCAAGGAAGCTCATTCTTAATCCAGTAATAAGCTACACCTGAATCAGTCCAGCAATATTCTTCACTCGTAATATTTAAGTCTTTTCGTGCTTCCGCTAATAATCTAGACCCAATTAAAGCTGCTAGAAGTTCCAGACGAGGAATGGTTGGCTTTTCAGGGGGCACAATTCGTGACTTTGCTGAAACGATTCGCACGGATATATTGCCATTATTTTCAGCTCTTAAATAAACACACGCTGCGTAACCCACTTGGCTAGCGTCACAAAACATGTGTAATTGAATATTACACTCATCGATCGGAGCTGACGTTAGTCGTCTTGGTATCCTACACATTTTCAAGTTATGTAATGATTCATACCAAGTAACAAATTTTTGTTTTAGGGTGTCAGGTAGTTCTTCATCCCAACCACATTTCCGACGCCACGCCTCTTGTAAAATTAGACGAGGTACTAGTGAGACTGCTGAACTAAATCCAATGGGATCGTATATCCTCTGCGCTATAGACAATAAATTTCGCTTTGTAATCCTACCATAAAAATCTTAACATATCTCTATTCTTCGGTGAAATTGATATTTGTAAAAATGCTTTGGCAATATCCGCGGTAATACCAATCGACCTCTTTCTGAATCCATTCAGTAGTTTTGGAATTTTATCCAACATATTGATCCCTTTGTCGAGGCATAAATTCAAAGATTTACCTTTCTTGTCTTTCGCCGAGGCATCGAACACGGGTCGTATTCTAGTGGTTAGACTTTTTTCTCTCACTACGGGTCGATGTGGTAAGTAGTGAGAAGTTTCAAAGTCGCTATCGGGATCCGGTACGACCTCGATAATACCCAGATCCTGCCATTCATTAAATATTTTACCATAATCGTGGTACAAATCGTTAGCCTGTAACTTTTTTGTTGCAGACTGCAATCTCCGAGAAGTCAAGTCGTAGTTATTTAATAAATCATCGTGACCTACCTTCCACGGAAGAACAACTTCATATCGGCCCTCCTTATTAATCGTCACATTATTCTCAAAATTCGCCAATACCTCCTGTTCGTTCTGTTGTTTTGTTTTCATTGCTATCGGATCCTGGATACCTAAAGCTTCCAAAGACCAAAAATTTGATAAATCTGTGGAACAAAACATAGTTACAAGAGTTGATTGCTCGTGAGCATTTGTGTGTGACAATCTCCCTTGAAGGGTCCAACCTAATTTGGTTTTCATTGCAACTAATGAATCTTGCAATTTTATAATATGACCTGTAAACAGTAAACCTGCAAAATCAGAACCTATGAGCAAACCTATCTCGTTTGAATTCTGGGTGCAATCGGAAAGAGTGATGTTGTGTTTGTTGAGTAAGTGTGATATTGATAAGTCAGTATAAGTGGGAATATTACGGCTGATGCATTTTTGCCCTAGAGCTGACAAATTAAAAGAAAAATTATTATCTACATCCATTACTGTCAAGTTATAAACATTATATTGCTTAGAGGTTACCTCTACACCGCCAAACAAACAATGAGATAATGTTTCATTACCGACTGGAGTTATGTTGAGCTCGCGTGCGATGTCTTCTTTAATATAGGAACGCTGAGCTCCGCTATCAAACATAGCTCGTACTATCGCCTGCTTTTGGCCATTGCTTACGATTACTGACAGAGTCTGGAGAAGCGTCGTCGTTCCTGTGCTCTGCTTAGGACCAGCAGACATGCAGGCCGAGGTGTTGGCAGTTTCTTCTCGTACCTCGGTAGGCTTTGTCACCTTCTCTTTCTGACCTGTACATAAAACAACAGAGTGTCGCTGTCCACACACAACACATTTTATGCACGCCTTACAAGCTCTCGCATGGTGTCCTTTCTTAAGACATATAGGGCATGCTTTCTTCTTCTTCAACAGTTCTCGTCGCTCTTCTACGCTAAGCTTCTGCAATTTATAGCACTCTAAGCTGTTATGTGAGTCTTTATCGCACCATATGCAACACTGCTGCTTAACTTTTGTGTTGAGATTAGTCAAAAGACAACTCGCCGTAGGCTCCTTACTAACAATTTCTTCCTTCTCAAAAGTTTTCTTTGCGAGGGAAATTCTTTGTTCCGATTCAACCTCCTTTCTCAAAAAACACAGCAAATCTAAGAGTTCAGTATCATTATTTTTTTCATTCTTAGCTCTTTCCCATATGACTAATAATTCTCGGGGTAAGGCCGACTCTACCATGGGTAGTAAAAACGCCGCAAATTTATCCTTCGTCACACCTAGAGTCTCTAATGCGCGTAAATGGGCACTCAGTTTATCAAAAAGTACAATGAGACTAGAGGATTCTGTTTGATTTACCATCGCTAGTAGTTCTCGCACATATACTTGGATTAACAATTCCTCTCGCGCGTACCTTGCTTTCAGCTGCGACAAGCACTCGTTGTACGCTAAAGGTGTGAAAGTTTCGACAAGCAATCTCGGTTCAGAATTTTCTTTCATCGCTTGAAGCAAATATTGAAATTTATCGCTTTCGTCAATGTTGACATCTGTATGAATTTTCTGAAATTGACCCCAAAATGGCAGCCATCCTTTTAAATTTCCGTCAAACGTAATAAATTCTAACTTCGGAAGCTTGAAATTACGTTTCTCACTTTCTTTACACTGTTTCTTTTCTTTCTCTTTATACAAACAGTCAATCGAAATCCATCTTGTTCTATATTCCATTGCGCATTCCATGTCTTTCTCTAAGTCTTCTTCATCATATTCGCGCAAAACTCGTCTCATATCTTTGTCCAAATCTACTAATTGACTTTGCAATTCACGTACCTTAATATACTGGGTTGTAATCGATAATGAAACCCCATCTTCATCGGCACATTTTCGTAACATTTCTCCGAGGACGTTGACATTTTTCGTGAACAAGGACCTGGTTATTTTTCTCTCCCTTTTTAGAGATTCTATTTCCATCGAATCGCCATCAGCCACGGTCGCCATAATTTAACGGTTCAGACTTAAAAAGGCACAAATTAATAACAGAAATACTAAAAGGGATTTATTTTCGAGAAAAGGTAAAAAAACAGTCATTTGTTTATCTTCACAATACAATCTGTCAAAAATATATTTTACATCAACAAAAGAGATCGGTTATCGACAACCGTCACTCGCTTAAATATATACATTATATACATTATGTATTCATATATTTATTATACTTATTTATAAATTGTAAACCTCTATGGAGAGCATTGTATTATAGTTAAAAATCAAGTATTAACAAGAAAATTTAATCTAGACAAAGGCACGGACATAAAGTCTGTGGATGCTAATAATAAAACTAAAAAAAAAAAAAAAACTTCATGTGACGTATGAATATACGTCTCATCAACGTATATTATGGGTTTACCAGCTTCTCTTAAGCATTTGATTGTTCGCAAGTATTTAGCACGCCAAGCCACTAAATCATGTCTCTCAGTAAGAATTTGTCGTTTCGACTGACATTTTTTGTAGGAATAACCCAGTTGTTTCAAAATTTTTGATAAAGTAGCTACACTACCGCAAAAGTTTATGTCCTCCTTGAGAACCCGATGCAGTTTTCTCAAAGTCGGAACTTCTTTTCTTACTGCATAAAACTCTCTAATTTTGTTCCGGATAACACACTTATCAAAATCATCAATTATAACTTTTTTCGGTCTGCCTTTACGGTGTGTTGCTTGAGTATGCCACACACCAATATTGGTCGAACCTTCTTTTTTATTTTACTTACAGTTTGTTTATTAATACCTGGCACAAAATACTCAAGTTAGCCTTATTTACACAATAATAAACATACATATTATCATTCAATATATAAAGTATCAAAATTCTTTACTCGGGCTATAGATCCTAACAAATTCAACTAAATATTTTCGTAATACTTTATATTTACGTGAAACACTTAAATTTTGTTGAGATCTCTATAAGCCAGGGATTACCTGGGAGCTGGTGGGAAGTCTATAATAAATATTGAAATAAAAATGTGAAACGATTCCACATACCACACATTGCTGCAACACGTTCAGTGATCTTGTTGAGGTCGATTATGGTGTGTTTTGCTGCCTTTTCTTGCTGGCAAAACCCTATGATGTTAAATATAATTTTCCTAACGGTACTGGGTAAATTTTTACCACTGTTCGACATAATTATTAATTAAAATTTGACGAAGAATACACAAAACTATCGCAATAAACAAAGCTGTGTCAAGTTTGTCTTCTTGACAAATGAGTGATTTGTATTGCCATATACAAATCAACAAGTAGTTTCCATTTATTCCACGACGGGTTTCTTATTAAACAGAGTCTTTATTGTGCAACTCGGGAATAAAAGACGGATTTTAAGCGAGGGCCAAAGTTGGATCACGAGCAAATGAAGGATTCTAAATTATTGAATCACGAGAGTAAGCGAGTGATTTAAGTTTTAGAGTCCTGAATGACGCGAGTGATTCATAGCCCTCGATGAAAATCCGTTTTATTCAAGAGTTGCACATTATATTTTATACTATGACCTCGAAGAAAAAGAAAGATTTAAGCGCTGCGCAAGGAGTTTGAATTTCGAATATTCTTTGCGATAGAGGTCGTATGTCCATACATTGAAGTGTTCGAAATTCAAACACTAAAATTGACAAAAAAAGTGCTCTTTTTTTACGTGTTTTGCGGGAGCAAAAGAATCTTTTTGGGTTCTAAATTCAAATACCAAAACTGTGACTAAAAGAGCTCTTTATCCCCAATTTTCAGTGAAAAAAAGAAGCTTTTTAGAGGGGGAATGGTATAAAAGTGCAGTTATGCACGTAAAACGTATATTTTTAGAACTCCCAATCTAAGTCGACTGTATGAAAAACAGAAGTTGTTCCGTGTGTATATAAGCGCTTACAGCACTACACTTTACTCAGTGACTGGACGCGCTGTGCTATATACAAGCGCCGCAGCAGCTTTTTCCAGTACGCCGTTCATGTACCAGCCGCACAGAGTAGTTAAATGATGCAGAAATCGACTAAATCCTCAAACAGTACTTTTCGACAAGACAATAAAATGGACAACGATGAGCAACACGTAATGGATATAAACGAGATTCAACCAACGGCAGACCTATCGTTCTTAGTGAATGTAAGAAGGTCTACGTATCCGTGACCTGGTCCCAGTGGTGGCAGTGGACTGTATTGTTGATGCACAGGGCTGGATTCACAATTAAAACGAGGTTTTTCTTTAGCAAGCTAACGCGCACTTTATTATTTCTTTTACAGCAAGGAATGTTACCACACTTAAATTATAAAAACTACTTATTTTAAAGAAATAATGTTGCTAGCTGCAACATGCTGCCGCCTCACAAGAGATTGAGGAACTAATAAAATTGCAAATCAAAATTTAAATTCACAAATTCTAAAAAGAAACTGCAACAACCGAGTTTAACATATTACATCAAACTATGTGCTCAGTATTTATTGCAAACTGAATTAATAAAATAACAAAAATGAAATTCAAAAGTAACAACTTAATAGACTGAGAGAAACTAGTATCTTAGCCTAGTTTTATTTGTAAATTCTATACAAGTATTATTCTTAGCCCTACGAGAAGTTTAACTTTCTTGGGATGGTACAATCTGACCCTAAGAATGATATGCACAAACAATACAATACAAAATTATTATTTTTTTTGGAAACATTACGTTTCAAGTGAAGATAATTCTTACCAACATTAAGGTTGCGCCTAGCCGGCACAAGTAATGCAAAATAACTAATTTTATAATGAAAAATTATATACTAACTTAGGTATCTATAGGTAATAAACAAATCTTATGTATACCTCTTACATGTGTTTTATTATTAGGAGTTCTGACTTCGACTGCCCTTACTTTACCATCATTTCCTGGATATATATTTACAATTCGTGCCATAGGCCATGACATGGTAGGGACGTTGTCCTCTTTTAAAATAACTAAGCTTCCTATTTTAACATTACATTTTTCAGTATGCCATTTAGGGCGATTTTGTAACACATTTAAATAATACCTATGCCAGCTTTTCCAAAAGCTTTGTTTGAGATTCGTACATAACTGCCAGAACTTAAGCCTGTTTTGAGAAACATCCGTTAAATTATTTTCTGGATACATAGTTAGGGCGCTTCCTATGATAAAATGACCAGGGGTTAAATAACAATAATCGTTCTGATCTGACGATATGGGTAATAACGGCCTGGAGTTTAAAATACATTCGATTTCAGTAAGTACTGTGTTAAGCTGTTCATAAGTCAATACGTGGCCTTTTAAAATTCTTTTTAAGTGGTACTTAGTGCTTTTGACTGCAGCCTCCCAGAGGCCACCAAACGTCGGCGAGTAGGCAGGTATAAAATGAAAATCGATACCTTTTTGTGAGGCAAAATCATGCACCTTCGCCCGGTGACTCTGTGAGGTCATGAGTGTGTATAGCTCAACTAATTGGCTCCTTGCGCATTTAAATGTACTTGCATTATCGCAGTGAACTTCGCTGGGCAACCCCCGTCTAGAAATAAATCGCCTAAAACACGCTAGAAAAGTCTCTGTGGATAAATTTGAAGCTAGCTCCAAATGAACCGCCTTTGTAGCGAAGCAAACAAAAACGCAAATGTATCCTTTACTGACTACAGATCGTCTAACGCGTGAGAGTTTTACATCAATCGGTCCAGCGAAATCCACACCGATTTTTTGAAAAGGTCGCGCTGTGGCTGTGACTCGACTTGCTGGCAAGGAGCCCATTAGCTGTTTGACAACAGTGGCCTTTTGTCTGAAACAAGTTATGCATTTATGAGTGATTTTTTTTACCTCTTGTACACCATTCACTAACCAAAATCTCTGATTTAGATTAGCTAACAATAGCTTTGGCCCTGCGTGCAATAGCTTTTCGTGCTCGCTTCTGATAAGCAAATTAGTGATATGAGAGCCTTTGGGAAGTATGATAGGATGTTTCTGATCGTACGAAATGTCAGCATTGTGCAACCTACCACCAACTCGCAATATGCCTAGTTCATCGAGAAAAGGATGCAGATTTAACAGGCTTCCTTTTACAATATCACCCTTTTTCAAAGCCTGAATTTCAGTTTGAAAAAATTTATGCTGCTCGTGTTTTATCAAAAGCCTTAGCGATCGTGTTAGTTCTGAGCTTTGCAAGTAGTTAGTATTTATTTTCTTATTATTTTTATTTAAATTGTTTATAAATCTGAGTAAGTATGCGAAAATCCTAACCATTTTATTAATATCTGAGTAGTTATGTAAGCGATTGATAACATACTCGAGAGGGGTCAAGCCGGAACACACAACGTTGCTGGCGAGGAAGCGCGTTTTGACCTCAGGTAAGTCGTGCTCTTGAGGTAAGGGAATATTGCAAGAAGCAAACTTGTACTCACTACTTTTGAGGAACGGTGGGCCATGCCACCACAGGTCGCACTCGTTGAGCTCGCCTGGATGTACGCCTCTGCTGATCAGGTCGGCAGGATTTTCCTTCGTGTTGACGTAGAGCCAGCGCCATCTACTGGTGTTTTGACGAATCACATCTACCCTGTTCGCCACGTACGCTTGTAACTTAGTGATTTCGGTGTCAAGCCATGCAAGGACAATTTTGGAATCACTGAATAAATACACATTCGTGATGTTGCATTTTAATTTTAGTGTCTCATATGTTTTCACTACCAGTTTCGATAATAAAAGCGCAGCATTTAGCTCTAGGCGCGGGGTAGTCATTCCTTTTTTATTAATGGGATTTATTCTCGATTTTGAACAGAGTAGATGTGTTCGTACGTTACCTGTATTATCTGTGAGTCGCAGGTACACGCAGCACCCGTAGGCCGTCGTGATCGAGGCGTCCGCAAAGCCTACAAGTTCAGCTGTGACAGAATCTGAAGCATCTACATTTCTATTCAATAATATTGGTTTCATACTTGATAGACCAGATGTGAACTCGAGCCACTCTTTTTGAACATCTGGAGTAGGACTGTCATTCCAGTCTGTGTTTGAATTCCATAATTTTTGCATGATGACTTTGGCGGTTACCACAATTGGACCCACAAATCCCATGGGGTCATATATTTTGCCTATATAACTAAGTATGGATCGCTTAGTAATACTTTCTGCATCATATAATTCAGGGGAGGAAATTACAAACTGATCATCCTTTACATTGATTTGTAACCCTAAGGTTTTCATGTAGAAATTTTCCTTTTGTAAGTCAATACTATCAAAATGTTGTTCCTCAAGGGGGATATTTGTCAGAACCCTGGAATTATTTGATGCCCATTTATGCATATGGAAACTTCCTAACTTGAGCAAATCACGCAGTTGCTCTTTACTATCGAGAACTGTTTGCAAGTCATCATGAGAGTATATAACATCGTCTACAAAAATATTGTTCTTAACAACGGATGAAGCTAGGGGGTATGACTGCATGTACCTATTTGCTAACTCATCTAAACAACGCGTTGCTAGAAAGCTGGAGCTTTTTAGGCCATACGTTACAGTATCTAGCCTAATACATTTGATTGGGTCATATTTATTTTCTCTCCACAGAATGTTTTGTAGAGAGGTATATGCTGGGTCTACTCTGATATTACGAAACATTCGCTTTATGTCGGCCGTGAAAGTGTACTTACCAAATCGAAACAGTAAAATGATGTCAAATAAGTCTCGCTGAACCACCGGCCCATTTAATTGTAAGTCATTCAGCGAGATTTTCCTATTCGTCTTCATCGAGCCATCAAAGACCGTGCGCAGCTTTGTTGTCTTACTATTTTCGTTAATTACCGCATGATGTGGTAAAAAGTAGGCAGCCTGTTTATTTATATCGTATACCTCAATGTCAACGTAATGACCATGATTGAGAGATAAATATTCATGAATGAATTGCTTGTATTGCATGAATAAATCTGAATTTGAGTGTAATTTTTTCTCTAAATTATAAAATCGCCTCAATGCAAAATGAAATGATTCCCCCAAGGCATCACTGACATCTTCCAGAGGCAATTTTAAAGGTAAAGCAACTTGAAACTGATTGTCAACCAAGCTCACATTTTTTTGAAATATTTTTTCACAAAGTTCCTGTTCTGAAGTCTGTTCATTAAAGATTTCTGGGACCTTTTCGTGGGACCAAAATTGATCCATCGTGTTAACTAATGTTTTGTTATTAATTAAAGATACTGTGCTACCTAAAGTTTCACATTTTAAAGCAACTTTGTTGCATACAGCTTGAAAAATGGGAACATTACCTCCAACTATATGACCAAATACCGTATCGATGATTTGTAAGCTAGGCTGCAGCTGACAGACGGCACCGGGGCGGGCAGGTCGCTCACTCCGCGGCGGCGAGCTGCGACCCACACTCAGCGGCGTCGTGCGAGGGAGTATCGCCTGGAATACCACATCAGAACTGATCAACATGTGTATTTCGCTCGGTTCATTGAACTTTTCATCTGCTAGGTCGATGTTAGAAGGCAGCTGCATGTTAGACGTGTCAAACTTATACTGTGGCAAATTGCACGTTATCTGGTCCACTACATGGCATGTGAGTGTTGTTTTGAACGGAGATTTCAAAGAGTAAATGTCTATTGGAAGACAATATTTAACCTTAGCCTTTGAATTCGAGATGCCTATTATATTTGCTTCAATCTGTCTTGGGGTCAAACCTAATCGCTGGACAACTTTAGTAGATATAAATGATACCTGTGAGCCCGAGTCCAGAAGGGCTTTGATATGATATTCGGTTCCATCTCTGCCAAATACCTTTATTCTGGCTGTAGGGAGAAGAACGTTATTGTCAATATTGCCTGTCAAGGTGACAGGTTCAGTTTGTGAATCGCAATTTAACAGAGTATTATGAGGGCCTTTGCACTGCACATCGAAAGTGGAATCTACACTTGCGTGTGTGTGCATTTAAACATGTCGTGCACATTTTATTTTATTTAATAAACTGTAACCTCTCATTTGCTGTTATCGTACTGAATTTTTTGCATTTAAATAATTTATGGTCAGAGGACTTACAATAGTTGCATGTAGGTCCGGTGGTGGCGGCTGCGGCTACTTTCCCAGACCCATGGGAAGCTTGGGGGCCTGCAGTTTCCAGCGCCGTAGCACGCTTTTCCAAATATGACAGGAACTCTTCAAGCGTTGGATCCTTAGCTTCATCCCTCTCGAGTTGAAACGCTCTCGCAGTGTACGAGTCTAGTTTACGGGACAAAATACACAATAACATAGGGTCCCAATGTTTAATGTTAGGATAATGGTTTTTAATGGCGGCCAATTCTTGCTTAACCTCAGCTAAAAATTCCCTTAAGGCTTGTGCTGTTGATTTGTTGATTTGTTTGAGGTCTAATATATTACCTATGTGTTGACTAATTATCTTTTGTTTATTGTTATACCTTTTATCAAGAAGAGATAATGCTTCTGTGTATGACTCAGCACACATGGGTAAGTTTTTTATCAAATTAAATGGCTCGTCCTTAAGGAATGACTTTAAATAATACAGCTTTTGCAAAGGGTCCATGGCTTTGTCACTATCTATCATAGATTTGAAAAGATTAATGAATGGTATAAAATCTTGGAACTTACCATCGAATGTTTTGATGGAAATAGGTGGTAATTTCAATTTAGCGGCTGTGTTACACAGTTGTGCTGTCGAGGCCGACGCCAATGCTTTATCTAGCGCCCCAATAATTATAAACACATTGTCTTCCACTGTGCTAATGTCCTCCGAATCATTTGCGTCGATTAGTAGTATTTCACTACATAACCTTTCATATTCTGAGAAAGCATCTATCATACTGGTGCGTTTCTGGCTTAAGGTTTCCTTTGAAAAAGGTGACAAGTCTTTTTTTACGAAACTGAGGCCACGGGTTATTTTTGACTTTTCAATGCCTCGCTTTACCACCAGAAGTTTTAATTCCGCCATTATGAACGGTTGAACAGCTTAAAGCACTCGTGTTTACAATTACACTATAGCTTAGCACCACTAAATTAAACTAAAAGTACTTAATTAAATTAATAAAGTAAAATCTGAACGAGATTCCAAACTTGCAAGCAAAAATAATGGCGTCCCGGTCGCGTTGGGCGCCGGTGGGTCGGTTCACGGTTCGGACGTTCGGAGCTCCGGCGCCCGGCGTGGCGGCGGCGGCGGCGGTTCCAAGCGCGGGAACCGCGAACTCTTCGTGCCCGTTGGTCCGCGCTATTCACGACGAGCCAATCACAGCGCGCGGCGGTATGGCGCGCTGCCGTGCAGTGCAGATGGAATGTCCTGTTTCGAGAACGGGGCGAGAGAAATCTTGCGTCTCGTTCTATCTTGCAGTGTCCTAGGTATATCCTGTCTTGCTTGTTTCCGTGGATCGCTGGGATTGCGACGTCACTTTCGCGCGAACTTTGAAAATGGCACGATCTAAGATGGATGACGACGGCGATTTTTCCAAAATGGCTGCACACAGGTTTCACTATGATGATTACCGGATCACTGAATGCTTTTAATTTTTGATTGCAGCCTGACTTTCTCGCGCAGAAACACCTAAAATTTGTGGATCGCTGGTGTTCCACGAAGTCGGGCCGGGTTAAATCGGCAAATTGCTTGGAGAATAGTCGAAGTGATGGCGCCGCTTGACCTCGCTGTCGCAATTGTGATTCTTCTTTTCGTGCGATGAAGGACCATGTAAGAAGGTCTACGTATCCGTGACCTGGTCCCAGTGGTGGCAGTGGACTGTATTGTTGATGCACAGGGCTGGATTCACAATTAAAACGAGGTTTTTCTTTAGCAAGCTAACGCGCACTTTATTATTTCTTTTACAGCAAGGAATGTTACCACACTTAAATTATAAAAACTACTTATTTTAAAGAAATAATGTTGCTAGCTGCAACAGTGAATGACTCGACCCCCGTGACTACGTAACCACTCGTAAATAGTCCATAGTGGTTCAGGAGTCTGTGACTCGAAAGGATTTTTTGTTATTCCAAGACAGCATCTTAAACACTATGGAGAAATGGATTGAGAAACAAGATGCTCATTCTGCGAAAATACTGGACGAGTTCGATACAGTCAAGAGTTCCATTAAGTTTATGAGTGAGAAATACGAAGAGTTGGTTACGAAAACTAACGAAACGCAAGAACGTATTACTTATTTGGAGAAGGAGTTCACGATAGTCAACCTCCAGACGAAACGCATTCTAGAATTAGAATCCAAAATAGATGCAATGAAACAATACGCACGTAATTGCTATGTTGAAATCGGCAATATGCCATAAAAGAAACGTGAAAACCTATTAGCCCTTGTGGAAAGTATTGGTACTTTAGTCAAACAACCCATTTTGCGTCATGAAGTTGTATCCATTCACCGCGTAACATCTGCTAATCCCACGAGTACACGACTAAAAAAAGTCATTGTAAAATTCACAACCCAAACATTACGTGACGATCTATTAGCTTCCGTGCGCAAGGCTAAAGGACTGACATCCGACCAGCTGAACATCGCAGGACCATCGCACAAAATATATGTTAACGAACATTTAACTCTGAAAAAGAAACTTATGTTTCGAGAAGTTAAAAACACAGCAAACGCCCAAGGTTTTAGATTTTCCTGGGTTAAACACGGAACCATTTTGGTCCGCAAAAATGAAACTTCGCCAACATATGCAATTAAAACTGACGTCGACCTCACTAATTTCAAAGATCAAAATAAGGGTTGACCATATAATTTGTTTTAACCATATCGATGTTAATCTGCTACTTGCATTATTGAACGAATGTTATAATTTGTTGTACTGTGAGAATTGTCTCTCATTTTCACATTACTCTTATGTGTACGCGCTATCTATGAACAATCATTTTGTTCATACATACACTAATTAGTACGTAAATACCATACGTAAATACCATACACTAATTAGCTTATACATACCCCCAAAACAACAAATATCTTATAATGATGTAGTTTTTAACTCAATACAGAATACTATTATGTTCTGCAATATAGATATATTTTATACTATAGGAGATTTTAACATAACTTATCTTGACTGGTCATGACCAGTCAAGATATTTAAATCCGGTGCTAACAGATAAGAGTGGTCCTATTGATAAATTATTTATAACATTTTTGTCAACGTGTAACGGTTACCAGTTTAACAACATACAGAATGATCATTGCCGTGTTCTGGATTACATTGTTTCTAACTGTAATATCTGTGAGTCTGAACGGAGCCTTTGGTTTCTGTTGATGATCATCACCCTCCTTTAAATGCCTGGAATTTGATTACAAGCCTATGATAAGAAAAAATATTATTAAATGTAGGTTTACTGAGGGCAATTATCAAAACATTAACTTGTCAATTGGGGCTATTAATGGGAGTAGTTTACTTAGTAATTTACCAACGGAGGAAGCCGTAGACTGCTTTTACGAAATTATTTTCGACATAGTAAGAATGCATATTCCATTTTAAAAAAAAAATCTAATGAATATCCTATTTGGTTCTCTCGACCCCTGATTCACATTTTCAAAAATAAAAATAAGTCATGGATTAAATGGAAAAAAATGGTCGTAAAGCTGATTATTTAGAATTTTCTCTTTATAGGGATAGATTCAAGAAATTAAGCAAGGAGTGTTTTAAAAACTATATTAATAATATTGAATGTGGATTACAAAAGGATATAAAAATATTTTGGTCTTATATAAATAGTCGTAAGTGTAAGTCTGGCCTTCCAGCTGTTATGACATTCAGTGATACAAAGTCCGATGAGCCAGAGAAAATTTGTGATCTATTTTCTCAGTTCTTTGGTTCTGTATACGAACCAACAACTCTGTGTAATTTGGATATTGCGGCTTCTTCACTTGTTGAAAGTAGAAATGATGTCATTTTATCAAACTTGTTCTTTAGTAAGGAATTGATCTTTAAGGTGCTTAACGCATTGGATGTAACCAAGGGCCCAGGCCCCGACGGATTGGCTCCATTGTTTCTCAAGCACACGGCAAAGACTATTTGTGAACCTCTCTTCATACTATATAACTTGTGTACTCAGAAAGGAATAGTTCCAAAAATCTGGAAAACTGCTAATATTATTCCTGTGTATAAAAACGGCAGCAAGGACAGTGTCGAAAATTTTCGCCCTATTTTTTATTGTCTACTTTATCAAAAGTCTTGGAAAGACTGGTTCACAGCTCAATCTACACGGCAATCTCCTTCGTTGGGTAAAGTCGTACGTTGAGAATAGATATCAGGCAGTTGTTTTGGGTGGGTTTGCTTCTCAATATAAATATATTAGTTCCGGGGTCCTGCAAGGCTCACCTTTGGGTCCATTGTTGTTCGTCCTGTACATAAATGACGTAAGAAAGATAGATAAGAAATTTATTTCCATCACAGTACACACTTACAAAGAGTCAGTACAGAAAGAGCAGTGGCGTGCATTCCATACAAGCAGAAAAGCAGTGCCTACCCTAGGGTATTCAAGGAACATAAAACAAAAATTAAATATATAATGTACACTAACGATCACAGAATCAAACGAATATAAACATTTTACTAAATCACGTTATCTACATTATATTTTTACCGAATTTAAACTTTTTCAAAACAGCGCCGTCTAAACTAGTTACTAGTTCCTAGTAAGAAGAGAGAGCCGTGCCGCTCGCCGCCGCTAGATGGCGAAGCTTATAAGCACTCGTTTGAAATGCCTTTTTTGTTGAAAAATGCTGGCTTCTGATTGGCTGTTTCGCCTCCCCCGCGAAAAATTAACGAACTGATTGTATGGCGAAAAAAGCTCTGCCTATAAAGCGATGCTACCAAATTGAGAAGTGTCAATATTTGGTAAGTTTGGAAGGGCTGTTATAGATTTTTAATTTTGCGGCATTTTTTTCTTATTGGATTGTTTTTCTTTTGCAACTACGAACGAAAACTTTTGCAAATTATTGTTTTATCAGTTTATAGTTATTATTAGACATTTGTTTAGAACAAAATGAGTACGTACAATAAGTTGTGAAAAATGTGGTGATGATGTTCGTTTGCCGAAACTGCGTAATTTTTCAAGTTTACCATTTCAAGAAAAAGTAAACATTATCGCAAAGTAAGACATTTTAATACTATAATATACGACATTCATACGGGCTGGTGCATAGGTACTAACCGCTTATTTTGTGTTCCGTGCATTTTTAAAAGTTTGGAAGCACAGGTTATTTTGATTTGAATAACCTTAAGTTGTTTTAACTAACATTCTAAAATCTTAATAATTTTCATCACTAAAAGTTCACTGCCTACCTTGCCTAAAATGTCTATGCACGCCACTGAGAAAGAGACAAACACAAAAGCAACGACAGAGTTTTACAATAAAACAAACAAGGAAATAAGGAACAAATAAACAATAAATAGCAAAGAAAGTAGATAAGATAAGCACAGAGACATAGAGCGTAATAACATAAAGAAATAGAACACACGTAATAATAACAATAATTAAAACAAAAAAAAACAAAGCAAAAAAAAAACAAAGCAAAGTAAGTGTGTGCTGCAGGAAACTAGGTTATAGCTCAGTATAAAGTCATACACACAACGAGTCAACGGAATTGTGTAACTAGTCATTTACACAATTTCGATGCTTTGTTGTATGCAGATGATACAAAAATATATAGGATTATTCGTGATTTAGAAGATTGTAAAAAGTTACAGGATGACTTTTACATTAAGGAGAATTTCCAAAATTACTGTCAATGTAATAGCTTGTTCTTGAATCCTGATAAGTGTTATGTAATTATAGCTCAGTCTGTAGGTAGTTTTGTATTGCAAAAGGTGGCGTAGAAAATGTTTTGACACAATATTGTTTAGGTATGGCAGGTTAATAAAAATCCAAGTTCTCGACCTTGAAGGACTCAGGCGTTAGCCGCCATCTTGAAAGGTGCCAAAATTAGGTATATTCTATATAACTTCTCAATTGTTTACCAAATCACAAAAGTGTCTATGAAGGGTTCAAAGAAGACAAAATTGCCTACATTTTTTGCATACATGATTATTCTGTAAGTCTTAAAGGTAAAAAGTTACAAGCGACGGAAATAATAATATTTCCAACCGATTCAATATAACTACCAAATCAAAGGAACCACGTTAAGGAGAGTCAAGGCGATACGTGATTTGGGTGTTCAATTTAGGGATGACCTAACGTTCACAGACCACATTACCCTAATATGTAAAAAAGCCTATCGAAATTTGGGCTTCGTCTTAAGACAAACTAAAGATATTGTTAGTGTCCTTGCAATAAAATCACTGTATAACGCGTTAGTGCGAAGCCAACTGGAGAGCTGCTCAATTGTATGGATCCCTCACGAGACAAAATATGTGGTAATGATGGAAAGAATTCAAATCAAATTCTTGAGAGTCATGTACAAGAGCAGTTTGGCGTGTATCCAGCATACCCAGTCATATATCCGACTCATTTCTTGCTGGGAATGATAGGATATTATGAATAAGAAGTAAGGAGGAAGCTAACTTTGGCTTTATATGTCTATAAGATTCTTCGAGGACAGTTAGATAACGCGTTGATACTGTCAGAAATAAAAATATCCGTACCTATTACTTGGCTTAGACGGGGACCGCGGCAAAACATATTGGCATTACCTAGCTGCAGGACCAACATTAAAAAATATGCACCATTATCCGTAGCAATTAGACTGCTTAATGATCTGAATAAAAATGAACTAGATTTATACCATTGCACGATGACGGAGTTCACAAGAACCACGCTGAATTATTTGACCAGGTAGTGAGTTTTTAAATTGTTGACATTGTTTTATATTGATTATTGTTTGTTTATTGTTTTATACGTATTGTTCAAATTTCAATTTCAATTTTCAAAGTGATAATAACTAATGATAATTGTAAGTTTTTTAATTGTATACAAACATTTTTTTTAATGTTGATATTGATTATTGTTAGTAACTATGACATTGTCGAATTGGGCTTACCTGTAATGACGATGTTTTTGTAAATATTAATTGAATAAATAGTGAATACTGAGATGCAATCTGCCATTGGGGGATAAAAACAGGTATGCGCATAAAGGTGCAGCTTGGGAATGGCATGATTCTGGATCGAATACACGATATACTTCGTTTTATCGGCATTTAATGTTAATGTATTCGTTGCCAACCAGTGACACACCGTGTTGAATCCCGATTGAGCGACAGTCATGAGTTCCTCCCAAGAATCAGCATGGAACGTTATAGCCGTGTCATCCGCATATGCAACAATTTTACAATTTGGAATACTCAATTCGCACAGTTCATTGATGTAACAGAGAAAGAGTGAAGGCCCCAAAATGCTTCCTTGTGGGACTCCGTATGTTAAAGGAAGGTCATCGCTACTGCAGTTCTCAATTTTATCAGTTTGAATTCGGTTTCGCAAGTAATCTGCGAAAAGTGACAATTGGAAACCTCTAATACCCACCCGCTCTAGTTTTCTCAAGAGGTTTGGGACAGAGACTGTCAAATTCTTTTGCAAGATCTAAGAATATGGTAAGGCACTTTTTCTTATTATCTAGTTTCTTGACCACATGTTCTGTTAGTTGCATGATCGCGTCATCAGTTGAGAATCCTGCTCTAAAGCCAAATTGGTTCTTGGAGATTAAGTCCTTGCTCTCTAAGTATTTGGTTAGTCTAGAGCTGATGACGCGTTCAAACACCTTAGACAGAGTGGGTAAGATAGCGATTGGTCTATAGTTATTGACACAGCCTCTGTCCCCGGCCTTGTGAATTGGATGAATAACTGCCTTTTTAAGAGCGTCTGGGAAGACACCAAACTCTATGCAACGGTTAAATAGATCTGTAATAACTGGGGCTATGGTCACCGACATAGTTTGCAGGGCTTTGGCACTAATGCGATCCCATTCTGATGCACAGTCAGGCTTCAAACCTCTTATAATAGTTTCTACTTCTGTTTTATCTGTAGGTAGAAGGGCAAATGTTTGGTGTGGGAATTTATTTCCTTCCAGGTGTTTTGGGAGTTGGGGAAAATTATTTGGTATGCGTTAGAAAGCTAAGTAATCAATAAAAATGTAAAGATTAAGTATGTCATGCTCTAGATCTGACTGGGAGGTAGGGGCTCCCGGTGATGTCAAACCGAATGACGTCGTCTGGTTCACGGATGGGTCCAAAAAGAACGGGGTGGCCGGAGCAGGCTTCGTTGGAGGTCGCCCCATGGCCAAGAAATTTGCTAATCTCGGGCCATACTCCACCGTGTTTCAAGCCGAAATTTTCGCAATCATCGGCTGTGCTTACGAAAACTTAGAGAGAGCGTACTCTGGTAGGAGAATCTTCATCTTCTCCGATAGCCAGGCCGCTCTGTTAGCCCTAAAGGCTAACATAATTAACTCTAAACTAATAAGAGAGTGCATCACGATACTCAACAGGCTTGGCACAAACAACCAAGTCACCCTTGGTTGGGTGCCGGGTCACAGTGGTATCGCAGGTAATGAAGCGGTCGATTGCATGGCCAAAGCCGGCGCAGAGAGTGCAACCATGGGACCTGAACCCGTCTGTGGCATTCCTTCGTGCGCAATAAAGCTTGCAATTAGACACTGGGGGCATAGTGAAAGCAATAGACTTTGGGCTCAGACCCCGGGACAGGTGCAGGCTAAATCGCTCATCAAGGGCTTCTATGAGAAATCGTCAAAGTCAGTGCGTTCAATGAACAAAGGCAACGTTAGAATCCTCACTAGGATTCTAACTGGCCACAACAAACTGAACAAACATCTGCACAACATGGGCCTCACCGAGACCAAGGTGTGTAGATTCTGTCATGAAGCTGACGAAACGTCTCTTCATGTAACCTGTGACTGCAGCGCACTGCACTGCAGCAGGAATCGGTACCTTGGAGGCCACAACTTGTCCTACCACAGATTCGCGGTTGGCATAGGACTCCAGGATGTACTGTGATATAGAAGGGTACTGTTACAATAGATCTGTCAAGGTCGCAGTGACACGGGGGCCTGCGTACAAGCTTGACCCCAACCCTTCGGACTTTTAAATAATAATAATAAATGTCATGCTTTAGGAGTTCTTAAGTAACGCTTTAAACATTCGCTAGAAAATTAATTTTGTTCTATTTTAGTAAAAGTGTTTCTATCTATGTATCAAATCACATATTTAGATTAATTGTGAAACCTGTGTGTAAAGTCTCTTAAGTGTTTATATTTAGATGTGGAAAACGATGCTGACTGTACTATTAATCATAGTTATTGTTATTTAGATGAGTAAGTACATATAATATTGCTGTTTGTTATCCTGAATAATAAAAAAAAATCAGTGTTCCTGAGTAGTATCTATCACTACATTACGTTTCAGATCTGCTACCTTGTGAGGTAGGGTTTCGTGCAACGGGAGCTTGGTCTAATATGTGCTTCCTCTACGAATTGATGCATGGAAAAGTTCAGTGCCATGACCTACTTGGTCAGATCACACTTTCTGTTCTCCGGACTTATCCAAGACACAAACTTTTGTTATACAACTCCCTGACGTACTAGAACCTGAAAAGGGTTTACTCCCTGACGTACTAGAACCTGAAAAGGGTTTATCCACTTGATATTGGCTACTTCGCCATTCTATATTTTAATTTTGACAAAATCACGTTTGTGGACTTTTACCTTTTTTAAAGAATTGAACTGAATACTTTTTTGCAGATACTGCGCAATCAGATAAGTTTGCTGATGATATTTTTGTGCTTCGCTGTCTCTGTATTCACCATAATACCTTTAGGAAATAATATTATCACTATGATTTTTATGACACCAGTGGCGATAAGGTTAGTTTAATTTATTTGTTATCTAGTACCCATAGAGTCTGGCTATCAAAAGTAGTCCCTGGCTATTTTTGCAAACTTTTTACATGGTAGTACTAATAGACGGAGATCCCAGGGCCTAACTTTTTAAAAACAAAAGCACGGTAAGCAGGACTTCGTTCCCGTGAAATTTTAGAAGTTTGGTCCCCACATTATAAAGTACACTCTGAGATAGAATTGAACGGGTGCAAAGAAAGTTCACTTAGATAATATTAAGTTTCAGACTTGGACTAGGTCGAACACTATCATCCTATAATAACAGACTTTCTGTGTTTTCCTTGAGAACACTTAATATTAG
Organism: Aproaerema taeniolella; assembly: GCA_949987775.1. NCBI lineage: Eukaryota > Metazoa > Arthropoda > Insecta > Lepidoptera > Gelechiidae > Aproaerema > Aproaerema taeniolella. Next base: position 15,592,042 of record OX465265.1, on the reverse strand, counting down.
ACGTCAACATCAAGATTTAATTTACTTTCACAAAATAGTCAACTCCATTCTTGACTCTCCTCCACTTTTGTCATCGTTAAATTTTAATATCAATTCAAGATTTCGTGACCCGAAAGCTTTCGTATTGCATACTTACAAAAACAATACTTCGTATTATAATCCCATAGTCCGAATGTGCAGATCATATAACGAATTGTCTTCCGAGAGCCGCGCTTTTCTTGATATATATGACATTAAAACTTCGCATATTTAAAAAGTTAGTCACAGATGTCGTCAAATGGGCTGATTTTTTGTGCACCTTTTACTCCTTTTAAATTGTTTGTATTTTTGTATTTTTTTTATTTTATTAATAATGGGTTTGTTCTTGACCACGAACATAAATAGTTTGTATACTGTGTTTGTACTTGTAAGGATTTCAACTTAGATCTACATAAGTATTTCTAAATAGTAGATTGTTAGCCGAGGGTGGAAAGAATCAATTTCCGAAGTATTTAGACGCGGCTATAGTCCGAGTAGGAATTGATTCTTTTACCCGTGTTAAACACTCTACTTTTCATTTCGAATATGAGGAAAATAAAACTAGTTGTTTATCTAAACTATTTATTGATATAATAATATTAGTAGTACCTATTTTTTTGAATTCCGTCACAGATACATAACAGATTAGTATCACGCCAATCAACTTTTTAAATTTTAAATATGGAACTCACCGCGTAAAATTGTTGCGGCTTATTCCACTCAAAGAAGTTTGCGCTAAGTTCACACTGGCTGTTTAGAAACTCACATGGCCGCAGCATTTTTTTTAATTAGTTTTTTTTACATAAAGCTCTTCACAGCTGACAGCAGTTCTATTTTTAAAGTTCATTCCGGCCCTTAGGTGGGAAGTAATTTGTATGAGTTTTTCCCTCCCTATGGAGGGAAGCAGCATTTTCCACCCAATAATCAGATCAAAATAACACTACTTTCCGAGTATGAGAAATGAAAAGGTTATGTAATATTAGTTGTTATCTGTTGTATGTACCTCAATAATATAAATAAACATATAGACTACTTTGCCTGTGACTTCAGTTTTTATGTTTCGGTGAAATAAGTTAATGCATTGACGAGGTATAAAGTGGCGATGTGTTAACAACTAGTTAGATTAACGAGTTTGCTTATTTGCAGATGCTCCGAGGAGTTTGATGTTAACCCTGTTCCGGTGTTAATAGTGATGATAATTTATGCAAACAACGCCGGTATATTAACTAGCACTAGCAGTTTCACCAATTGGGCCATGGGGCCTATAGAAGAGAAATTCGGAGTAAGCACCTAATTAATTTTCATTATTATAATCCTTCGAAGCAGTGAAGGGAATCTATGCAGGTTGGTTGGTGGACTGGGCCCTTTTGAATTATTTTGGGCCCGTGTCCTTTGGAGGAGACAAATATGGGCGGCGGGAGAGGTGAAGGCGGTGTAATTTACTTGCAGGTTATTTCTTTTAGTCCCTTGGCGTTATTTTTCTGGGGCACTAGCTTTCCGCCCGCGGCTCCGCCCGCGTGGACTACAGTTTATATCGATTTTCAAGATTTTCCCGCTTTTCTGTTGAAATTTTTCCTGAGTTTTCTTTGCTATAAACCTCACTGAGCCCGAGACCTTTCAACGAATGCAAAACCGTGGAAATCGGTTCGTGCGTTCTGGAGTTATAGCGTCAGGAAGGAAAACCCGACTTATTTTTATATAGTAGATTATTGAATTCATCCATACTAATAAGTACTATAAAGAGGAAAGATTTGATTGTTTGTTTGTATGTTTGTTTGTTTGTTTGCATTGAATAGGCTCCGAAACTACTGGACCGATTTGAAAAATTCTTTAACCATTAAAAAAGCTACATTATCCGCAATGGACATAGGCTACATAATTTTCCCGAATTCCCACGGGAACGAAGTCCCGAGCAGAATGCTAGTTACTAAATAAATCAATGAAATTTAGATAAATTTAGTTAAAATGGAATTAAAAAGTAAAACACATGGAATCGGAAATAAAAATCTCCAAAAAGTTTTAACGCAACAATAAAATAAATACCCGACTGCTTAGTAAAAACTGAAAAGAAAAAAACAAGTAACTTCAGTAGGCGAGAACTTTGTTATTGAATAACAAAGATTTTAACAGTCGGGACCCATTATTAGGACGCCGGATTTTTGATAGGTCCCGACTGTTAAAATCTTTGTTATTCATTAATATTCAATAACAAAAGTCTCTACTACTGAAACTACTTGTTTTTTTCTTTTCAGTTTTAATAAAGTTTTTCAGTCAGGTTTATTTATTTTTTGAATTAATTTATTTTATTTTACACTTTTTGGTTAGGGTCAGATATTTATGTTTGTTTATTTATTTTCTCATTAGTTGTATATAATATATCTCACTTGTATAAAATTTGAACAATTTCCGCATTAAAAGCCTATACCAATTTAAGTGAAAATCGTTACTAACCAACTTGAAATCGTTATAGATCCTAAACGGTAATTCTGATTGAAAAACGGTATGAAAAACCTGGAAATTATTTTTAAATACCTATTCAACGATACCCCACTTGACATAGTTTGACGATTTTCGTTTATTTTCTTTTTCACATTATGGCGTCCAAAATCGGCCATTTTGATTTTTCCAAATTTTTATACTTTCTATGACACTCGCGCCGTTATGACAAATCCAACGACGTATCATTTATCAAAATCGGCCCACGCGTTTGGTCTAAATAGTCCCACAAATGTACAAACCCACATACATAACATAGGCTGATAAACACATTACCCTCCTTTGCGTCGCGCAGTCGGGTAACAAAACAATAATGTTAATAACATAAACTTTACGTGTAAATTTTATTAAATGAAACATGATGTATTATGGACTAGGTGTGAAGGATAAACTTGAAATGTGCCAGCTGCATGCTATTACCCCGGCGCACCTACCGCTACCGTAAGTCAGTAATAGGAGTCGAGTCTTTTGCTGCACATCGTGGGCGAAAGGCTCCCGGCTGTTGTCGATTGATTACAGTCGTTAAAACCAAGTCACAGGCCATTGTGCGGTTTGAATACTCTTGACACCAGGGTTAGCCAAGTTCGCCACACACTTGAATATACCTACACGATAAGAAGAAGAAGAAGAATTTAATAACCCTCTGAAATTACCTATGTCAAACATGGCAGCAAGTGGTTCTAGAACCACTGTTGCCCTGTCCACCCTGATAGGGATTATAGACAGACGTGAGCGTACCCATTTATGTTGCTGTTTGTCGGGAATTTTCTACACTTAGCCTCTCAATTGGACAATTGATGCATGTTTATGTTCCGAAAAGTTTTACGTTCCGTAAAAGTTTCGCTACGACAATGGTTTCGAAGCGAATAATTGATACTAAGGACGCTATAATATCTTTGTCTTACAGAGCCTGTTCATTAGATATTTGACACTGACAGTTACTACAACAATTTACTTCGTACTAGTATTCAAACGCTTCAAACTGCACCTCTACCGCTCAAGGAAATTAGCAGGTAAAAAATTAATGTCATAATAATTAATGTTATATTGAGGAGGTTGTTTTCAAAACTTGACTATTCCATTTTCGACCAAAGTAGATTTTTTATTTTTTAAAGGTTGGTAACATTGAAATATATATACATCGAAAACAAAATCCTGACAAAACGTGATAGATCCACTGGAAAAATATATTTAAAAACGCACGATTTCGTCAAAAGTAGATTACTCCTATTCGAATTGCCATGTTCAAAATAAGGATTTAAGGATTTATACAAAAACACAAAAAGTGGAATAGTCAAGATTTGAAAAGAACCTCCTCAATTAGAATTCGTGATCGGTAAAAATCCGACCATAGTTCTAAGAAATCTGTACTGCCTATGAATGTATGGACGTAGACCTTACACTTTTGACACCTACATGGAAATTGGCCATTGGCCCGTGGTTTTTGAGTAAAACGTTTTTTTTTCTGCGAGTACTGCTGTGGCACGTACAGCCGACTCACCTGCTCGAGCAACTCCGGTACGTTTATATGATCGCGAAAGATTTAAGGGCGACGACTAGTTGTTCCCGACATTAGGTGCACAGACACTGACCCTAAACTCATGATTTTTATATTATTTTATTTGCTTATATAGAAACTTATATAGAAACAACGGGTTTGGTACTCGTATAACCAGCTACGTAATCCTCGTGGTAAATATATAAAAAAGAGGTAGAACAGATCATGTCCATCAACACATTATCACGTTATAAACAAACATACTTTAAGGAGAATTATGGTAACAAGTTGTAAACTAGAATGATAGAAGTTACGTATTGTGGTAACAATATTTTAATAAAACATTCGTTTGAGCAATAAAAACAAAAATAAGCAATGAGTTTGAGAGGGAGCAATGAAGTGTACGTATATAAATATTGTGTGTGTATATTTATACTTGTATTATCTCTGTCGTGAGTGTTTATTTGATACCTTGCCCAGCCCTACGACACATTATAGTAATCTTGGGATTGTAGTTAATTCACTAGGCAAGGCATCAACTTAAAAATTAGGTATCAGTTTTGTTTGAGCAAACAAGCTTAGTGTTTGTGTGTGTGTGTATATTTATACTTGTATTATCTCAGTTTATTTGATACCTTGCCCAGCCCTAAGACACATTATAGTAATCTTGGAATCGAAATTAATTCACTGGGCAAGGCATCAACTTAAAAATTAGGTATCAGTTTTGTTTGAGCAAACAAGCTTAGTGTTTGTGTGTGTGTGTGTATATTTATACTTGTATTATCTCAGTTTATTTGATACCTTGCCCAGCCCTAAGACACATTATAGTAATCTTGGAATCGAAATTAATTCACTGGGCAAGGCATCAACTTAAAAATTAGGTATCAGATTTGTTTGAGCAAACAAGCTTAGTGTTTTTTGTGTGTGTGTATGTGTGTGTGTGTGTATATTTATACTTGTATTATCTCAGTTTATTTGATACCTTGCCCAGCCCTACGACACATTATAGTAATCTTGGAATCGAAATTAATTCACTGGGCAAGGCATCAACTTAAAAATTAGGTATCAGATTTGTTTGAGCAAACAAGCTTAGTGTTTTTTGTGTGTGTGTATGTGTGTGTGTGTGTATATTTATACTTGTATTATCTCAGTTTATTTGATACCTTGCCCAGCCCTACGACACATTATAGTAATCTTGGAATTGAAATTAATTCACTGGGCAAGGTATCAACTTAAAAATTAGGTATCAGTTTTGTTTGAGCAAACAAGCTTAGTGTTTGTGTGTGTGTGTATGTGTGTGTGTGTGTATATATTTATACTTGTATTATCTCAGTTTATTTGATACCTTGCCCAGCCCTACGACATATTATAGTAATCTTGGAATCGAAATTAATTCACTGGGCAAGGCATCAACTTAAAAATTAGGTATCAGTTTTGTTTGAGCAAACAAGCTTAGTGTTTGTGTGTGTGTGTATATGTGTGTGTGTGTGTGTGTGTATTTATACTTGTATGATCTCAGTTTATTTGATACCTTGCCCAGCCCTACGACACATTATAGTAATCTTGGAATTGAAATTAATTCACTGGGCAAGGCATCAACTTAAAAATTAGGTATCAGTTTTGTTTGAGCAATCAAGCTTAGTGTTTGTGTGTGTGTGTATGTGTATGTGTGTGTGTAACAAAAATAAGCAATGAGTTTGAGAGGGAGCAATGAAGTGTACGTATATAAGTATTGTGTGTGTACATTTATACTTGTATTATCTCTGTCGTGAGTGTTTATTTGATACCTTGCCCAGCCCTACGACACATTATAGTAATCTTGGAATAGAAATTAATTCACTAGGCAAGGCATCAACTTAAAGATTAGGTATCAGTTTTGTTTGAGCAAACAATCTTAGTGTTTGTGTGTGTGTATGTGTGTGTGTGTATTTATACTTGTATGATCTCAGTTTATTTGATACCTTGCCCAGCCCTACGACACATTATAGTAATCTTGGAATCGAAATTAATTCACTGGGCAAGGCATCAACTTAAAGATTAGGTATCAGTTTTGTTTGAGCAAACAATCTTAGTGTTTGTGTGTGTGTATGTGTGTGTGTGTGTGTATTTATACTTGTATGATCTCAGTTTATTTGATACCTTGCCCAGCCCTACGACATATTATAGTAATCTTGGAATCGAAATTAATTCACTGGGCAAGGCATCAACTTAAAAATTAGGTATCAGTTTTGTTTGAGCAAGCAAGCTTAACTTTATTTTTGTAAGGGTGGATTGCACCACAGAAGCAGTCATAGTAAAATTTTGTGTCAAATTTAACACTAACAGTAACTCTGACTTTAACAGTTACAGTAAAATGTGTTGCACCAGCGAATTCATTAGCTTTGTTAAAGTTAAAGGGGTTGCAAGTCAAATAAAGCCTGATTTACCCCAAATTCGATGCGGGTGACATTTTTAAATATGGCAATACTACACATAACCGTAAAAACCATAGACATAGTGTCACTCATAGACATAGAAAAAATAAGTTAAATACCACATGTCACTTCATTTCATTGATGTCAGCTTTGGTGAACATTTTTTCTCTGTCGTAAGAAGTTTTGGATTATTATTTTATTATAACTTAAATTTGCGTGTTTGGCGCTAAAAGTAAGCGCAAACAAAACGAAGATGATATTGGATATCCAGAGAGCGGCGATTCGGACTATCAGATTACTACCGTCAGTACCCCGAAGATGGTGGGAATTTTGAATTCTAGTGATATATGAGAGTGCAGTAAAACTAACTTAGGAAATCGTTCTGACTTCTTTTTACCTGGGCCTGCGCTAGTCTATTTAAGTTTTCTAGCTAGTTAGGCAGGGATACAAAATTTTAACGTCCTTCTATTTTTCATATTAAGTATGTTGTAAGTAGGTATTTAAGAAGAGTGTTATTATGGGATCGTTTGAAGACGTTGTAACAAAATCTGATAGACGAGTTTTGCACTGTCAGCACTTGATTTTCAGCTTTTGATTTAGGCACGGATCATACGCTGTATCACAATAATCCAACTGAGACAAAACCAGACATTTCATCAACCTCTGTCTTACCGCCTTACTCAGAAAGGGAGTTTTTAAATATTTAAATTAAATCTATTTCGTTTTGTTTCCAAGATCTATATCTAAAATAGTTTCAACTTGCTCGCCGTTTCTTATTCAGAGCAATTATTATCAGTCATGTATGTATGTATGTATTTATTATTTATTGTACAATGATAATACGTTTACAGTAATAGGAAGTTTACAAAGGCGGGCTTATCCCACGAGGGGATTTCTTCCAGTCAACCTAGTAAGAGTACTTAAGAAAACAAAGAACTACTCGGTGTAATGACACATTCATTGTTGTAGAGTAAAACAAAAATATATTATTGGTGGCTTAGTTTAGGCCTTTCAATTATTTTATTTCAACTCTTTATTTTATCATAGTTTTTCTGTTAGTAAGAAAATGTTTACTACCACTGCTTCTTTGTTTACATAATTTCTAATACGAAAAAAAACGAAGTATAGGTAAGTATAGTTTTCTTTTTCTATTTACACTAACAAGATCATCACTTTCGTCTTCAGAACTGGTTTCCGCGAGTATTTCTTGGAGCAGGGACATGATGTTTAGAGGTTATATTCGACGAGTTTGTCAATTTGGCGGATAATTTAACACTAACTATAACACTAACCAGCGAAAAGTGAGCAGTTACGGTTATGGTTAAAGTTATGACGTTATTTAACAATGTGTTAACTGGTGCAACTCATTTTTGGCCTAACCGACACTTTAACTGAAATTTTGACGTTTGTTATTGTTAAAGTAAGATGGTGCAACCCACCCTAAGAGTTTTTAGAAAGCGCAAACAAGTCAAGCTTGAGCAGGTGCTCGTTATAGAATTTCATAAGCCTGTAGAGAGGAGCCCGCGCACCGGCATTAGTTCTGATTCTTCTGAAAGAGAAGAGTTCATGGGGGTATTTATCACGGATGCGTTGAGAACCGCTCGGTAGTTTATAATAAATTCTGTTAGTTAGCATGTTACAATCGAACATATTGTGCACTAAGTCATACAGAATGATGGCGTCCAACATATTCCTACGAGAGTTTAGTGATACCAGATTAAGTTTAATAAGTAAGTTCTCATAAGAAGATTTGCTATGGAAGAATTTGTAGTTTATTGAGCGGAGGAACTTACGTTGAACTTTTTCGATTTGTTTATTGTATTTGTCGTAAAATGGATTCCATATGGCTGTTGCGTATTCTAGTTGCGATCTTAACAGAGTTTTGTAAAGGTGAAGTACTAGGTTTTTTGAAATCTGTGCTCATTCTCATCACGAAGCCATATGGCTTTTTTTTGTTGCAAAAACTATATAGTTATAGTTTGAATGCTTTGCCAGTGATGTGGTCGATATGATGGTGAAAATGCAGTTTAGAATCGAGTTAAACTCATAAATCATCATAATATAAAGAGTACTGAAATTTGTGGATTTTAACTTTTTTGGTGAAAGTTATGGATTTGCATTGAGAAATACTTAGTTGTAACTTGTTGGTATTACAATAGGCATGTAGCCGATCTAGGTCCTCTTGCAATTTGAGGCAGTCATCGATTTTGTAGGTAGGTTCCTATTTTTAAACATAACGAGTTAATTCATGAAGAAAATTGTCTTTATTTCACCTAGTCAGCCAATCAATTTTTGTGTTGTTTATTTTATAGACATTTTCTTTATTTACACTTTTACAGCACTCAAAGTTGATGCAGAGTTATGGAACATTGTTTTCCACTCGTTGGATTCTACCTCTGGGCTCAGCATAAACATACGTCAATATTTACATGCCAAGTGCCAGTTTTTGCAACAAAAAATAGCATCTGAAGAAGCACAACTAAAAAAATTGGAACGATCAAAGGTATTTTGAGCCATTCCTCTCAATATAATAGTATCGATAATTTTTTAAATCAAAAAAAATATATAGTAGAATTAAACCCATTGGAAAAGGAAGAGAACATAACAAAAATTAAAGGAAAAATAAATTACGGGCGATCGGAGTTCGGGAAGTGGAAGGGATCACCCCCTTAAGGGAAAAAAACGGCTTATATCTCGATTCATTTAACTTCATGAAAAAAAGTTAAATGGAAAAGTTGTAGGTAATAAAAATATATACAACTTTTGTATTTATACTTTTTCGCATAACCTTAAAATGGGAAAAAATCAAAAAACCTAGTTTTTAGTTTTTTATTTTTATCTTTTCCAAAAAAAAAAATTTTTCACGAAAATGCTATACTTTATTTAACAACCAAATAGGTTAAGAGGATCGACTACCGCGCCCATGTCCATACAAAAAGGGAAAACGTTTTGCTACCCCTAAATCTTCTCCGATTTTGATAATTTTTCACTATGTTGTTGTCCCTATCAAAAACTATGCCTCTATGTTTTCCTTTTTTGAAAATTTTGTTTAGATAAAAAGTTATAAGGATCTGTAATCTTGCTTTATTGGGTTTGAAAAACATTCATTTTAAATTCATTGTATTTCAGAAATAAAGTAAATTTTCGGAAAAAACAAAAAATAGAGGCATAGATTATATTCTGCTGAAAAGATTGATACCAAAAAGTAGTATATTTAGTACAGTTTAGGGGTTGGGAAACGTTTTCCCCCCAAACGCGATTTTCGACAAAAAAATACCTAGAAACACAGCCGAGCTGCAACTGTCTCTATCGCACGCTATGCGCGGGGGCCGAGCGCGGTCGCGACAGAGAATGATTCTCCAAATACCTATTTTCCTACGCTCGCGGCGCTATAGAATAGTCTTAATAAAGTTAATATTCAATAAGACATTTACAATATTTTGAGTAATCTTCTTTTCTAATGTAAACCGGCATGACATAAAATGGAACTAATGTTATGATTTGTACATGGCAACTCAACCCAGCGATATGTCAAATGACAAACTGGACTTTGTTTTTACATAGCTTTGTTTATCTTGTGGTTTTCTCGAGATTATTGGTTAAAACTATGTCTAAAAATGTAAAATGTTACCCAAACCCACAAGGGAATTAATATTTCGTATGATACAATTTTGTCAGAGAGAAAAAGTAGCAAAGCACACCCATATCGACCTGAACAAAGTCACGGAAAGTGTGGCAGCTATGTCGGGTATGTAACAGTTTTATTTGAATGTTTAAATACTTCCTAAGTTAAAGAACTGAATTCATACTGATCCCCAATATCTCGAAGATATTTAAATTAAATTTAATTCATTATAAAATGAGATATTTATATAGATATTTGTTTGTTTCATTTTAATCAATGTTTTTGGTAGCAGACACAAAAGGTGTTGATACTTTACATTTTAAATGCGTTTAGAATAATTTATAAATAAAAAATTCAGGCCTAAATAGAGATATAAAAGAACATTCTAGAAATATCGGCGTGTCGAGCTTATCAGAGAAAAAACATAAAGGAAGACCAAACAAAGTAAACCTTGATGATTTTGATAAGTGCGTCATACGTAAAAAAATTCGTGAATTTTATGCAGTAAGGAAGTAAGCTTTGAGGAAGCTACATTGTGTGTTAAAGGAAGATATAAACTTTTGTGGTGGAATCACTAGTCTCCGTGGAGTTCTAAAACTGGGTTACAAATATAAAAAATGTGAGTCAAAACGAAAACTTCTTATTGAGAGACATGATATCGTAGTCTGGCGTGCCAAATATTTGCGAACAATGAAGCGCTTGAGAGATATTGCAAAACCAGTACGAAAAGATTCAAAACAGCAGACGAAGCCATCGAAGAATAATTCCGACAAGTCGAAAAACCTTCCGCAAGATGCGTTTTTCAAATGTTTTAAAAGCTGGTTTAGCCGAATGCACGAGTGTATAAGGGTGGGAGGGGAACATTTAAAAAAAATATATAAATATTTTTACTATCATAGCCTTGCTAATTTTCATTTAACTAAAAACTATCGGAACAGCCCACGTATGTTACTATAAAAGCCCGAACTACAGTAAATCTTAAGATTTACCAGTAAAACCTAAAATTTACCAACATGAGTTGATAACCCTAACTAATGTGAAGGACAAGGCGGCGGCGAGCGTCCCCTAACTTGTCACTTGTCACTGATGGTAAAAGTTCGAAATAAATGCTTACGAAGAACGTTAGCACCGTTTAAAAACTCCTTCTCCCTCACTCTAAACTACTAGAAGCTACGATTCGCCAACGGCACCCGCTTCGAGGCACAGACCGAATCTTTGATCCCGTCGAGAGTTGCTTCGGACATCTGCGCTGGCTACACAGCACCTCTGCAGCATCGGACTAACCCGAGCCAGCTTACCGAAACCTGCGGCGTTTTTTCTCCCACGACTCCATTTCGTGCTGTTCTATACCCTTTTTATACTAATTTTCCCCTTCATTATTCCCTCTTACCACGAGCCATAGTGTAGGAAGGCTGATCCCTACTTAAATATAATAAGTACAAATACATTTCAATAAATTATTTTTATAAACCTATACCATAAATATTTCATTCCCTACCACTTTCCGTCTCCGAAACTCAGAAACTTAGAAACTCATTTCTAAGCTCTTCTAGGATTTCAGCCCCTAAGGCTTTAGAACCCTTCTGTCCGTCTACTCTATACGCTAGTTAGGTATATTAACTTAATGTAATTGAGCTCTGTTTTTACTCTTCGAGGGAAGTATCGAATTTTCAACAACTGCCTACTAAAAATATCAAGATGTTATAGTCGCACAAAACTGAGCTATTGTCAACACCAGAAATACGGTATTTAGGCACAGCGGCGCTCCCAAATCTCACGACGGTTCTATCTCCGCATAGACTATAATTCTCAATAATTTTCAAAAATTATTTTGGTTTTGGGTTTTGGATTCAGTTCCTTTTTAAGATAAACAATAAAAAAAATTGTCAACATCCCTATTGTGGCAAAATTTTAAAAGAAACTTATGGAATCTACATTTTTTTTTTTATTATAAGATGGGTTAACTCTTGACCTCAATCTTGACCATAAGGTCTAAGATGAGGTATACGATGGAGCGAGTTAACCCAGAAAATGCCTATAAAGGCACTGGTACTCCCACGCACCGACGGAACACAGCAAGCTGTTTGGCGTCGGACTTCGGTAGGAGGGTGGTCGCGAACCAGACGGCCCTTTACAGAGCCTACCACACCGCATGAGACCATAAGACGACACCTCAGATTCAGAAAAAAAATGAAGTATCGTTGCCTGGGATGGATTATTAGGAGGCAGGTCTCATTTGCGTTCCTTAGTCGCCTCTTACGACATCCACGGAAAGAGATGGGGTGGTGTTATTCTAAACCGATCACCACACGGATTTACATAGCAAGGTAAATACTACCTTTATGTGGGTCCTGTACTACAGTTTGGTTTTGGGTTTTGGATTCAGTTCCTTTTTAAGATAAACAATAAAAAAAAACTAGTCAACATCCCTATTGTGGCAAAATTTTAAAAGAAACTTTTGGAATCTACATAGCAAGGTAAATACTATCTTTATGTACCTTTTGATGGGCTAAAATTTTCCATAGGTCACTCAGGTATATAAGTATAAGTTATCTTAAAATAATAATAAATAGTCATCTACGCATATAATTTAAACAAGATTCTACAACTTATAACACTCAAAACTTTCGATTTGAACACATTAACTTCAAAAACGGGTTTAAATTCGCGTATACATACTTGCCCGTGACCACGGCGCGTGCGACTGTGACGAATCGTCGGGATTAGGTAATAGTAGATTATGCAACGAGGGGATTAAGTAGTGTATTTTGTCACGGGCGCTATATAACTCAGGATTCTAGCCTTAGCTGCCTCACTTCGCTCGGGAGTTAACTCTGTAACCCTAGAATCCCTCGTGTTTGGGGTTCAAGATCGCCCAATACACCTTTATCCCCTCGTTGCATACTCTACTTTCTATAACCACTGCGAGGCAATAAAACGTAGTACATTAATATTAGTAAGTTTCCAATAATGCCTGAGGCTTCGTATCGTATACACTCCGGAGTCAAATCACTGTCATCGTCACTTTCACTTGACATTTTTCATGAAATTGAAACTGGGAAAATAACACAGCGGGCGATTTGCACTTTAGCGCCTTTTTTCTTTTTAATTGGGTAGTGGCCAGTTCGATTCTTCTTGATGCAGGTTTCTATGATAAGTTTTCATGCTAATTTTGACGTGTGGTCATGGGTTGCAAGGAGGTAGTATAACTTTATGTCGATTACATTCCAAATTCAAATCTCATAATAGCCCGGCGGGTCATAATGAAATTCAGTACAATATTATGACTCGGCTAGACCGTGGGGGTCTAATGACTTACTTTATGTTAGATTTGCATGACATATAATATGGCATTGACGAGCAGGTGTTATATAAATGAATATGTATATGCGAATTTAGACCCGTTTTAGAAGTTAATTATTATACTTTCAACTTTTTCTCAAAATATTGTAAATGTCTTATTAAATATTAACTTTATTAATCTATTTGGTTGTTAAATAAAGTAGTATTATTTCGATTTGTGATTTTTTTGTATATCAATGTTATATGGAATCTTACGTTTTTCGAGTAAATAAAGTGTAAATTTCAATAAATAGCTCAAAATTGTATATGATTAAAAAAACAGATTAGAGTTTTTTCGTTTCTTTGCATTTTCTGAGAACATTTACCACTGTAATGTTTATATTTTTTTAAAGTAGAGATTTTAACGAACAAAAAGCCCACCAACTTTTTTAAAAAAGCCGAAATTTTGACGCGAGAATTTTTTTTTCTGAGTCGATGAAGAACATACACAAATCGATTAATTTTACTACAAACTTTACCTAAATGAGCAGAATGGTTATGGTCTTTATCCAATAACATACCCAAAAATAGAGCACTATTAATTTTATTATATTTATACCATTATAATTAGCATTTAAATGTATTGATTTAAGTCCTTTTACATTAAATTGAATATAATTTGATTTTGATAAATTTACCTGTAGATTGTTAATGTCAAGCCAATTAATATTAGTCTTAAGAGTATCGTTAATGTCAAATCAAATCAAATCATTTATTCAAAGTTGGTTTTACAATAAAACACTTTTTGAAGTTCTAAGTTATTTAAATCGTTAGCAGCACCCGGTATCACAATAGACAAATAATCGGCAAACATTATACAACGGTGATTAGTTACATTAGGTAAGTCGTTGAAGTAAAGAAGAAAGAACAATGGTCCTAAAATGCTACCTTGGGGGACGCCGTTATTGCTAAACACATATTTAGAATGATGGGTTATCACATTATTCCTATTATCTAAATAGTTTAACACAGTACATTGTTTTCTATCTCTAAGATACGAATGAAACCAAGATAGAGCAGGTCCTCTAACGCCATACCTCTCAAGTTTCTTCAGTAGCGTGTTATGTGCAACATAGTCGAAAGCCTTGGACATATCCAACAAAAGAACAGTCGCACTCATTTTACATTCAAGGCGTTCCACGAAAGACTTAACTAGATTGAAAATAGCCAATTTGCCTTTTTGAAAACCATATTAATCCGAGTCTATGATATTAAATCTTGTGCAGTAGTTAATAATCCTATTAAACATTGCCTTCTTGAATATCTTGCCAAATACAGATATTAATGTAATTGGTCTATAATTACTGATTACGGACGAATCACCTTTCTTCAATAGCGGTTTAATAATAGAAATCTTCAAAGCTTCTGGAAAAATACCGCTAACAATAGAAGCATTTATAAGGTGTGTTAAAACAGGTGCTACTTCGTGTTTGCATTTTGTAATTACTTTGGTTGATATCTCATCATACCCATAAGAAATTGAGTTTTTAAGAGATTTAATTATTTTAACAACATCTTCAACTTCAAAAGGCAATACAAAGAAAGAATTTGGTACCGCTACTACCGTTCGTAATGCTTCAGAAGTTCCGTCATTAGGTTTAGTATTAGTCAGATTAAGGAAATAATTATTAAATTCGGTGGTCAGTGATTATTATCAGTAAGGTCAAGTTTTTCAATGTCAATAGTTGGTGGTGAATTTAATCCTTCATCTTTTATTAATGACCAGGATGCTCTTGCAACATTTTTGCTCCTTATTAAAAATTTAGAAGCTGTATTTTTTTGGGCACATTTTTTAGTAATTTTTTTATACTCTAAATATTTCTTTTTGTTTGCAGTAGTATTGTGTCTATAATACTAATGGCACAATTGCCTCTTTACTTTGTCGCTAAGCAAAATAATGTTCTTAGAGGAGGCTACAAGCTTGTGTGCGTGAGAAATCGTTTGAACTATGTTCAGAGGAACATAGTCCCTGTTGCAACGGGCTAAGTGGTTTAACTATGACTCCATTAAAGAACGCCACTGTACATTGTTGTTTTTCGTGTTTTACGTTGTTATAATTTTTTTATTGTAAAATGGAGTCTATTCGATTAAATGATAAAAAATGTAAGTAGAAAATTTTAAAAATCGTGAAAATAAAAATCAGAATAATTGTCTGAGTCCAGGGTTTCAGTTTTTTCTAAGCTGTCTTTTACACCCTGTATAATTTAAATATGGAATCTCCTTGCCACTGACCTCAAATCCTATTGTCTTCATTAAAAAAAAGAAGAAGCGCGAAATTTTGGTCAAATTTGTTTTTATCAAATACTTTCAACAATACAAGTCTTTCAATCGATACTTCGGGGAAGAAAGGTCGTAAAAGCCATTTTGGCCAAAATGAGTTAATAATGCAGTTTTGTTCAGAATTTCAAGCTCTATCGATCTGTATATTTAAAAAATCGATATTCGCAAAAATGATGGCTTTTGCTACAAAAATTTTTAGAATGAAATGGCTTTTACTTCCAGGGTTTTCAGTCTAAACTACATTTTTTTAATAATATTGGTGTATGTGTCTACTTACCCAAGGAGCACAACTATATCTAAATATGGGTTATATAATATCTAATAGAGTTAAATTCGATTGTCTATCATAAGAGTTAATCTTCCCCCAAGATATCACCTAGAAAGCTAGTAGGAAACAGTTCAGTAAAAGTGGGCACAACTTTGTTAATAACTCTTAGGATAGAGTTAAGAAACGGCCTATAGGTAGTGATAAGAGTGAATTCTTCACTTTGTCCTAAAGTTAGTGTCTTAGAATGCTACAAGACTGTTTTAAGAGCAGGAACTAGCCCTCCAGAAAGCTTATAGATATTATTAAGTTTGTGATAACTTCCCTTAATAGTGTTATTTTAAAACCAAATTATCTAAAGCATTATAACGATTAGATGAATTTATTTTAATAGTATTATTTTTAAGTATAGTTTATATTATCAACGTTTAATTGCAAATGGCGAAATTAGATAAAGTATTATATCTTTACCATTTCATTAATATGTAATATTTTTAGGCGCGTATGGACCTGCGGTTTTAACTACGTCGTGAAAGTAGATGAAAAACCTTCTAAATAACAGATGCGCTTGCGTTTTTATAAATATTTCAATAATAAACATTATTACTTAAATAATATACGTGACAGGTTTTTTGTTTTTATTATTTGAAGAAAGGTTAATTTAATAAGAAATCTCATAAAGTAAATCATTACAACCCGTGCTCCCTCTTTTCTGCTGATTTTCAAATCAAATATTTTTTGAAAACCTAGCATATTATTTGACGTCAATATTACAGCCCCCATCACGGTTTAAAAATGGCGATAAGAGTAAATAGCTTATTTTAGAACAACGATTAGAGCTATAATACTATACCTTAATCTATAGATAAGCTTTAGAGTATGAATAGATTGATTATTCTTAAAAATAGTGTAAGATCTTAAAAAGCTCTAGTGGTTATCTATAAAAAGAGCTGTTTGTAAACGATATTATCTTTTCATAGTCTTACTAAACCTTTTTCAGAGATTATTTTGTGATATTAAAAGTGGAGAGTTTAATGCAAAATAAGCAAATACTTAGGTATAAGATCAAAAAACGTAAGAGAATGTAAAAACTATTTGTTACCTAATCACTAATCCCTCCCGCGTGTACCCCCCCTCCCCTGCAAGTCAGCCAATCTCAGCGGTTGACTGATAGCAACATTAGCAACTCAGTCGACGCTTGTTGCTGATGCGTGAGAGACTGACTTATCTATTAATACTGGCATCGATCTTTTCGAACGACAACGAAACGAATAGTTGTGAATACGGGCTCTGTTCTTAAATTCTGGTGCCCGGATATTTGAATTTCTGGTCTAGCTCAAGGAAGCCCTTTAAACAATTACGTAGATGTTTAATATTCACCTTTTACAAATGCTCGAGCTGGAGAATCGCAAACTATAGTTCTAATATTTACATTCAGGCAAAAATTATTAATTTTTATTGGCTCATGAATAATATCCAACGTTTCAGCAACAAAAGGTGTTAAAAACTCATTTACATCAGACGGTTTGCCGTTTCCACAATATATACCGACTATCAAAACAGGAACTGATGGCATTTTATTAATCTTTATTAAAATTGGCCAAAATTCAACTTTTGAGCTTTTACACGTAGGGAGCCCGTCAATATTTACATCAATATCAAGAGAAGTGTTTTCTGATAAATTTTGGAAAGGTTTTCAAGATTATTCCTCAATCCATGGTGCCAATATTAACCATTGCCCATTTTTTGTATTTTTATACTTCTTGCACTCTGCAGCAATGTTCTTACATCTTTCGGTACCGTGCCAGGTTCGAATTTATTAATTATAAGCAACAAATCATTCATAGCTCTTTGAGTAATTTCATGATTAACAGACCATTCACGCAAGTTCAATCTCATATCATATGCACGTTCTTTACGGTTGACGTTTTCATCTTCCGAGTCCGTCGAGGACGTCGAGGTATCGCCACTAACGTCACTTTCAATTAAAGCTTCAGTGCTAAAATGTTGCTGTACCGTAGCAGCAGGTGAAAAGGATATAGAAGATTGTTGTGTTTGAGGTACACTGCCCGAAGTGGAGGGTCCATCTGGATTATTGACTTCTGCTCCGCAATGAAAGCTTGGCGGGAACTCCACAAGATTATTTTTTAAGATTCGCTGCACTTTTCTGCGAAATCCACCAGATCTTTTAATATTTTTTACTTTGTCCATCTTGCATAATAGCACTAAATTACTGTTTTATTATATATACTATTAATGCACTTAATCTATTGCTTTTTTATGAAAAAGCCACTGCAGACGCACTTTTCGTGTTAATAAATAGAACATTACCCTAAAAATTACCTACTGAAGTATTATATCTAGAACTGACTAGAAACACTTATTTTTTAGAGCATTATTAGACTTCAAAGAATATTTTTAGAATATGTTATCTAAAGATATACCACTTATCTACAGAAGGTCTTAAAATAATAGACTTTAAGGGTTACTCTATAGACAATTCACTCTATTTTAAGTGAATTGGTATAAAGGAGGTTTTAATATTTTGACTTGAGGCAATTTACCCTATTAGAACATTTATATTTTCCTAAGACTATCTATAGAGTGCTGTTATCTTAATAAATACCATGTATAAACCTTTTATAGATAGAAAAGGTTTAAAGGCTCTAAAATGTGCTCCTTGGGTAGTTTCTCCTTTGATTAAGTAAAGGACGTATAAGCCAGCAATTTCAACACACCAGGTCGTAACTCACAACATCATTGTAATCTCGCTTTTACAACCCTCTGAATAAACTTAATTGAACAGAATGTGACTTTTACACTATTCATTTGCTTTCATTTATAAACAGAAGTGCGAGTTACGTTCCGGTTATTTGATTGTTGTAATTGTTTTATTAAGAATCTCCTTTGGTTTTTGTGAAAAGGTATAGTTTCCTTTTGATAACTTAAGATAGTTTGAGTGAGTATAGCTCACTTTAACACAAATTTAAAATGAATAGTTTTGAAAGAGATATATTTTCCTCGCATTCGCATTTTTTTAGCGGTACATGTTGTTGCCTGCTGCTGTTTTATTATCTGTTAGTCAATTTTTTGATTACGAAAATGAATAGAAAGAAGAAGAAGCTAGAATCTTTGCAGAAAAGGAAAAATGTAGTACAGTCATTGGAACAACGCCACCGACGATATCCTCAAACATAAGTTTAATTAAAAATATAATATAATAAACCGTAATATACCATATCATATAATATCATAATAAACAGTAAGTTCCTGACTACTTAAATAATCATGATTTTGTGGAATATTTATAATAGGTGCTATAATAACATTACAAAAGAAAGAAGAGAATCACTGTTCACTTTCTTTTGGAGCATAAACTATCAACGTTGTAGAGACTGGCTCATTATCTATTCTTGTAAGAAAGATATAAGCCAGAAAGAGAACCGATTCTCCTGTCAGTCATAGAAGTATAACTTACATATAACTTTTGTTTCTTACGTTTTTGATTTGCTACTAAATGCCTATACATTGAATTGAACATAATATCTCTATGGCGCAATAATCAGATATATGGGTGACGTGTTTAATTTACTTTTACAGCTACTATGGGGAAGCCAAAACTAACTTGAGAAGAAATTTTGGAGCGAGACAAGCTTAGACAGCGAATGATCGTGATCTATACACATTTTTTATTTAAACATGGCATAATCCATGCACATGCCATGTTGAAAGACTTAGGTACTGTGGTAGAGTTGACTCCTGTACTGACACGCCTGTACCATCTCTCCCTCAAGACAAAAACCGTACTTAAGTCCTAGAAGCTCGCTAACGTGTAACCAGTGCCCAAAAAGGGTAGCCTTTCAGACCCCTTTAATTATCAACCTATCGCTATCTCCTATAGCTGACATTCTGAGTGAATGGTCGATCCAAGTAGTTATCGATAGCTGCTCCTCGACCTGATGGCTATTGATGCCGGAGTGTCTCAGGGGTCCGTTCTCTCTGCGACCCTTTTTCCTGCTGTGTGGATGAAATTGTCTCAGAGAGGAGAGCACTAGTAGAGCGAATAAACTCAACCTTAAGTCTTGTCTCCCAATGGGGTGACAAAAATCTGATTCGTTTGAACGCCACCAAAATACAGGCATGTCTGTTCTCTGCTCAACGGAGTCCGTTTAATCTGACTCCTACTTTCCGAGGTACATCTGTTCCTACTACCAGTGAGCTTCAGTGGCTGCCAGTGAGCCAGTGAGTTTCTTGGCATGAAATTATCTATCAATTTCAACTTCGCCACCTCCATAAAGTCCAGAGCCCAAATCGCGGCCAAAAAGATGGGCATCCTTAGATAAGGTTAAGCGGTACTTCACGCCCGATCAACTCCTGTCCCTTTATAAGGCACAAGTACCATGGTTTTTGGAGTATTACCTTTGGGATGATTTAGCCAAATACCAAATAGACGCATTGGACTCGGTGGATCGCAGAGCCAGAAGATTCATCTGTGATTAAAAGCTGGTTGCAAATAAACTACAAAGCCTAGCTCATAAACGCAAAGTACTTTGCCTATGTATTTTTTACAAAATTTACTTTGGAGAGTGTGCACAAGAGCTCCGTGAGGTAATTCTTCTATCGGATTTCCAGATACTGCAGTACAGGGTAACATATACTTACCTTGTCGAGATGCCGCGGATCCGCACTGAGCGCTTTTCATCATCTTTTATATTGCGCACTGCAAAG
This sequence comes from Aproaerema taeniolella, assembly GCA_949987775.1. Lineage (NCBI taxonomy): Eukaryota > Metazoa > Arthropoda > Insecta > Lepidoptera > Gelechiidae > Aproaerema > Aproaerema taeniolella. Next base: position 15,571,376 of record OX465265.1, on the reverse strand, counting down.
GAATGGAATTCCCTAACTGTTTCTGTATTTCCGAGCTCATATAACCTTTAAAGTTCGAGTGAATCTCTTAAAAGTTCGAATGAATAGGCATTTTCGGGGTGAAGTTGCTACATCCTCAACCGCATCTTCACCTTTGTGCTAGATTGTGGCCAAGAGCAATCCCTTAATAAATCTTTGCGCGCTTCTTAACTAAAAATAAAATCTTTATTATACATAATTTAATAGAAGTAGGTACGTTTAATTAGTCCAGTGTTTTCTTGTAGTCAAAATTATAAATGTAAAAAACTTTATATGATGATAAAATAAATCTAAGATAGGACAGCATTTTTCTCATTCTTGTCGCTGTTAATTTAATTTCTTGACGGCCATATCTTTGATCCTTAATAAATCCCAAATAAAAAGTTGTTTGAGGGCTAAATACATATATTTGTGTAATTTTAAGTTTTTTCTAAGTTTTTTGCCTATACGAAGAAAAATATGAAAAAAAAAATATCGTGCCTGTAATTATATGGAGAACACCTTGCCGCGAAAATGACCGATTTATAACAAACATTTGTTGAAAGTCACTATATTTACAATTTGCTTTTATTTTTATTAAAAAATAATTAAATAAAACCTAAAATATTACAGTTATATGAATAAACTAGCTGGTGCCCGCGACTTCGTTCGCGTTGAAGTATTGAATAACGGCCCAGTAGTTTCCGAGATTCAATTTTCTGCCTACCCCCTTAGTCTATTGGCGTGATTATTTCTATCCTTCTTTACCTTCCAAGTAATGTTGAGTCAAATAAAAAAAAGTCCCATTAAAATCGGTTAAGTAGATTCTGAGATTCAATTTCCTGCCTGCCCCCTAAGTTCATCGGCGTGATTATTTATATCCCAGTTTACTCTCCAGGTGATACTGAGTCAAATAAAAAAAGTCCCGTCAAAATCGGTCCAGTAGATTCTGAGATTAGCCCGGACAAACAGACAGACAGACAGACAGACAGACAGACAGACAAAAATTTTAAAAATTGTTGTTTTGGCTTCTATTACGGTAATTAAGACCCCCTGTAACAATTTTTCATAAAAATCTTCAATGTACAGAAATCGATCTTTTACAGTCTTATTATATGTATAGATATAGATAACAAAAATGCAATGTTTACATTTATAAATTATGTCTAAATATAATGTTTTACGACATTCTAAAATCACATTAAGGGTTTTTACGCCCGAATTCACACCATAACACATCCGTAATGTCGAACGTAAAGGACGTCAGAAATTTTGGGGCGTAACTCAAACCTAACTTTTAAATCGCAAGGATATTTTAAATTTGTTCTTTATGTAGCTAAAGAATATCACAACCTAAGGATATTTCACTTTATAAAATTACAATGGCTATAAAAACCAAAAAGATATGTGGATTTTTAAAAAAAAATATTTGTTTTTTGCCTCTCCTGTAAAATGGCATTTTGGCTTTTACGACCTTTCTTCCCCGAAGTATCGCAATGTTCCTCACGGGTGTTATAAAGCGCTATGTAGCACTCGGGAGAAAGTCCGATTCCTCCCTTGATGAACAATGAACTGTTCCTTTAATATTTGTTATGTTCTCTTCTTTTTCCAATAGGTTTCACCCTACTATAATTTTTTAAAGGCTTCAGCCCTAGTCTACAAGTAATCAGTAATAATACAAATAAGGAATGTTATTGTTTATTTAGAAATGGGCTCAATCGATAGTACTGAGGGTAAATAAGTGTATAGTATGGTTTAAAATTAACTTCAATGGATTAAGATCGGTTTTTTGAAAAAATAAAAAAAAAAAACCTTTTAGCATGCCCACCCGTCGGTATTTTAAATTACCTATCGATATCGAATGTGAACAATAGTACAGCTAAATGAATCCCAATGTATATAAAAAAAATCTTTATCAAATAGTAGATAGATACATACTTTATCATACATAGTTTAGATCTAGAAAAAACAAACAATACGAATACACATGTTGAAAAAGAACCTCCTAGCTTTATTGAAAATCCTGAACGAGTATGTATCACTAAATGAAATCATTTTTTTTCTTTTTTTTGGGGGGTGGCGGCTTTTTTTTCCTAAACGTAGACACCACTCGGGTGCACCCCCCGAGCGCTACCCGCATTCCTCGCGTGCCTGGTGTAGAAGTAATGTCTACGTTTAGGCAAAAAATGAACTATTCCCATTGGAAAAATATCAAAAAAAAATTTTTTTTTCATAAATGTGTTCTTTGAGTGATACTGGTTCAGAATTTTGAATATAGGAAGTTCTTTTTAAGAACCTCCTATATTCAAAATTAATAAAAAAAAAATATAAAAATGTACCTTTTATTTTAGGATCAGCACTGGAAAACGTCATTCAAAGGTGTAAGTATGAATTTATCAAGGGGTGAATGTACTGTTAGTATTCTTTTTACTGTATGAAGCCACTTTTGGCTTTTTGGATTCTAACTGATTGGCGAGAACACAAATACATTAACACTGCATGACCGGGTACTTGCTTTTATGTAGCAGCACCAGAATGAAGTAGCATAAACAAGTAGAGAGTAACTTGTACTGTGCCAGTGAATGAAAGTTTTGACTGACTAGACTGTAGATTTTACTAACTCAGCTTAAAATTATGTTGAATAGCTGACCTGTGCCACATGTTCCCATTGACAATTACGACGCTTCTCTTCTGACAGAGATTGTTACGATGAAACTGGAGATAAATGACACGACTTGGAGACTTTGTGTGGAAATGATGGCGACAGGAATTTTTACTAACTTTGATGCCTTGTGACAATGGTTTTGACAGGTTGACCCATTGGGTGCAGGAGAATTTAGAGATTCTATATTTAGTCTCATAATAACCTTTATAATATTTTAATAATGAATAACGCTTATAGGGCTACTGATATTTTACAGTAACAACTAAACGCATAACTGTTATCGCATAATTTTATTAACATAACCATAAGTAGCATAAAGATAACTTGCATAATGTTCTAAGGCATAGATTGAGAAAAGCATAACGACACCTTAGCATAATGATCATCGGCATACACATCAAACGAGATGAAAATTACTCCTAACCTATTATGACAACTATAAATGCAACATCTGCTTGACAATAAAACAAAATGACGATCACACTCATGAATTGTTATCCAAATAGGTGAAGAAACACAATCACGAGTTTAAATGCACTACGAGAAAAAGTTATGAAAACTGAAAAATTTTAGTACGTAGGTAACCCATATAAAAGAAATATGTTCGCGGCTTATGGGTGGGCCAAATCTAATTTCGCCGCTTATGGTCACAACTCAACGCTCAATTTTCTTTTAACTAATGCCATGTGTTGTTATGGAAAATGTATATTAGAAAAATTTAAAAAATGCGTAGACTATTATGAGTCATCAATAGTCAAATTGAATATAGAACGATAGACCGTTATGCTAAAAATGATAATGCCAAAAAACGATTATGCAAAAGTTTCAGTATGATAGTATGAATTATGCTATTCATTATGCCAAAGTAAATAAAGAAGAAAAAATAATGCGATTAAAATGTAACCTACACCATAACTGTTTTTGATTTACCAGAAGCTTCGTAATCTTAAGGTGCGTGGTGTTGTGACGGCGACTTACGAAGGATATGAAGGACTTGTTATAGTGACCGACGTCAAGACTAAACAAGGAAAAGTCCTTGTAGGTTAAAGATAAAGAACCTACTGACGATCAGTGACGAGGCTGTGCAGGTTGGATGTCCCTTGAGTATTTGGTTTCCAAAACTGAAAGGGAAGATGTTGCGGATTCCTTCATGCATAGCCATAGTTTTTGACTAAGTATATTTGGTAAACGACTGAACAAAAAACAATTCGACAGGACATTTGAGCAGCAGATTAATGTTTGAAATTAAAAGTTCTAAGAAACTGACCCTTATCCTTACTCAGGACGCAACAATAACTAAAATTTTGGCTACAAGCAGTACGTTACTATATTAATATAATTAATTTGTCATTCCAGGATAATTGTATCAGAAACAGAGTGTTATTAGTTAAAGTAGCTCTGTCGACGGTGACGTACTTTATATTCTTGGTTTTACGTCAGGGCAATATGTGTTTTGGAAGAGATAGAGAGAAAAAGATAAACACAATGTGCTTTGGTATGTGCCTTTTACTTATTGTTACTTATTCTTGACTTTTTAATTAATAACAATTAATAACAGGTTAAAAATAACAGGTTTTTTAAAGCTGTCTAGGATGGAAGTACTTTGGCCACATATTTTGAATAAGGTGTAGAGTTGTGAAGTTATGACTAGTAGAGTTAGGGTAGAAATTAGAAGATTGGCTCTAATGTAAGCCATATTTCTGGTCTCATCTTGATAAAATTTATTTATCATTGGGTTTTACTTTTTATTAGGAAATGCGTCTACTTCTTCGTTGGTGTGGCTAGGAATAGGGGTTTTATTCATTTTAATAAACCCAAACTTTAACCAAACAATGCGAAGAGTGGACTGGACGACTATTTCAAATTTTACAATGCTCACCCTGTTAAATTCGGTAAGCGACATTAAATTTTTTGAGGTTACTGAGGACATTTTTTTTCAATTCATAATAAGAAGCTGCTAACTTATCTATCAAGTGATATTCAAGGCAAGCTATTAAGTTCCTCCAAACATTATCTATCATTAAAATGTATGTTTCCTCTCAAACACATTGGCCTATGCTTTCTCTCCCACGCCACTCACCTAATTCACGATATTTTTATTCAACGTTGAGCAAATGACAGTGAGAAATCCGTACATGAGCCCGAAAATTGGAATTAAGTGATAAAAGCCCGAACTTAGATTACAAGACTCGTTCTACACACTTGGTGTAATATACAGCTTAAAACACTGAACACTGAAACACTGGAATTAAAATTATGAATTATTTTCTAGTGGATTTTTTTTTAATATTTTCTATTTTCCATTTAAATTTTTTATTATTAATTTAATAGAATACACTCCACTTTCATTCAACAATCATAACACCGTAAAACACGAAAACCAGCAATATACATCGCACTCCGATAGCAGCGCGGCGCGGGGGGATCATTGCGTAATACCAAAGTAGGTAAATAATAAAAACTCCTTAACATGACGTTTCCGGAAAAAAACAATTACTTACACAAGCTGATGATAGTTTTGGGTAGCTTCCACCTTTTAAGTATTTGCTAAGTTGTCCTTTACACCCTGTATAATCAACTGGGTTCCATGGATGGGAAACTAGAACTTACTTTTTTTTTATTTCAGATATTTGACCAAATGAATGTACCTGAGGCTTACGAAGATTACAGCACGGTAATGTGGGTAAGCGATTAATCAAGTGGCCATATTACCATCCATGATTGTGACGTAGGTTGATGACTACTTGCTCGGGTGGAACACGGCTATGAAGTTTTTGAGATCTTGGAATTATCACGTTGCGCGATTGTTAATCGCGCGACGCGATAATTCTGAAATCTCAGTAATCTTGCACACCATGTGTGCATTTGACGCGCGAAGACTTAATGAGTGCGAGTGTATTCTCGCTTCAATAATTTTTATTTTAACACGTTCCCTTGGGAATTTTTGAAATTAAATAAGTAAATAATGATGACACCCTTTTTTGAATTCAAAATGGCGGATATTCATTTTATGAAGAACTAGCCTTTTTCCGCGGCTTCACTCGCGCAAAGAACTATTTTTGTCACCCATTTCATCCTCTAATATTAGGTCAGCCAGTCAGTCAGTCACCTGTCAGTTTCTTCCTTTATACAGGTTGAAAAAGAACCTCCGAGCTTTATTGAAAATCCTGAACCAGTATCACTCACTGAACACTTTTTTTTCTTTGTTTTTTTTGGGGAGGGGGGGGATTTTTTTTTCCTAAACGTAGACACCACTCGGGCGCACCCCCCGAGCGCTACCCGCACCCCTCGCGTGCCTGGTGTATGAGTAATGTCTACGTTTAGGCAAAAAATGAACTATTCCCATTTTAAAAATATTAAAAAAAATTTTTTTTCATAAATGTGTATTTTCAGTGATACTGGTTCAGGATTTTGAATATAGCAAGGAGGTTCTTTGTCACCCAGTATATTTAGTATATTTAGATGGATGTCTTTGATTTGTAACGTTTAAACTATTTTTAGAACCCAAAAAAATTTATTTGCTACTCGTTTTATAAAATATACTAGTATTTTCCCGCGGCTTCGCTCGCGCAAAGATCTCTTTTAGTCACCCTATTCTTGACCCTTTAGCAGAGGATTTTCGAAAAATCGCGAAACAGGTGTCCGTTTATTTGCTTCAAGGCATATCTTGACGAAGTTTCGAGTCAAAATGACAAAAAACTTCGAACCCCCGTTTCACCCCCTTGGAGGGTAAGTTTCGAAAAATCCTTTCCTAATACTCCCCTGGACTTCATAAGAAGCCTACGTACCAAATTTTGAATCTCTAGCTCTAGACCCAGCAGTTTAGGCTGTGTGTTGATATGTCAGTCAGTTACCAGTCAGTTTCTTTTTTAATATATTTAAGAAGAATTAGCCAAATCATTAGTCATTATTTTAGCAGCCCATTCTTTTCTTTTTAGCAGCCCTTTCATGATTTCGACTGCCTCGTTTAATGTATAAATTTTCTACCTCTTGCTACCATTTTCTAGCACCCACTTTTAGATTTTTATGAAGCTGCAGTTTTGTCGCCGCGAAAGATAATTTTTTTCAGTGACAGTTTTTTTTTGCAGCTTCGTACATTTTTTTTGCAGCAATTATTAAATACAAAAACGCAAGTCTTAAAGATCGCAAGCCACCGTATCCTGTAATGCGACCACAGAAACAGTACATAATTTGATCAGAAGACCTACTAGCAGTAGTATGTAACGGTCCCTAAAAAAGAGAAATTATCAAAGTATCTTTACTTCAGCTGGTTTAAAATGTGTTTGACCACATTCCATGGTCTTCCCATTATATCGAACAAATCTGTTGAATACGACAATTGCTTAACCACATGGGGTAACCTGGAGAAAATACCTATACATTAACAAAAAACAAAAATAGGTTACGGTGGGTTGCCATTTTTGACTTGAATTCTAGTATCTACAATGCCGTAATAAATAACATACTACAATAAATTATGGTAACCGGTAACCTTTTTCGTTGCTTAAATATTGTCTTTTTTGTTTTTTTTATTATAAGATGGGCTAACTCTTGACCTCAATCTTGACCATAAGGTCAAAGATGAGGTCGACGATGGAGCGAGTTAACCCAGAAAATGCCTATAAAGGCACTGGTACTCCCACGCACCGACGGAACACACCAAGCTGTTTGGCGTCGGACTTCGGTAGGAGGGTGGTCGCGAACCAGATGGACCTTTACAGAGCCTACCACACCGCATGAGACCATAGGACGACACCTCAGATTCAGAAAAAAATGAAGTGTCGTTGCCTGGGATGGATTACTAGGAGGCATGTCTCATTTGTGTTTCCTTAGTCGCCTATTACGACACCCACGGAAAGAGATGGGGTGGTGTTATTCTCAACCGGTCACCACACGGTTAAAATCGGTCTGCAGCCGATAGTACTGCTATTTAATTCTGCAACTTTAGAACCTTAATAAATATATTTCCTTATTTTTTATATTTTTATGGACTTCAATCGATATCCAATACGACAAAAAATTTTTAAGTTTTACAATTATTTTTTTCAGACGAGTTCTTATCTCTCCGCTATGTTGAACGGAATTTCGATCTGGTCTATATTTAAGGATGTGTTGGAAGTCGCCCCCAAGCAGCGGCTTATGTTTTCCATTGGAACTAACATTGGAGGTAATATTTTTAAACATTCATGTCATAATCTTTTAATTACACACAAAATTACTAAACTTTTTACCTTAACCCGTCACGCGCTTGTTCACGCCTAGTGTGCAAAAAGTGCGCAAAGGTTTAATCTAAATACAAAGTGCGCAAAGGTGAACTTTGGCAAAGCGCAATCTCTTTCATGCAACCCTTTTTTCTAGGCATACCTACTTATATTCTTCATTTTTATCATACTACTAGCTGTCCGCCCGCGACTTCGAAAAAATTCCTGTCAAAATCCGGCCCGAGTCCCACCCGGAGCAAAGGTCCCCATCACACTCGCAGCGTTACCGCGTTGGATCGCGATGGAGAGTCTTTGGAATCCAAATTAATTATCATTCGAATAAGGAATCCACGTAAAACACAAATTAACATATGGGTGTCCCAAAAACTTGATGTAAGCGGAAGGTTGAAAGTAGAGCACCTCTAGGGGCACCGTTTTATTTCAGGAAACTCACTCGGGCCACATTGTTGGCTATAACAAAGTAAATAATTGAGATAACGGCGTGAAAAACACCGAAATCGGGTTGCAATACTTCATACAGTTCGGCTAAATTATTTGACATTTTCAAAAATACGCCCAGCCCTTATGCAACAAAAATTTCTGGAAGCAAACAAAATCTACGTGGGCCCTATGTCCATTACAGATAACGTCGTAAAAGATGCTATCGTTTGATATCCAGATAAAAAGAACTGTTTGGTTTGTTACAGGTTCTGCAACACTGCTGGGCACCCCGACCGCGATTGCCTGTGCAAATTTTGCTGCTCAGCAGGGTTACAAAATTGGTTACTTTAGATATCTTTTTATAGCACTGCCTCTCGCTTTTATTCAACTTATTATTCAATCTTTTTTTTAACTCAATTTATTCAATTTATATTTTTAACATTGCATATTTTAAAAAGATTTCTTATTATAGATTACAGAAAAAGGATTGTATAATAAGTTAAACATATTAAAACATACTGTAAATTGTTTTAAGAAGATTGTTATTTTATTTTCTTGTATAAGCAGATTGTAATTTTTTGTTTCCTTACTGTGATGGTACCGCGAATGTTTATGCGAAAAAAAGTTTATACGAAAAAAAATTTGAGCTGTCAATTTTATGCGAGTAAATATAGAACCGATCTGTAATCTTCAGGTGCTTTCCAAATTACATAAATTTTGAATTTTTTTGGGAACTTGGATTTTCAGTCTATAATCATTTATACCCTTCTATAAGTATTTCAGGTAGTAGAGCCAAAGCTGTACATAACCCGGAAATTCTAGTTATGTTCTGTTATTGTTTTTTTTCCCTAAAAGCACTTGGTCCAACTAAGTAGCAGTTATTCCACACGCATTTGTCTAATACGTAGTTAGTCCAAGTACAGTGAAATAAAAATAAGTATTTATTCCATTATATTTAAGATTTCATTTATTCGTTAGTTTACAAGAGACCTAATATAGTACGAGGGCTTAGTTTATGAACGGACATTGTTACACACAGCGCTATTTATTGGATTTGCACCGTACTAAGATCGCTAACTTGGTTTGTAATACATATTTAGTTCACCATGGAACCAATAGATGGCTTGTATAAAGAACGCTGTAAACGAACATAGTTAATAAAGCGCCCTGTAAACGCGTTTATAACGGCTTTATAAGCTCTGTAACGGGGTCTGTCAGCCTCTTTCCGCTGCCAACCACCGAAAAATAAAGACTCTTAACCTATATATGCCCAAATTTTTTTTTTGTCTCCGATTTTTACAAATTTTTGATATGTTGCTACAAAATGACCATAATTAACAGTGTCGTTTTTATTTTTCAGAAATATTGACTGAAAATTGGTTTTTTTCAGTGGGTCGAAAACGACTCCATGGGCAAATAAGGTCCCTAAAATTCAAAGTTTAGAAATAGAACAAAATTAAGCAATTCAGCTTTATTGAAATGAATTAAACCACAAATTAGGCATGAAACCCAATGAAACATTTGTCATGAAGGTTGACACCACATTTTTGACACATTTTTACTGTTTTATTTTTACACAATGCACATCTTTTTCTCGTTTGACCAGTGATGATCATGTGCTGAGCGCTGTGTGTTCTAATGGTACGTGGTATATTGAATACCATTTTCTGCGCTTCAGGTCCAGGATGTATTTTGGCAGATCCATACTTCTGCAGTAAAGTTCTTGCAATAGATCGTCGGAATTCTAATGTGTCGACATTTGCTCCCCAAGACCTGGCTAATAAAGCACAGTTATTGACAGCTACATCAATCAGCCACATCCATATAGGTACATACCATTTCTTTCCTCTGATAGAAATGCGGTAAACGCCAACATTAGCGTCTAATCTGTCCACACCGCCCATGAACCTGTTGTATTGATGAACTACATTGGGTTGGTCAATATCAATCTTTTTATGTTCAGCAACAGAATATCTTTGCGCTTTTTGAACTGGATGGACTCCAAACTCATTAGACAGAGTAGCTACGCTAAACTCAATCGGAGAGCTGTCTTTTTATAATGTGGTAACAGCTCGTGGGGGGGGGGGGGGGTGGTACCCATTGTTCAGAATTTTGTGGCAAATCTTGTTTTATCCAGTTACGTTGCCTTGCTGTGGATTTCCGGCTAGTAGATGATACTGCTGCGTGAGTTATGGTACCTCTGGAACCTCGGTTTGACAAAGAAGCCCCCCCGCGAGAAGATGGTGTTATACGAGGATTGATGTTGTTTGATGAAAGGGCCCCACGAGAAGTTGATGCGATACTATTGGTCGACTGTACTGCTCTCCGCGATCTTTTTGCAACTGCTGTTGAAGATGATGATGAGATGGTATCAATACATTTATATCGTCAATAGACTCGTCATTTATAGTACCATTTAATTCATCATCATCACGTTGATGAACTATAATCTCCGCTGGGGCTAGTAGCTGATGTCTATTCAAACGATCGATATCGTTGCAGTCTTCATCATCTGAATCGCCATCGGATAAGGCACCATCACCTGGCAGGTCTACATAAACATCAATATCATTGACATCTTCATCAAGGAGTAACTCAAGAGCTTCAGCGATTTCATGAGTCTTTAGAATACGTCGAGACCTGGAAACCGACAAAAATAAGCCTAAGTCAGTGTATTTGCCCACGGGGTCGTTATCGACCCAATGAAATGTAGGTACGTATTTTATTTAGAAAATCTAAATTGATTGCCAATAAAAGTAATTATATCATAAAAGAAGGGATTCATTTTTCATATTTGATAAACAAAACTATAATATAAATGAATAAAAAAAAGTTACTCACATTTTTGTCCGCGCGTGTGTCACTTTTACGACAAAAACAAATAACCGATTTTTGTACATACAGTGAATACGAGCGTCTTATCAAGTTAACAGGTCACTAATGTGCATTCCATTACAAAGTAATGAGTCTTATAAATGAAAAAACGAGGGTAGTTTTGTTTATTTTACCACGATTCTCACAGAATCATTCATAACATATACCCACCTATTTTGGGTCGTTTTCGACCCGCTGGGCATATATAGGTTAATTCAATCCAACATTTTCATTTCTCGGGTCCGCTAGACATTCTAGTTCTGACTTTGGTTGGGCGCGGACCTTCTGCAAGAAACTTATTGTTAGGTACCTGTAAAATATTTAATTGTTGTAATTTAAAAAATACTGATTGTGTACTTCTAATAAAGTAATTCGGGTGTTTCCCGTTCCTTTGATCGGTCGACCGGTCTGTCGGTTCAGGGAACTGTAAAAATTATTTTTATAGCACCCAGACTTCAAGACAAGTGTTTTTAGAAGTACAGAACCTGGTTGTGCAGGGGGTCGTTTTTTTCCTTTCAGGGAGTAATGACCAAGATGCTAAAATGAACAAGGTGCTGAATGACCAATATCTAAAAGACCAATTATACATATCGTCCATGTTAGCAAAGTGTTAAAATGCCCATGGTGCTGAAATGTCTATAGTTCTAAAATTACTAATATTTAAATGACGAATTATTATAATTTTTCGTCTTACGTCATCATGACACCAAATTTAAAAGCGAAATTACTCGGAAATTAGATGTCCTACGCCATCGGTATCTTCGGAGAAGTGAAAGGGCTCGAGGGAATCTACTTGCCTGAACTGTCGAAAACTCAAAACTTTGCGCATGAATAAACAAAAAGTCACAAAACTTCACAAAAGGTCACTTGACCACCAACGACTATTTTGGTAATGGACATTTTGGTTGGAGTGTGGATTTAAAAAAAAATTTGGCCTAAAAATATTCCCTTTAATGGTACTCAAAGTTATATTAGGTATGCAAAATTAAAATAATATTATTCTTACTTTTAACAAATGAACGAATGCGACCTTCTATAACTTAGTTTTAACTGAGCCCTCGCCCAAGCGTGACAGGGTCGCGGGGCGAGACGAAAAAAAACAGAAAAAAAAACAGTAAAGTATCAAGTCTTAAACGGTAGGTGTATGCCTATAGAATCACCAGTTTCAGGGATCGTATCTAATTTGTTTAAAACTCTTCCATTACAAGTTACAACACATAGCTCAAATGGACGGATCCGGCTAAAATTTGGCATGTATGTTCCTTGGGGCATGTAGGGGAGCATTAAGAGAGGATTTAAGAACAATAGTTTTTAGATATGTATTTCACTTTTAAGTTTGTCTCAAAATGACGTCACTGACATGAGAACGACGTCATTAAAACAATCTTATAATAATTATCAAATAAAGTTGACGTCATTGAGTAAATAATAGTGACGTCAGTAAACAGTGTCGTCATTGGGTAAATAATAGTGACGTCAGTAAATAGTGACGTCATTGGGTTATAATAGTGAGAATGACATTATACGGACCACGTTTTAGCTCTATAGACATTTCAGCACTATGGAAATTTCAGCACCTTGGTCATTTTAGCATCTTAGTCATTACTCCCCGAAAGGCTTTTTTTCAGTGTTTTGCTAGTAACTCGCAATCGGTTTACCTTAACATTACTTCTAAGTATGAACTAAATCCTTTTAAATTTCCTAAAAAGTCTTACTTTTAATTTCTAAAAATGAATGATTTTAAAGTTATACCCTGTCCAAGTATTGATAAAATTTGAGTTACATAATAGAGAAAGATTAACACAAAATCTCCCGAAAGACATGGCGTTTATATGAAATTTGGCAGGTAGAAAGTCCTTTAAATTAAGTTAACGACGGGAAATATCTACTGAAAACGCTTTTCCCGAAATTCTCGAAGAAACACGAGAAAATTTATTAAAAAATAGAAGCGAAAGACCACTCATTTCTTAAGCACGATATTTCAAAAACTAATTAAACTATAAAGCTAAAATTTCTCAGGCATGTTGAAGTTTCATACAAACTTTTAATGACCTAGATACCCCCTAATTCGACCTATCCGCAAAACGAGTTATCAGGCTATCGTCTCCTTAGTACTAACTGCGTATTTGCAAAATCTCACCTTTACAAGTTCAGTAGTTTTCGTGATTTCGCTATGTGAATATTAACTATTTTTCACTTTTCTATATATGAATATTAGCTATTTTTCACTTTTTACTTTTCTATTTTTTACTTTTCTACTTCTTACGGTTCCCATACGAATTTTGCCAAATCTCCCCTGTTACCCCTAGTGGTGCCTAAAATCGATAGGCCTTACTGGAAAATGTTCAGGGGACCTCCCTCTACACAATCCTGAAACTTTAGGAACTACACGATCGATAACTCCTCATTTTTCCTTGTTTTGGCGGGCTATATAACCTAAGTTATGATAACAAATAGTGCAACTTTCGGCAATTCTTATTAAATAAAATAAAAAAATCTTTAAAAAAAAAATTCGCCAAATGGGGTATCATTGGCTAGAACATAAGCCAATGAACCTAGCTACTTGACCTAATCGTTTGGCACACGCTGTTCCTAACACCGTGTATAATAATCCTATACATATTATATTATATTGACTGTACTGCTCAACTATAATTTCCGTAATTTGTGAAAAAAGTATAATAAGTTCCAATGAATGGATTTTCGTGAAACTTTTTTATTACACTGTTGGAGGTGTAAATAATAAAGCTTACTCCTCAAAATTTGCTTATCTTAATTATACCTGGTATTTAGGAATTCCCATACAAAAGAATCATCGGATTTTTTACCCACTGACAAAGGCACTCCACTAAATGTGGAAAATTAAGAATACAGAAAAAAAACGAAATAGAAAACGTTAGAACATGAAAAATATAAGAATTTGGATAATTTAGAAATTGGAATTAAACTCCGGGTTCAAATAAGCGTAGCGGCGACGTTCGTCAAATCCTTGTTTCTCCAAATCCTACATTCGTCATGTCCTTCTTTCGTCAAGTCCTTATTTCGCCAAATCCTTGTTTTGTCAAGCCCGCTTTTGTACAGGTGACTAAATACAAAAAATAAAAAATGTTCTTTTTTAAATTTTGTATTACTTACAACATTACAAAAAAGAAATTATTACTAACTCCTCAAATGCTTTAAAAAGTATTTACATAAATAAAAATAACTGAAACTTTGTTTCTTGAGTTTATACGTACTTGTACTTTACATATAAAGTCAAGAAACCTATCACGCTTCTGAGCCATGTCTATAAGCTGTCATTACGAATCGTCTCGCGCACAGATTTGATGACTTCCAGCCTCCCGAACAAGCCGGTTTCCGAAAAGGCTTTAGTACCATGGAACACATTCATACGCTGCGGCAGATTATACAGAAGACCGAAGAGTATAATCGGCCCTTATGCTTAGCGTTTGTGGACTATGAGAAAGCCTTTGATTCGATCGAAACCTGGGCTGTGCTACGGTCTTTGCAAAGGTGCCGAATTGACTACAGGTACATAGAAGTACTGAAGTCATTGTACGAAAACGCCACCATGTCAGTTCGCCCCCAGGACCAGTTTTCAGAGCCTATTCAGTTGCAGCGAGGTGTTAGGCAAGGGGATGTTATATCCCCAAAGCTATTCACTGCTGCGCTGGAAGACGCTTTTAAACTTCTAGACTGGAGAGAACTTGGCATCAACATCAACGGAGAGTACATGACTCACCTTCGTCTTTCCGATGATATTGTAGTCATGGCTGAGACCTTAGAGGACCTTGGCACGATGCTTGACGGCCTCAATAGAGTTTCACAACAAGTGGGTCTGAAGATGAATATGGACAAGATGAAGATCATGTCGAATGCCCATATTGTACCCACTTCTTTAACAGTTAGAAACTCTACTCTGAAAGTTGTCGACGAACTTTTTACCTGGGACAAGTAGTCCAGCTAGGTATGTCCAACTTCCAGAAGGAGGTCAACCGGCGAATCCAACTCGGTTGGGCAGCGTTCGGGAAGTTGCAAACTATCTTCTCCTCCCAAATACCGCAGTGTCTGAAGGCGAAGGTCTTTGACCAGTGTGTGTTACCAGTGATGACGTACGGCACTGAAACGTGGTCGCTTACATTGGACCTCATAAGAAGGCTCAAAGTCACTCAAAGAGCGATGGAAAGGGCTATGCTCGAAGTTTCTCTGCGTGATCGAATCAGAAATGAGGAAATCCGCAGGAGAACCAAAGTCACCGACATAGCCCAAAGAATTGCTATCCTTAAGTGGCAGTGGGCAGGGCACATTGCTCGTAGGACTGATGGCCGCTGGGGCAGAAAAGTCCTCGAGTGGCGACCACGTACCGGCGTACCGGAAGGCGCAACGTAGGAAGGCCTCTCACAAGGTGGACTGACGATCTGGTGAAGATTGCTGGAAGCTGCTGGATGCGGGTGGCGCAGGACCGATCGAGGTGGAGATCCCTGGGGGAGGCCTATGTCCAGCAGTGAACGTCTTGCGGCTGACATGATGATGGTGATGTACTTTATGAACTCTGTACAGTGCCACCAACTCAAAAATGTTTATTTCGTTGAACATAAAAATATTTCTTGAACATGTTAATACAGTGATACATTTACATCAGCAAAATAATGAATTACATTAACACTTCGCCTATTCGCAAAGCTGCAGTCTTCTTCAGGAGAAGAATAGGCAAGAAACGAATCATTTTTGATTAAATTTATATGGGACCATCTCTGGAGAATACTCTTTCGAACAAAAAATAATTTTGAAAATCGGTCCATAATTGGCGGAGAAATCGGCGAACATAAATAAAAAAATAAAACGGGCAAGTGCGAGTCGGACCCGCACACTAAGGGTTCTGTACCATTACCTATAAAACCGGCCAAGTGCGAGTCGGACTCTATAAAAACAATTATCTCTATAAAAACGGCAAAAAAATCACGTTTGTTGTATGGAAGCCCGTTAAATATTTATTTTATTCTGGTTTTTAGTATTTGTTGTTATAGGACCAATAGTCCTAATAAATAAATCATCTGTGAAAATTTCAACTGTCTGCTCATGAGATAGCCACGGACAGACTTTCTATAAAAACGAGTTAAAAGATTACGTTTTTTGTATGGGAGCCCCCTTAAATATTTATTTTATTCTAGTTTTTAGTATTCGTTGTAATAGGGCACATAGAAATACATCATCTGCGAAAATTTCAACTGTAACTATCACGGTTCATGAGATACAGCCTGGTGACAGACGGACGGACGGACGGACGGACAGCGGAGCTTTAGTAATAGGGTCTCGTTTTTTCCCTTTGGGTACGGAACCCTAAAAAAAACATAAAGTCGAACATAGAACCTCCTCCTTTTTTGAAGTCGGTAAAAGGAAATGCGAAGGTTGCTTTTAAGGTTGTGTTTTCCTTGGAAATCAATTTTATACTTTATTGTACACAAAAATTAAAACAAACATTTTACAGAGAACAGGATACACAATGGCGAGCTTAACTCAAAATGAGTTCTCTTCCAGCTAACCTAAGTGACAGAGAAATTTATTTGAAGCGGGCAAAAGTGTACAACACGGAGAACAAAATTACTAACATGGTAAAATATAATATCTTAATTGAACAAATATTCAAGTAACAAAAGCAGACTAACTACATAAATATCTTACTAGCAATACACCTATACATATACCTACCTAATATAACTTTATATAAAAATAAATAAATCTAATTGTCATGAGAGTGAAGTCTCGTTGCATAAGTTAGGTCAGCAGGAGTCGGTATAACCTAAAACTGACACGGGTCAAACTTCGCTTATATTGGATTTGATCAATATTATTTCAGTTCACTATTTTTATTTATTTATTTTTTTATACTATTTTTTATTTATTATGAGATGGGTTAATATGTCCAATATTCAACTATTACGTTTGATATTTTTAATAAATGCGCCAAAAAAAAACGTTTAAAGGGGCTTGGATGCCCTATATGTACGCACCTGTACTTGGGCTTGAAGAAAGCCGATTTTGACCAAACAAGCATTTTACGAATGTAGCATTTGTCGAAACAAGGGTTTGTCCAAAAACGGATTTTACCAATGTTGTTGTGCTACCCAAAAAAGTAAGGTCTGGCGGCTCTGGGATCTTGGTCATTTGATAATTTAATGGCAAGTGTTAATATTTTAAGTGGTGGTAAATAACAAACTGTTTATTAATTAATTATTAGAATAAATAATTACTCAACATGACTATCGGTGGACCGATCGGACAAACGGAAAACACCCAGAAATTTACAATTTAAGTTCCGTACAGGTTTTTTGTAAAAATACTGACAAATTGTACTGTTAGGTTCCTGTAAAAGAACCAATTTTTGTTTATGTAAATAAATTATTTTGATTTAAATCATTGCGTTTATATTTACAACATAGATACATATCTATTAACCCCTTCTTGCCCGTGGTCCACCAATTCAGTTCACCTGGTGGACTACGGGCAATTATTTTTACCCATCGTACACCCAGGTGAACAGAGGTGAACTACGGGAGGTATTTTCCTACCCGTAGTACACCATGTTGCAATCTTTTTAAGTGGCCAGTTATTATTAATCTTTTTGGCGCCCCAAACTAGGTAGACCCTGTGCTATGGGACCCCTGCCCTCCCCGTAACGGACAGTTGTTACACACCTAACTTTAAAATTATACTTAACAGTTATACTTAAAGTTATAGTTATACTTAAAAGTTATACTTAACTTTATGACAGAAAGGGTAAATTTCAGTCTTCGATCAACTATAAAGAACTAGATACACAATCCACAACAAAAAAGTTCCCTCACTAAATGATCACCCACTTGACGTTTTGGGTTGTCTTTTCGTTTAGTAGCATTCGTTCGTTCCAAAAGTAAGCATGCCTCAGTGCGCAGTGAAAAATTGTAAAAATCACACCTCCAGAACATTAAAAGAATATGGAATGACATTTTTTAAATAAGTAGTTTTGTAATTATTATATGTGAATTGAAATTATCTTGGTATTTGGCCAAGAAAAGGTTATAAAACATTTTTTTAGTTTAATTTAATAACATTCGGCGAGAGTATAACCCTTTAAATTGAATAGACACTAGCGGAACTTACAAATCCATACCGTTGTATTTCAATATCATTTGTTCGGGTTATGCAGTGACTCTGTTCTAAAACAAATAGAGACGCTTTTTTTTTATATTGTTTTTTTTTTTTCATTTTCATCTGTGTTATAAAATTTAAGTGTAAAGAGTATATATATTAACTAGCTGATGCCCGCAACTTCGTCTGCGTGTTGTATGTATTTTTATAGACCGAGTTTGTACTTTGACACAACTACAGATACATGAATTGCCGTTTCGTTCATATTTTAACTATTCGTTTATATAAGGAAAAGCAATTTCTAAAAATATTTTTTAATTGAAAACTTGGCTAACTATGTCATATAAGGTTGATACTTAATACATTACTTTGGATCTGAAAACAAAGGTCAAACATAATTGTTTCCTCTATCGCTTATATTTTCTATACTATTGTTACTGCTTTTGATAGATTAAGGTCCGTATTATAGAACGCGACTCAGACTCTGATCTATACTTAAGTAGCAGTCGTTTTTGATTTTTTGATACTGAGAGAGATAGACAATCAACACTTAACATGAGTCAGTGGTCCCTCTAAAACATCTTGTTGTCTTAACAATCCCAAAAAAAGTTGTTAATTAATATTGTATTTCGCGTTTCTGTGAAAAACGTAAGGATTTTGTACTTATAAAAAATCAATTTTGATAAAATAAAAATATGTGGAGTAAAAAATTTACGAAAATTGTATGTTGAAAAACCTATTACTTAGGTAAGTACAATAAATGGCACACGAATTCCTTAGTGCTAATTACGGACTTATTTTTGATTTTCAGTGGAATAGAAGTTTCTGAAACAGGTCACCTATGTCAGTATCTAAGACAACCCCCGTGCATTTGAGATTTCAGCTAGCGGGCTGCTTTTATTGTGCTTTGCGATAATTGTGTAAAAATGATTCAATAAAAAATTAAATTTAAGATAGAAATGACTAAGCTTTTCCCTTCAATGGACATTTGTAGAAATAAGCAAAGGTGTCAGTGCTTGATCCAAACTAAGAAACTTATTAGAATAGTTATATTATAATATTTATCCATGGCTTATATACGTAATGCTACGCTTGATGTAAACTAAAATCAAAAAATCAATAAATAGCCCTTATTTCATGTCAGAACATCAAAGCCATAGATCAAACCTATATAGACCATATTCATAGTGGTTTTAATAAAACAAATGTCAATTGTCAGTTTCTATTGAGTTTCCCGCCTTTAAAAATAAGAAATGCATTGAAAACACGGGCTATACGGCCATAGATTCCTTTGCTTAAAAATAAAAATAAGCTGTTTTTTTGTTTTCAAAAAGTGATATCCTGAAGATTGAATAATGTCATTTAGTTTCTCCGACAGGGCCGAATTAAGATTTGAAGACTAAATACTTAATCAACTTCGTTCTTATTAACACTGTATTAAGTATTAAGTATAGTTTTGGGTCGTTAAAAAAGTGCAGAATAGCCGAACTATTAATGGGGAAGCTGACAAAAGTTTCGATATTTTAGATATTATTCGCCTATAATCCTTTTTGGGGTAATATAAGTCACATAACTTTACATGTCATGAAATTTTAAAAAATGGCATATTGATTATGAGTATTAATACGTTGTCTAAATTTTGCAATGCACGGACGGCCCCAACTCAGGCTACCACACGCGTGCTCTCTGTGCTGTTGTGATAAGAGCGGTTTTGCAATGAAAATGGAGTAACCTGATGCGCTGGCCTCTGTACCAACAATGCAATGTATTTGGTTGGCCGCTGGCACATTCCAAATTTTTTGTTCAGTGCCAGTTCAGCACAGAAGTTTTTGTTTTATTTTTAGATATTTGTGGGTCAGTAACAATAATTTTAATTTCTTCCGACTCACTTATATTCGACGATAGCTCTTAAAAATAACATCTATCTAATTATAGAGCAGCACCCTCAGATTTTCTTTATAAAGTACTTTTTTAAAGGTGAATTTATGAAGTTAGAAAAAGGTTATTATTACCTACAAAGAAAACTCAATAAGTAGCATCATGGCAGAATACCAGCGCTGCAGTCTGGTACTGCAGCAATATGCTGAGTCAGCGCCAATTTGATTGGCATGATACAGATAACACGGTGTAAAATAGTTTTATAAAATTATTTGTTTCTGTTTCTTACTCTGTTTACTTCATTGTTTGCTTGCTGATTCATGTTTACTTGTATGTTTGTTATTTGTCTATTACTGTGTTGTGCTGTTTTATGTCAATTTAATAAAGTGTCAATCTATCTATCTATCAATCTATCTATCATAAAATCAATTAATTAGCACTTCACACTGTAACTTTTTGCACTAAAGTTTCCCTCGTATGGTTTGTTTGCCCAAACCGGATATCGAACCCAGAAACCGTCGATTCACAGGCTGTGTAACACCAAACTTCCGACAAAAAATTAGGAAAGGATCTTTTATACAAAATATCTCATAAATCTCAATCCGGTCCTTTTATCAAATGCTACGTACCTATGAGTAAAATAAAAAAATAGGTTAAATATCAACACTGTCTAGGGATATTGCTTAATTTTTCATACAAAAAGGTGTGTTTGAGAAGCTATAAAAGCATACTCGAGACACATGGAGGGATATAATTTTAAGATGAGCAAGTTTTAAACCTGAATTTTCAATTCTCGTCAATGAATTTTGTTTAAATTGTTTTTTTTTTAAAACGTGACGTAAACGAAAACAAAAATGCACTTTTTTCTGCTTTTTGTATGAAAATGGTGGAATTAGCGCAATTTTTTTTTTCATTTTAGTCACGTTTTAACAAATTTCAAGGAAAATTAAATGCATTGATAAAAATTGAAACTTCATGTTTAGCACTTGCTCATCTGAAAATTATATCACTCCGTGTATCTCTAGTATGGTATTATAGCTTCTCGAACAGACCTCTTTTGTATGAAAAATCATGCAATATCCCTAGACAGTGTTGATGTGTATATTTTTCTATGTTTGGCGTAAATAATAGAAAGAACTTGAGAAACATTGTAAGTGCCTATTCCATTCAAGGGTTGCCCTTGATTTTGATGGGATTCCATCAGATCCTGACTTAGTGACATAAGACCACTTCTGGAGTATACTCTTTCGAACAAAAAAAAAGAATTTTGAAAATCGGTCCAAATGGCGGAGAAATCGGTGAACATACATAAAATAAAGATATACAATGGTTTAAGATTTCGTAGTCTTCCTTTCATTTAATTTACCAAGTTTGTTAGAAAGATTTCATCCTTATAATTGACCCTAACGATCGACGCAATAAAAGTACTTACAGATTTTAGTCGGTTCGATTCCCGGTTGGGCAAGCGAATTTTCGAAAATTCTTGAATGCAGTTTTCTTTCTTCTCAAAAATAAAGGAATGTTTTCTTTGAGTACAATTTTCTATCTACAGTATTAAAAGTACTTTCCCTTCAGGTGGCATTACAAAATTCCACCCTGTATACAGTCGAACATAAAACCTCCTCCTTTTTGGAAGTCGGTTAAAAAGTAATTCAAGTGATACAGTGTATCTGCTCCGATCCAGCGGCAGTGCTTCTCGCCGCCATAGTTCTTCGTAAACAAAACACTATCGGCTTACGGAGAATGAGAGAAGTAAAGAAATATAAATTGAAGAATAGCTAAGAAATACATATTTTGAAGACCTGGCTGTATGGATGCAGATTCCTTTGCCTTTCTCGAAAGAGATAAATTTAAAAAACAACATGCTTTTAGCCCATGTAAATGTCAAAAATACGTAGATCTCTATGGTATGAGTAAAATGTTCTGAAAAACACCTAGCTTGGAATTTTTTCAGAGGTTTTTGTTGTTGGTTTTATATTTACTGGCTAAATTTCGAGATTTTATGTAGCCTAAATGTTGACCGGGGATATAAGGTACCTCTATGCAAAATTTCATTAAAATCGGTCCAACAGTTACGGAGATTAGCCCGTGCAAACAGACAAACAGACAAACAGACAAACAGACAAACAGACAAACAGACAAACAGAGAAACAAAAAAATCTAAAAAAATCGGGATTTGTTTTATTTCTCTTCTTACATCCCCCTGACTCGGTTTTTAGCATTTTTTTTCTATGTACAGAAATTCGACCTCTACAGTTTTATTATATGTATAGATAGATTCTGTTTTCTATACTTACATTAAGGGTATTATGGCAAAACCATTAATCATATAAAATTGAATTAATAAAAAATTTAACGTGCGTGACGTTTACAAACAAAGTTTTATTGGATTTTTAGTTTTCCTAGAGATCCTATGCAATGTGGACAGTGGACATACGTGGTCGCACGTCAAAGATGTGAAGATTTTTTCTAGCCGTCGCAAAGTAGTGTCTTTTGCTCCAAGCATTTTTTAGAAAGTGACTCGTATGTCATTACAAAAGGAGTCAAAAGGTTACACAAAACAGCTGCACCTCAAAGAGTATGTACAGGGACAACGGCACATCATGCTATCCAAAACTGTCAAATTTCTTCAATCGATTTTCAATTTTATCTCCGAGCATTAGAGCTTACTATCCATTGGGGAAATTTGACAGTTTGTGGTAACCTGATGTGCTGTTGGCTGTACCTTTTTATCACTTTTGATTTGGAGTTTCTTGTATTGAATAAAATAAAAAAAAATATTTCATCTTCAGGACAAAGATGATGACAGCAAAGAAGACAAATGTTTTTTTTGAGTTAGTTGCTTTTTTTTTAATAAATTATTACTTGTACTTAAATATCTATTCAGTTTCATAGCTAATTTCCTCTCTTAAATCTCAATAGGTCATTTCTGTTCAAAAAATTATACTAAGTTTTAAATAAGCAAAACATAATATATGTGTAATCGGGAAAGACACGGTTCTTTTCTTTTTTTATAAGTTATTTCATATTTCATAAAAAATAAGCATAGAATATTAGGTTTATAAGCAATAATTAAGAAGAATGGCGGCGGCTGTGATTATCAATTGTAATGTATATTAATCGTCGGTTAATTTGAAATGAATGTGATTTTTTAAATAATAAAAAACCATAAAAACTAACATAAAAACTAACATAAAAGTAAACGGCTGAACCAATTTTGATAAATCATATCTGAAATCCAGCGCAAGAAGAAGCTTTCGAATAAAATAAACTGCACCATTAACATCATCAGTTTAAGAGCTATGATGCTCCTATACATACACAACACAATCAGGGGTTAAAAAGAAAACCACACCATTTCGTAGCATTTTGAATTTGTTAAAAAGTTTGTACGAAGATTTTATATGTGAAATCGACCCAACTAATATATTTTTAAAATTAACAAAGGCAACTCCACTCCTCCCATGTTCTACGTGACAGCCAGTGTCATCAAATTGTCTTACGTTATCCTTTGTTCAAAACCCAAAGTGGTATTTTACAAATTAAACAGATTTTATTTTGGACCTTATAATATTACGTTAAGGTTTAAATTAAATTATAATGTTTGACACTTTAGAACTTTTTCATAATACATGAAGTGGTATACAACTATCTAAGTACGTATTGTAGTTAGGACACTTTTAAATTTCGTTTTGTATGGGACTGTGTATCTAGTTTTCTATAGTTGATCGAAGATTTCAGTTGAAAGTTATTGGCTAACTGAGAACTTAAATAATATATTATCTGTTTTTGGAAATAGACATCGAACAAACAATATTGTAGAGTCCTTTCACTCGACATTAGGGCGAAAAATAATGAAAAGAAATGCAACATTAATACGGCTACTAAATGTTCTAAGTGAATTTGAAGAATCATATAATACGATATCGAGAAGGAGAAAAATATACGTTGCCAACGACGGTGACATAATGAGTATACAACTACAATTACTGAACAATGAAATAACTGTTGGATATGCTTTAGAGAAATTGCGCTAATTAATTTAACTAATTAGGGGTAGTATGTGTTGTTTATATTAAGCGCCTTTCACACACACACACATACACACACACACACACACACACACATTACGCACACACACACAAACACACCCTCGTGAGCAGTTTACCAGATTCGCAATTTACCAGATTCGCTACTCACCAGATTCGCAATTCACCAGATTCGCAACTAACCAGACTTTGTATCATCAAACAGGAAATGCACTTTAGATCTTGTTGTTTATATTAAGCGCCTTTCACACACACACACATACACACACACACACACACACATTACGCACACACACACAAACACACCCTCGTGAGCAGTTTACCAGATTCGCAATTTACCAGATTCGCTACTCACCAGATTCGCAATTCACCAGATTCGCAACTACCCAGACTTTGTATCATCAAACAGGAAATGCACTTTAGATAACCTCTTTTTGATTGTACTTCTGGTTAGTTGCGAATCTGGTGAATTGCGAATCTGGTGAGTAGCGAATCTGGTAAATTGCGAATCTGGTAAACTGCTCACGAGGGCAAACACACACAAAATATGATGCAAGAATTTAAATGTTTGTGTAAATTAATTCTTAATTTAATTTTTTATTTATAATTTTACTCTCTCTGAAAAAGAGAAAGAACATTACAGAAAGAAATTTAGTTGAATGGTTAAAAGTTAGATGTGTAATCAACTGTTAATTTAATTTTTAATTTTGAAATTTACCCTTTCTGCCAAAAAGTTAAGTATAACTTTTAAGTATAACTATAACTTTAAGTATATCTGTTAAGTATAATTTTAAAGTTAGGTGTGTAACAACTGTCCGTTACGGGGAGGGCAGGGGTCCCATAGCACAGGGTCTACCTAGTTTGGGGCTCCTGTCTCTCCACTAGTACAAACTGTAACATTTCAAGATTCAAAGCGTTTATTTGACATTAATGCACACATATTTGTGATATATGTGATATACATGTTTTTTTTAAATTTCATATTCATCATCCCTGTACATTGTTTAACTTACCAATTATTTACCCTGCGTACCCTGTACTTATAAGAAGTAACTCCAAAAAGATCAATTTAAAAAGAATCGGCTTTAAACAAGGTGGACGATGGGAAATATAATTTTTGACATAACCAAGCGATTGGACGACGGGTAAAAAAAATTGCCCGTAGTCCACCAGGTGAACAGAATTGGTCGACCACGGGCAAGAAGGGCTATTAACAAGTGTGGATTGATAGCTTAAAAGACAAGATGTTTGATTTTAAATATTTACCTTAGAAGTGTATGCAGTAGGGTGACAATACAATAAAAAGTTTATTTACTCGTACCATACAATACAAATACCTATCCTATAATAAATTCTTTTCTATAATAAAATCGTAAGCCAAAAAACTCTGTAAGTACATTGAAAATATATCCAGGGCGACTCGGAATCAGTACTTATCTAAGTATTTTAAAATGATTCTTAGAAACTTTGTCTGTTTATTTGTTTGAAAGAGCATCACTTGAAAAGTACTGTATGGAATTTGATGAAACCAGTGGTAGCCTGTGTTCCTGAGCAGGCTTTAGGTTACAAATATTTCAAAATTTTGCCAATAATAGAACACCAACATCAAAACCCCTGAAAAATGTAAAGCTGAGCTTTTCAGTAAATTTTACTTATACCATAGAGATTTTTTGTATTGTTTAGTTATCTCTTTCGGGAAAGGCAAAAGAAACTATGTCCATACAGCCAGGGAAAATTCTTCTTTCTCTAACTTAACCTAAGCCATAAGCTCCTCATGTTCTGCGTAAAACTTTTTTCAGGAACGCAAAATACAATAAGCTACCTATGTTTTGTGGGGTGGTTAACATAACATTAAACTATTGAAAGGCACACTTAATAGTCTATTGAAAGCAGCAATTGCAACAAGGGTAGAAACAAAAAAAGCATTAACTGGGAGTAAAAGAAAAACATAGAATGTGCCAGCTGCCTACCTTTTCCAAGCATACTGTAAAAGTCAGTAAGTGGGACGCGAGGGTTTTGTTGGTGAAATGCTGAGAACCTGTCACCACTTATACCCTCTGAATTTATGTCAAACGTGGCATCAAGTAGTTTTAAAACCACTGATGCTCTGCCTACCCCAATAGGGATTATAGGCGTGAGCTTATGTATGTGTATGTATAAAACAACTATGTTTGGGCTTTGTCTTCAGATCCAATGGTATGGCCAAGATTTCAAATAAAAAATCATTTTTAGAAATCAACGAAAATATGAAGAATGGTGCTCAAAGAAAAAACGTCTATTTCATGTGTAGTTCTGTCAATTTAGTGTCTCTGTTCTATAAAAATACGCAAACGAGTTGCGGGCATCAGCTAGTGCATATATCTACACATAAGTATGATCATATTATTAGGTATGTACGGACGGCCGCAACTCAGGTTACCACACGCGTGCACTCTGTACTGTTGTGATAAGAGCGGTTTTGCAATGAAAATGGAGTAACCTGATGCGCTGGCCTCTGTACTTGAAAATAGAGAGATAGTTAATGATTAAATTCAACTTTAATATTTAGACCCTCTGTATACAATTAGAAATTAGGTATTTGATTTTTTTGAATAGCAAACAAGCTAAAGTTCTCGGTTATCGAGTGCTTGTATAAATATAGCTGTCGTTATTTTCCCTCCGTCCACTAAAATCCACTAAAAGATCCATCGGTAGATCATTTTCCACTTTGCTTATGCTTTTGCTTTGCTTTGCTTTGCTTTGCTTTGGCTTATGCTTTGGCCGTGAAATTATGCCCTGCTTGTTAACAGAGCAACAAGCGTAGTGGGGTATGCGGTATACGTCATGTGTGAGTACATGAGCAGCTGCAAGCGACTTGTTTTCTGCGTTTTGTATTGACTATGCCTCCATATATGAACGTGATAGTACACACGGTAGCACATCAGGCTATACATTTTGACCTTGACGTTGCCCTTATCTCGCTTGTAATAGCGTCGGCTTTCGTAGTGCAAATGTGTAACCTGACGTGCTGTTGTCTGTACATAATAATGGGACAAATGGGAACCGGTCGCCGGGAGGATAACAATACGTTTTATAAATATCAATACATGTGAACTAATAAAATAAATAGCGCCTTTTTGTAAGTTTTTATTGTAATTTGTGCGCATGCGTAGATTATTATTTTTTTTGTATCAAAATTATCGGGCAAAGAATACAAATATTCAACCTTCTGGTTTTTCTCGGAGAATAAAATATTCCAAATTAAATGTAATTAAATCTACGCAAAATAATATATTTGTTGCAAATTTGAAAATCATTTGCTTATTTTTATTTATTTGATTATTGTACTACACATGAAGTCGACATGATTCTATTCTCAGTATGCAAACCTCCTTGCTGGCATTTTTTTTAATTTGACTACCTACTTAGTGAAAATTAATAAATTTATTAAATTCATTTACTAAGTACTGTAATTGGAAAGTTACTGTGTTGTAAAAAAAATAGATGTAAATTTACATGTAATAACTTACGCTCTGGCAGATTACCAACTATCGCGTTTTAGAGAGTAGGGACCTACAGATCAAACGAAATATTTCAGACAAATGCGTAATTATGCCTACTTACCTTTCTTTCAATTAGAAATTTTGTAATTTGGTTTGCTTTGAATAATAAATAAGCAAATGATACTAGTATCCCGAGACTTTTTATTGTATTGTCACTCTACTACATACACTTCTAAGTAAATATTTAAAATCAAATATTTTGTCGTTTAAAAAAGTACTAACCCTCAATAAGACGAATCTTTAATTATTCCTTATATTTTAGGATATTTTAATTAATTTACATTTCTGTAATGTGTGAACTGAAAACATACTTTATAATATTCTTCACGACTTTTACTAATGTATGCCGAGAAATGCTGTGTTTTGATATAGCGTGGAAAAAATAGCATAATTATTTTGGAGGCAAAATATGTACATCAATGAAACTTTGTTTAACATCTTTATCTTTGTACTAGAAATGAGGATCAGCCTAGTCCTACCAAAATTTCGGGGTCCAACCCCCTGCATTGGGTTTTAAGAAATTCCCATACAAAAGAAGAATCGGTATTTTTTACCACGCACAATCAAAACAAGATTTCCACGCACAATCAAAACTATAGAAACTGTAAGTTTGAAATTTTGCTTAGATGATCTTCAGATATTGTGGGAGCTTACTTAAAAGAGATTAGTTGATATGTACGTTTGGTGTTTCAGTCGCAGACCCTCTTTCGTTTAAACAGCATTTTCAAATTTTCAGGAGATACGTATTATGAAAGTGACTATCGTAAAATAGAATTAAAAAAAAAATTAAACCACAGTGGGGTCCCCATACGACAAACGTAAAAAATATCGCATTTTTTTAACAACTTTTGTCACTGCTCTATTTCAAAAACTATAATTCATATATTCCTAACTTAGTACACATTTAAAACACACTTTACATTATTTAAAAAATATATGAAAAATAGTCAAGAGTGAGTCGGATTCAAGCTAAAAATGTTTAAACAGAAACTCGCACTTAAACTGTTTTGGTGATATTTACCTGGTTATTTGTCATAGAATTACTGTGATATTATAATAAAACGAAGACGTTTACATTGAATGCACGTATTTTAAAATTTCTGAGTTATAGTGTAAATAATAACAGTAATTCTACGACAAATAACCAGGTAAATGTGACAAAAACAGTTCGATTACGAGTTTAAATACCTTTAGCTTGAGTCCGACTCACTCTTGACTGTTTTTCTCCTTTTTTCAAATTAATGTAAAGAATTTCTTAAACGTGTACTAAGTTTGAAAAATGTATGCATTACATGGTTTTTGGAATAGAGCAGTAACAAAAGTTGTTAAAAAATTTCGATATTTTGAACGTTTGTCGTATGGGGATCCCACTGTTGTTTAGGTTTATAATTTTATTTATTATATTTTACGATAGATACCATCATAATACGTATTTTCTGAAAATTTGGATACGCCGTCTCTATGTACATATTTAGCCGCTAAACAGACATTTTTAGTCTTACTTTACCCGTGCTAATAATGTATTTACTTAATTATACGTTAATTTCATGTGGTCCCTCTAGGACCACGTAACAAAAATCACAGAGTCATAATAATACAATAACTGTAAACTGCATTCTATTCATTGTGTAAGTATTAAAATATGTTTTATTAAATATATCTTGGCAAGATATGCCAGCAAGCTAAGTACTTGTCCAGAAGTGGAAGGTTAGGTGTGTGGCCTGAGGGACCACACTTTATGCGTCACAGTTTTTTTATAAATTACTAGCTGACCCGACAGACGTTGTCCTGTTTTCTTTTTTTTCAACTTTCTTAATTTTTTCTTTCATAAGATCCTACTCCTGATAATAACGAACAGAACAAAAAAAGAATTAGCGAAATCGGTCCAGCCGTTCAGGCGTGATGCCGTGACCAAGGGAAATAGGGATTCATTTTTATATATATAGATTTACAAATTCCAGTATTCGTTTTACAAAATGTGTCTACTTTTACTAAAGCCTGCCAGTAAGCACCACTGCTAAAAACCGTTGGGCCCTCAGTTCGCACACACATGATAATCTATCATCCTAAATGTGTGTGTGAACCGAGGGCCCAACTGGTTTTAGCGTGAAATACCTTTTACTCATTAAACAGACCTTTTAATCCGATATTTTAACAATTACAATACAAGAACACATAATCTCCGATCTACGCGCGTAAACGATCCGTCAAAGGGTCGTGTAGTGTTGTGCCACACCGCGTGGACTGATAGTATTGTACCAATTGTGTCGTTGGTCGATTTTCTCTTAAAAGTATGTATGTATGTTTGTTCCTCTTTCACGCTGAAACGGCTGGACTTATTTTGATCTTTGTTATGGAGATAGCTGACACCCTGGTTTAACACACAGGCTACATAATTTTCCCAAATTCCCACAAGAAAGAAGTCCCAGGCGTAAAGCTAGTTCAGTTCCTTTGTTCCCAGTAGTTCTGTTGGCCGAACTAATTGTCTCACTAGTTCTGACAACAGAACAAATGGTACAAGGGATTCCCAGTAGCTCTGTTGAGTTATAATAAAAAAGTTTTCATGTTATTGATAGTGTAGTCAAGTACTGGCCACTTCATATCGATGATTAAACCAATAATGGTAAGTTGTCAGTATACTGAAAGTTTTGCGACATTGACGTCCCTAGGTTCATGGAGAAACTCTGCGTATGATTATTTTCGTTTGTTTCGGAGTATAAATGCTTATTTTTCTATTTAGTTTTTTATTTTAATTTTAATATGAATCGACATTTAACAACACTATTAACTAGCTAAGTTATTCACTAGAACTAGTGGGACAAAAAATTCCCATTAGTTCGGTCAAAAAAAAGTTCAAGTTATTAAACACTCACGGCGAGAGTACAGTATGCGTTCAAAACTAAGACTGTCTGTGCTATGCGCGTTGGTTTGGTTGAGCGTGTACCCTGTTCCACTGAATGGCGGCAAAACATGACATCATTCTCCGAGTGGCGTGGTGTGGCCATTAGTTTGGCCAACAGAACTGTCCAACAGAACTACTGGGAACAAAGGGTTCAGTTTAAACAACAAAAACCAACGTTAGACAGAGACACAACTGCGAGACAGGTCTTGGATTTTTATGAATTAATTTTAGTAATTACACAATTTATTTATTTATGTAGGTATTGTGCTTAGTCTTACAGGCTAACCTAATAACTAAATAGGAAACAATAAATATAAACTTTAATTAAATACTTTCACAATGTTTGTGAATTCCTCCCAAGATTGTTGCCCATTTAAGTACATGCAAAAAGATCCCCTCCGTCCACTAAAATCCACTAAAAGATCCATCGGTAGATCCATGACTGGCGATGCATTCAAGAATAGAATAGAAAAGAGAAATTCTTTATTTTATAGGACATTCAGGATGCCACTTAAAACAAGTCAAGATTACATGAAATACATACAAACAAACATTAAAGGATTTAAATACATACAAACGCATTCGTTCTATTGACCCTACTGACTCTACGCCTACGGCCACGGAGGAGTTCAAGTCCGCGTAACAGGGGTGACTGACGTCTCGCCACCGTATTAATCGAATAATAGTTTCATGTTTCTGAACAATGAACTCTTGCGAAAACTGGATCGAGTAGGAGTTAAAACGAACTACTCTTGGCTTCGACACTGACCTCTTTTCAATCCCCTCTGAGTCCACTCCATCTAAATGATCGTGTTCAATAACCAGTGGCCACTACATCCGTCATTGTCCACGTGAAAGTATTCGATAAACAAGAAAAATACATACATACGCTCACGCCTATAAACTCTAACGGGGTAGACAGAGCATTAGTGGTTCAGAACCACTTGACGCTACGTTTGACATCATTTTGAGGGCAATTAGATGAAACATGATGTATAGTGGTGATAGGTTGCCAGCCTTTCTCCCACAATACAGCAAAATCCTCGCGTCCATATTACTGACTTTTATAGTAAGTATGCCTGGGAAGAGTTGGCAGCTGGTACATTCTAAGTTTTTCTTTTACTTCCAGTCCAGCGTGGAAGTTCATGCCCAACAAAAAAATGCACAAACGATTTGTCTGCCTCCGAGGCAGCTCCCTGTTGCGGTAAACGGCATGAATAAGAAGTTGGTTACTCGAGTAGGACCTCTCATGCGAGTCATCTTCCGACATTCAGTTAGGTGTCCAATTGGTTTGTAACAATATTTAGATATTTTATTTGTTTTGTTTAATTATTTTAGCAGTAATAGTCTATGCAGACAAAATTGCGATCAAAAAGTTCTCCTAAATGTAACAAATACTTTTCTGAAAACCGCATCAAAATCGATTCAGCCAAACGCGAGATTATCGTGGACAAACATACATAAATACATACATACATACCTCCTTTTTTTTCAAGTCGGTTAAAAATGAGACCTTCCTCCTAGTAATCCATCTTAGGCAACGATACCTCAGTTTGTCAATCTGAGGTGTCGTCCTATGGTCTCATGCGGTGTGGTAGGCTATGTAAAGGGCCGTCTGGTTCGCGACCACCCTCCTACCGATGTCCGACGCCAAACAAATTGCTGTGTTCCGTCTGTGTGTGGGAGTACCAGTGCCTTATTTGGCATTTTCTGGGTTGATTCGCTACATCGTCGACATCATCTATGACCTTGGTCAAGATAGGAGTCAAGAGAGCTAACCCATGTCATAATAAAAAATAAATATTTGTTTTGTTTAATTATTTTAGCAATAAATAGTCTACAAGACAAAATTGCGATCAAAAAGTTAAATGATTTCTACTGAATACCTACTAAGCTACATTCAAATACCTAGAAATGAATACGAGATGCTTCGGCTTTTACCATCATCCTGTAAGTACAACAGACTTCATAAACAATAAATAAATAAATAAATAAAAATTCGTTTATTTCTCTCCCACAACCTGGAATCTACTACACTTACATAAGGTGTTAAGCATATAATTAACTTAAGAATAGTTATGAGAGACTGGAGCCTAAACTAAGCATGCGCCTGTGACTAAGGTCTCCAGGTCCCCCTGATAACAATTCGATTGTATGTAGTTTTCTTTATGTTTGTTTTGTAACGCATAAGCTGATTTACCACAAAAAAATAAAACAACACTTAGACAATGTCTCAAAGCGGCTTTAGTAATTTTTCCATACGAAAAATTACATAAGCCAGTTTTAGAAGTTGTCTAATATTGTGGTAAGGCACAAGTTGTTTCGTTGGCCGTAGATGACTCTGGCTGCGGCTGCGGCACATCCGTCATGCAATCGAAAGACGAACCCAGAGATCGTAATACTTACGTCTTTGGGAAACACAACTTTTTTTATTTTGAAATAATTCACTTGAAGTACGTGAGAGAAATTCATTGTTCATTGATCTTTATAATAATAAGTGTTGGTAACACCAATTTGGCCGATATTGTTGTTTTAATGAGTTTTACAACAATCTACGGTCGCGTAACATCTACTTAGGTAAAAGAAAAGCATAAAATGTGCCAGATGCTTTATCTTCCCTCCATATTTGATGCTCTGCCTACCCCAATAGGGATTATAGGCGTAAGCGTATGTGTGTATGTATGTTTCATTAAATATTTGGTGTTCACATTTATTATGAATACAATAAATTCTTTGCTAGTTTAATTGTTGCATCGAAAATGCACGAGAATTCTATAAATACGGATTAGAGATCCGTATACAGGGTTATTTTTTAATCAGTACACATATTTTTTGTACGTAAACTTTATGAAAATTTAACAGACCTGTATTTTTTTGTTTTATATCGTTTCATATAAAAATTTCAAGCTAAATCGTCTGAAGCATGAAAATAAATCAATTTTTTGTATGAAAAAAAAAAATAACTTGACTTGAAACTTGGTAATAGTACTCTTCAACACAATTTGTGACACCCATGTTTCTGCGTTTTACAAAATTCATCCTCTAAGACACTAAAAAGGGAAAATTTTTAATTAAATTTTTAAATTGGAAAAATGTTGGAAAAAAAAATTCCTTCTTATTTACGTTTTATCAACGTTACTGACACCGTAAGAAAAAATTGTGTACTGATTAAAAAGTAACCCTGTATACAAAGTGTTTAAAAAAAACCCAAAAAAAATAATAATTCAAAATTAATTAAAATTAAGCTTATTGCACAGCTCTATTACAAATTGACAAGTATGTCATATTAATTTTACAAACCGTGCAACGTGATTACTAGAGTTGCGACTATTTCATTTTTAAAATTAAATTTCGGAATTTCTTTTTTTTTGGTTTTTTTTTGAAACACCTTGTATAGTTTAGAAGGTATTGGCTTAGCGACGACTAGCTCCCTTCCGGCGCAGGCGCAGGCGCGGGGTCGGGGCGGGCGGGGCAACATGTTTCTTGTTTAAATACTTCCTTCCATTACTTACTTTTCTACTGATAATATATTATACTTACATCACAATGATAATATTATAATATGGGAAATCTGTATGATTTCAATACATATCCGTATCTCTCTGTGTAAAAAATCACGTATGTTTGATTCATAGTTAATTATTTGATCAGTTCGGTTAGTTGTGACAAGACTTTCTGATTTCTTTTTTCTTTTTCAATATTTTTATTTCATTTTTTAATATAATATTTTATATAGATGTTTAGCTGTAGGTGTGTACTGTTTTATACCGTGTCAATTTACTTAAATGCATTCTCTTCTGTTGTTTCTATGTAATACCATAGTATTACATACAGTCACTGGATAAAGTAACACTTTTTTTTTAAATTTGATAACAAATTCGATTGCAAGTTAAAATCATTTGATAGTGAGAGAAAGAGACAATCAATACTTAAGTATAGATCAAGACATCAGTCTCCTTCTGTAATACGGGCGTTAGTCTTGATTAATAGCGTCATCGGCAATCAACTCCTGACTCTGCAAGTGGTATATTATCAATTGTCTGAAGAATAATTCCGCAAATGTATGTTATTTATTACTATTAGACTACCGATGCGGAGGCTGCTGCCGCCACCGAGAGGGATGCGCGCGCGCAGGGTCCGCGGACCGCGCGCCTCGTTCGGGTACGTCGCCGCTGTCCTCCTGTGTCTCGGTGAGTATTTCTATTCTACTTATAAACTATTCGTGGGTGTTCAACACCCAACTAGTCGCCTGTACGACAAATTGTCAGATAGTATAAAAAGCTACCTTTACCTAAACAAATCAAACTGTATAATTGACTAATGGATAAAATGAATTACTCTATTAATGAATTAATTTAGGTTGTAGTTTACTATTCGTATGATATACCTATTTTATTGAATGTAATTAATGTTTTTATGTTTTTAGTTAATTTTTTTTAAGTAATTTAAAAAAAAAAACATTATTTATTGAAATATGTTATTAATTAAATGTTTGCATGTTACTGTTAAGAAATAGAAATTGTGCTCCATAAAGATGTGCTGTTGATCTGGGCCCCGTTTCTGTAACTTCAGTTGTGTGTCGATAGAATGGAGGCCATTTTATCTGTTCAGGTGGCGAAATTGAGTTTTATTTTTTCATATACTTACTGACAGCAGCGCCACCGCCAAACCAACGTAAAGTTGCAAACTACCTGCAACTGAAAATTGAGTTGGTGGTGACGCCATCAGTCAAAGCAGTCGTCATTAGATGTATGAAATTTGGTTAGTTCTCAATTTTGTCACGTTGAATGGAAAAAAATAGGGACTATTTCATCGAAACATAAAAACCGTGTCACTCAATTTGCTGATCTTTGACTTTTGTCTTTTCTTTGGATTTGATGATTTTGAATAGAATAGAATAGAATAGAAAAAATCTTTATTTTATAGGACATTCAGGATGCCACTTAAAACAAGTCAAGATTACATGAAATACATACAAACAAACATTAAAGGATTTAAATACATACATACCTACGCATTCGTTCTATTGACACTACTGACTCTACGCCTATTCGCAAAGGTGCAGTCTTCCCCTGAGAAGAACAGGCAAGAAACTCTGGGGATGCTCTTTTTAATTGCATTACAAATTTTCTTATTTTCTAATTTTAACTAAGTCTGAAATAACTCTAGAGCTGAGCAGTTCATTTCCATGGCTGCTTGTTTCGTATTTATCTTCGTCATATCGTCAAAACAGTCTAGTTTACCTGTTTTGTCAATATACTCCATGCAGGGGACTTTCTTGTCTCTTAGTGATAGTCTTATTGTAATAATTTTCATTTTGAGGTTTTCTTTGAGTTTGTCAAATAATCAATAAATTAAGTATCGCAATATTAAACTTCATGCGAAATCAGAGTTCATTTCAAAAAGGTCCAAGGAAGGAAGTTCAAATTCAAATTAACTTGTAACTTAAAATAAGTCAAAGTTACATTAAATACAAACATATTCGTTCATTCAGGATATTACATTAAAGGATTCAAATACATCCATACATGTCATATTCGTTCTTTTGACCCTACTGACTCTACGCCTATTTGCAAAGGTGCAGTCTTCCCCAGAGAAGAATACAAATCTCATTACAAATTTTCTTATTTTTAACTAAATCTTAAATAAATCTAGAGCCGAGCAATTTAGTCCCATGGCTGCTTGTCTGATAGAAAATCAGAAATCCATACTATAATATTATAAATTCGAAAGTAACTCTGTCTGTCTGTCTTGTCTGTCTGTTCGTCTTTCACGCCTAAACTACTGGACCGACTTTAATAAAATTTGGTACAGACATAGATTAGACCTTGGGAAAGGACATAGGCTACATTTTATCCCACAGCTGGGCACGATATAACCTGTAGTCCACGTGGGCGGAGCCGCGGACGGAAAGCTAGTTCTGTAATATACCTTTTTGATAAGTTTTTTTAAAATTACTGTCTTAAATTAAATAAATATACATCACTAAAATAAAAATATACAGACACAGCCGATGGAAATGAAGTTGTTTCGACTTACACATGGAAACAAATGTTTGCATAATATAACCTGAAAGTTTCTTCCTGTACAAATCATAAACGACAGAATATTAATATCTACGGGATTACTTGTTGATGTACTGTAACTTCAACAGTAACTCCAACAAAGCCTACTTTTATGGTTCCGTACCCAAAGGGTAAAACGGGATCTTATTACTAAGACTCCGCTGTCCGTCCGTCTGTCACCAGGCTTTTTATTAGGGTTCCGTAGTAATCTACGAACCCTTATAGTTTCGCCATGTCCGTCTGTCCGTATGTCTGTCTGTCCGCGGGTTTCCTAAGAAACCCTTGGTACTACAGAGCTGAAATTTGGCATGGTCATTCATATAAACTACGCCGCCAGAACTGTAGAGTAAAATCTTAGAAAAAAAAAAATTTTTCGGGTGTCTCCCATAGACGTGAAGGGGCGATGAATTTTTTTTCTCGCCTATATCATCAAATGGGGTGTTATAGGACAGCTTTTTAAAAGACAAAAGGGGTTTACTACGAACGTTTTTCGATTCAGCACTCCGTTTGCGAAAAATTAATTTTTAAAGTGAAAATTTTTGTCAAACACAAGTGTCCCCCCCCCCCTCTACCAGCTAAATGGTTGTTTATAAAAATGTGAAAAAATCACAGTGGTAGTATATACAACGAAATTAAAAGGAAAACTATCACACATAAGATGGCTCTTCAAGTTTGCGAGTAATAGTCGACCAAGTGCCAAACTTAGTTGGGATTCTGCTCGTAGAATTAAGAAGCCAGCTGCATATTTGAACCATGTTGCTACGGAACCCTACAATGCGCGTGGCCCGACACGCTCTTGGCCGGTTTTTATCTCATGAACCGTGATAGTTAGACAGTTCAAATTTTCACAAATAATGTAATTCTGTTGCTGTTGGACTCCAATACAACAAACGATTTTTTGCTCGTTTTTATAGATAATGGTACGAAACCCTTCGTGCGCGAGTCCGACTCGCACTTGGGGTTTTCTACCTACTTGGGGCTTTAAAAAAATGTTTGTGTTTTAGGACTTCAAGTCGAGACAACAGCTGCTAAGGGATGGATCGAGGACACGGACATGTACGATTTGCCGTTCGAGTTACAACGAGCTCCACAGTACCCGCACCCACGGGCCACAGCACTACCAAGTACAAAGGCTTACCCCGCGAAGAACTCCAACTCGCAGAAATTTTCGAAAGTACCTCTTTCAGAAGATCCGCAAGAATGGCCACCGAGCCCCGTCATCTCTACCTCGCGGAAATCCACTATAGTTCCCAACAACCTTGCAAAAAATAATACTTTAACAAAGTCTAAAGCTGCGAAAAAGAAATCAATGGAGCTGGAGGCCGAGCTGCTAGCGGCAATGCACGAGCCGCTCACGCAATCCCTCGACTATGGAGAGAAAATACACGAATACCTCGTCAAGCTATGGCCGCCCATACTCAAGAAAGGCCTGACCAGGGAACTCCAAGAGAAACTGTCTCAGAAATATCTGATTCCGTCCAATTGTAAATTGCTGGAAGCGCCCAAATTGAACGAGGAGATTTCATGTCTGGTGCCGGCTTACGTGCGGCAGATGGACCGCGCACTGACAGCACAGCAGCAGCAGCTGGGGCGCGCTTTGACGGCCGTCAGCCGCGCCATACACCTGCTGCTAGGTGGCGGAGACAAGAAGAAGATCATCCAACATCTCAGCAATAGCTGCCGCATCCTCTCCGACCTGCACTCCATATACACACAGAACAGAATCAACCTCATCATGCCGCTTCTTCAAGATAACGTTTTACAGATAATTCGCGGCTCGGAGAGGGACGAAACTTTGTTCGGAAAGAAGGTTTCGTTGAAACTTAGAGTACTGCAGGGGAAGAACATCAAAAAAGCGATTATGTTCAGAGATGAGCAGTCGTACAACCCGGCGCTATTCTCCTTCTATGTACCGGAGGAGCAGGAAATTATAAAACCTCCAACATATGCCGCCAACACCACGGTATCCACCAGCACGACGACGATGACGACGACGACCACAGCCGCTACTACTCCGTTGTATGACGGGGGAAAAGCCCGACTTAAAAGCCCGTTCGATTACTATTATTTTATAAATAAATATTCAAAAAAAAATAATGACTAATAAAAGGGATATTTAGATCTAGAAATCTCTAGATATCGTTTCATTACTGTAGAAATAGCTTTTGTACTCTTATATACTGAAAAATAAAATGCATATTCGCACGTTTCATTGCAACTAAAATAAATATTTATAGCAGCTATTAATAATATTATTTTTTGATTACTATACGCGCATAATCTAAAAGTTCTAGATAGATTTTTAAATTAATTTTTGAGGCCTGTCACCGAAAAATATTTTATTGTGGTTTGATTTTTGTGTCGATTTATTTTGTTAAGTCTTTTGTACAGCTGATCTTCAAAAATCCAGGTTTTAATGTTCTTTTACGTCGGCATTAAACTTTATCTTTTTGCCTTTTAGCACTCTAGTTCTGTTAGCAGTACATTAGATTTTTGATGATCGGAGAGTATGGAAATGACCAATTTAAGTTTTGACTTGCAATAGTTCTTGAACTACAGATTCAAATAAAATATTATTTTGCAAGATACTAATACTCCTGTTAAATTGTGTTTTTGCTAGTAAAGTTATGGGGTAGTTCTGTCTTTTTTTTTCATTCTATATGTATTTTGGGGTACTGAATCCGATTCTGAGGCTTGCGGAAAAAATTTCGTGGCGGAACATTGAAGAAATCGCAAAAAAAGAGAAAAAATTCTGCTTTTTTCCGGTTTCTTGCTTAAAACTCGAAAACTATTAAATTTTAGTAAATGGTCCGTTTACACAAATTAAAGTACTTAAAATTCTCTACAAACATCACTTTTTTTTTCAGATGAACCGTTCGCTCTCAAGTGCGGGTTAAAAATTTGAAATTTTCAGCTGTCTTCAAAATCTGTTATTTGATAAATTTGCTGTTATTTGATAAATTTCTTCTAGTTTTCTGCATTTATATTAAAAAAGGAATAAAAAGGTCGAAATTATACAAATTCAGTATCAAAAATGATAGTATTCCAACAAAATAAAACTTAAAATATCGTAACTTATGATCATATATTATTAATACTATAAATTACAAAAATTATACCAGTCGTTGTCTTTTACAAGATACTGGCTGAGAGTTTTCGGTAGCGATAAGTCCCGGTAAATATGCTGCTTGTTCTGGAAAATAAAAGAAGCGGTGTAATTTCTCAAGGAGAGATGAAGATTGCAAAATAGATTGTGAGATTAAACACACCTTCCGCATCGTGCTGAGGTTCTTCGATGGCATCGAGTCCTAGCCCAGGGTCTGATTGATCCATCGTCAGCGTCGGGGGTCGTTCTCCTGGAAAATAATAAAAGTGGTGAGACAATTACTTGTGATCATAATATATAAAGGAGAGGTGAATGACTACAAAATAAATTGAGAGATTCGCCATACCTCTGTCTCTTTCTTCAGTCTCTTCT
Organism: Aproaerema taeniolella; assembly: GCA_949987775.1. Classification (NCBI taxonomy): domain Eukaryota; kingdom Metazoa; phylum Arthropoda; class Insecta; order Lepidoptera; family Gelechiidae; genus Aproaerema; species Aproaerema taeniolella. The sequence continues at coordinate 15,531,156 of OX465265.1, read as the reverse complement.
ACGTCTATATCATAGCAGTCTTCCGGGAGCTCAACATTGTCACACAGTCCCTCGCATGATGTGTAGGTTGGGGAACAATGAAGGCCCGCTTTCCTGCATTCCACAATTGCGTTGGTATCCCTTTTTACATTTAAATGAAATGTAACGGAGTATTGAATTTGGTGCAGGGTCTAAATCGTTCAGACTGGTTTCTTTTTTTCCATATAGAGCCATGAGAAACATGTTTCTCAATACGCCAAACTCAATACTCTGGTACATTTCATGTAATGTAAAAAGAGCTGCCAACGTAATTGTGAATACAGGAAGGCGGGCCTCTATTGTTCCCCAATCTGCACATCATGCAAATGACTATACGACAACGTTGAAACCCCAGAAGACAGCTCTGACATAGACGTAGAAGAGACTAAAGAAAGAGAAAGAGGTATGTTGAATCTCACAAGTTATTCTGTAGTCATTTATCTCTCCTTGATATATGATCACAAGTCAAAGTCTCACCACCTTTTTTATTTTCCAGGAGAACGACCCCCGACGCCGACGATGGAGTAATCAGACCCTGCACCAGGACCCCATGCATCAAGGAACCTCAGCACGAAGCGGAAGGTATGTTTAATCTCACAATCTTTTTTGCAATCCTCATCTTTCCTTGAGAAATGACACCACCTCTTTTATTTTTCAGAACATGAAGAATATGTACCTGGACCCATTGCCACTGAAGAACCTCAGTCAGGACCTTTTAAAAAACAACAACTCATATAATTTTTGCATATTATAATTTGTAATATTAATAATATACGATCAAAACGTAAGTGATATTTTAAGTTCTATTTTGTTAGAGTCCTAACATTTACTAAACGGACCATTTACTAAAATTTAATAGTTTTCGAGTTTTAAGCAAGAAACCGGAAAAAAGCAGAATTTTTTCTCTTTTTTTGCGATTTCTTCAATGTTCCGCCACGAAATTTTTTCCGCAAGCCTCAGAATCGGATTCAGTACCCCAAAATACATATAGAATGAAAAAAAACAGAACTACCCCATAACTTTCTCACCAGAGGCCCTTTAGATTACAATTTGACTGGATCATAAATCATATTAAGCCCTTTTGGTCATCCAAAATTTGGGCTTCTAGCACAGATTAATAAATAGTTACTACGTAACTTCTAGCTTTATCTAAAACTGTGTTACAGGGGGTTACAAAATGTCTTTTTTTATTTTATTAAAGATGAGTTAAGAGGATCGACTACCGCGCCCATGTCCATACAAAAAGGGAAAACGTTTTGCTACCCCTAAATCTTCTCCGATTTTGATAATTTTTCACTATGTTGTTGTCCCTATCAAAAACTATGCCTCTATGTTTTCCTTTTTTGAAAATTTTGTTTAGATAAAAAGTTATAAGGATCTGTAATCTTGCTTTATTGGGTTTGAAAAACATTCATTTTAAATTCATTGTATTTCAGAAATAAAGTAAATTTTCGGAAAAAACAAAAAATAGAGGCATAGATTATATTCTGCTGAAAAGATTGATACCAAAAAGTAGTATATTTAGTACAGTTTAGGGGTTGGGAAACGTTTTCCCCCCAAACGCGATTTTCGACAAAAAAATACCTAGAAACACAGCCGAGCTGCAACTGTCTCTATCGCACGCTATGCGCGGGGGCCGAGCGCGGTCGCGACAGAGAATGATTCTCCAAATACCTATTTTCCTACGCTCGCGGCGCTATAGAATAGTCTCTGTTGACCTCAATCTTGACCAAGGTCATTGATGAGGTCGACGACGGAGCGAGTTAACCCAGAAAATGCCAACTAAGCCATTGGTATTCCTACGCACCGACGGAACACAACAATTTTTTTGGCGTCGGACTTCGGTAGGAGGGTGGTCGCGAACCAGACGGCCCTACCACACCGCTTGAGACCATAGGACGAAACCTGAACAAATTGAGGTGTCATTGCCTGTGGTGGTTTAATAGGAGGCAGGTCTCATTAGTGTTTTTTCCTTAGTCGCCTCTTACTACAAGAAACGGGGTGGCGTTATTCTCAACCGATCACCACACGGCTTAGTGAAATGTTATTGAAAATACCGAGCGTTTTTTTGTTTCTTTTTGCTCGACTGAGCGGGTGCACTACCAGACAAACAACAAACATTGTCCAGACAAACATTGACTAGATTTGAATTACTATTTTATTCTATTAGTTGATAAGTTTCACAAATAAGTAGTCGTTGAGGGCGTCGCTCTGCTCACGTCGCTCTGCTCACGTCGTTCTATTTCCCCGAAAAAACTGAAACAAATATCATTATCTAAATATCATTTTTTTAAATTGGATATACCTGACTCAGATTGGGATGCAATACTTGTGAAATGGGAGATTTTGGAATCTGCACTAATATTATAAAGAGGAAAGATTTGTATTTTTGTATGTAACGAATAAACTTAAAAACTACTCGACCGATTCCAAAAATTCTTTCACTATTAGGATGCTACATTATCCCTGAGTAACATAGTCTACATAATTTTTCCGAATTCCCACGGGAACGAAGTCCCGAGCGGAATGTTAGTTTCATATAAAATTGGGGAGGGGCATGATTCACCCCGTTTTTTTTACCAGCCCATATGCGAACTTTTTATCAGCAATAAAAATACCGCACCAGAACTATGTCGATGTGACATTTTTTTAACACCCGACAGAAAAATTGTTTGACGAGTGTATTTGTGTAACTGTCTGTGGCATCGTAGTTTCTAAAAGCCTGCTGGACCGATTTAATGCAGCTTTTTTAAAAGCAGACGTTATTGAGATGGTTCTTAGCTGTATTTAATAAGCCGGGTTGAGACGTTTAAAAGTTACTAGCGCTGAATGTCGGGGGTGATGATTGTATTTTTATTTTAGTGTCATTTCTTATTTTGACTTATGCTAACTTGCAAGGAAAATTGTTGAGCTTTATAGGGAGATTACATAGTTTTGCTAATAATATCATTCAAGTCAAATACTTAATTTAAAGTCACTAAAATAAAGAAAAACGAAGACTTCTGCGCAGGGTCCCGATTCTGTAACTTAAGTTGTGTTTAGGTGGAATGAAGGCCATTTTATCTGTTTAGGTGGCGAACTTGAGAATTGTTTAATTTTCATATAGTTGCTGACAACCACTTCGACCAGCAGCTCCACCGCCACTGAACGCGAAGTTGCAAACTACCTTGAAAATTCAGTTGGCGGTGGCGCCACCAGTCAAAGCAGCCGTCATTAGATGTATGAAATTTAGATAGTTGTCAATATTACCACCTGAACGGATAAAATGGTGACAGTTCCATCTACACACAACTTAAGTTACAGAATCGGGGCCCGTGTGCGTCGTCGTCTATACTAATATTATTATTATTAAGAGGAAAGATTTGTTTGTTTGTTTGCATTGAACAGGCTCCGAAACCACAGGACCGATTTGAAAAATTCTTTCACCATTAGAATGCTACATTATCCTTGAGTAACATAGGCTACATAACTTTCCCAAATTCCCACGGGAAGGAAGTCCCAAGCGGAATGCTAGTAACATATAAACGTTGTAGTGGTACAGTGATGCTCACAAGTCTGTCCGATGTCTAGTAGCTCCCCGAGCGAGGCGAGCGAGTGCTCGGAGTGCGTCAGGAAGAATTGCTCCAGCAGGGACGTGCCGTTCACCACGCCGCTGCAAACAGATAGACAGACAGACATTTTTATACTCGTACATGGTAACTTTTTAACCAGTACGCAATTTTTTCTAAAGGTGTCACTAGCGTAGATAGAACGTAAATAAAGAGGAAAAAAAATGTTTTTTTCCAAAATTTGCAGTTTTTGATATCCCTTTTCAACGTCTTAGAGAATGAATTTTGTAAGACGCAGAAACACGGGTGTCACAAATTGTGTTGAAAAATACTATTACCAAGTTTCAAGTCCATTGGACGATGTTTTTTTTTCCATTTTGAAGTCTAGCTTGAAATTTTTATATGAAACGATATAAAACAAAAAATTCAGGTCTTTCATAAAGTTTACGTAGAAAAAATCTGCATATTGATTAAAAAATAAAGTGGTATTGTTGATAAGGGCTCCTGTTTCCGCATTTAGGCTCTAAGAAGGCCCTTTATGCGTGTGAGTCGGTGGCTATTCCAGCCACTTCAGGTTCAACCAGAAGCTCAGAATCCTCCTGGGGAATTCACAGGCTTCACGAAGCGACTTTACGACTTCACGAATTCCTGCAGCTCTAGCACGATACCGACAAACTCGCGCTTGGCTCATTCTTAAACTTCACTCTGATTGCGCGAGGCCATAGGGCTTGCCTATGGCGTTATCAATGTTGACATTTTGACATAGGACCGCGGTGTTGTCGCGGCACTGTCACTATCGTACTCGGCCTGCTGCTAGGAGTTGTAAAAACCATAAATAAATCTATCTATCTATATAGGAATGAACTGCTCAGCTCTAGAGTTATTTCAGAATTAGTTAAAATTAGAAAATAAGAAAATTTGTAATGCGATTAAAAAGAGCACCCTCATAGTTTCTTGCCTGTTCTTCTCTGGGGAAGACTGCACCTTTGCGAATAGGCATAGAGACAGTAGAGTCAATAGAACGAATGCGTATGTATGTATTTAAATCCTTTAATGTATGTTTGTATGTATTTTAAGTGGCATCCTGAATGTCCTATAAAATAAAGATTTTTTCTATTCTTTTGTATTCTATTTTTTACACTCACGCTTATAACCCCTTTCGGGGTAAGCAGAACGTCATGTGGCTCTGGGACCACTTGAAACCACATTTGACATTCATTATGAGGGTTATATGAAATATTCGCCCACGGTACAGCAAAAACCTCACGTCCCACTTGCTGGTTTCTATAGTAAGCCTGAGAAGAGTTGGCAGCTGGTACATTCTAAGTTTTTCTTTCACTCCCAGTTCAGCATGGAAGTTACAGATATTCAGACCTAATATACCTTTACTCGAAAATACAAGGACTGCAAATAAATCATCTATTCTGTAAGTCTATAAACGACATACTAAAACCGATACTTGTCATAGCCAAGTAGTTGTTTATCTGTCCCTATCTGACCTTTATATCTCTCTGCCTCACCTGGGATCGAAGACCTCCAGCAGCTGGTCGAAGGGGAAGAGCGCGCGCGACTCAGCGCGACACAACCAGCCCTGTAGCATAACACAACACAATACTTAGCACAAGTAACTATGAAATATCAGCTAAGATTTGTAGGTCTGATGCAAAGCAAAGATGACACATATAATATATATGCTCACGCTTATAATCCCTAACGGAGTAGGCAGAGCATCAGTGGTTCTAGCAAACTACTCGATGCCACGTTTGACACAAATTGTGAGGGTTATCAGATGAAATAAGTGGTATAATGGTGAGAGGTGGTCAGCCTGTCGCCCATTATACAGCAAAACCCCACCGTTTTTTCGTGGTCCTACTATTTTGTCCTACTAGTAGGACCACGAGGGAGACCAGTTTCTGTTCGTCCTACTCCGACATGTTAGAGCTATTATCATTTATTTATACCACCTGTATATATTGTTTATCCTACTATAAAAAGAAATAAAAAAACTACCGTCTGTATAGGGTAATACTATCTCTATGATAAGAACGTAAACTTCTTTGAATTTGTGACCAGCCACTTTGATTAGATGAAGTGTCAATCAACATATTGTCATATTTATAACTTTTAAGTGCATGTGTGTATGAGCATGGTATGAGCGCATTGTACAAGTACCTAATCAGTATTTGCTGCGCGTTTAAAGTACTTTCCGTCTGAACAATGTCCAAAGACGTAATTTTTATTCAAAGAAAATGTGGGATAGTCCTTTTATTTAAAGGACGGCAGTACTATAAACAAAAAATTTATAAGAGTGGATTTATTATATGGAACTGCAGCAAATCTAAAAAAGAAAAATGCCGAGGGTCTGTGACTTTGAAGGTAACAATTTGATCTTTTACGTCCCCGCATAGGTTTAAGATGGTCACTTCCACTGAATTGGATTAGGAGTCGGGAGTTCCAACGGAATTTTAAACTTTATGCAACTAAGATTTCATACAACTGGGTAGCTCGCCTGTTTTGATTAGTAAGACGATTATTCACCGACGTATGACTTTAGACATCCCCAGGTCTGTTTAATGTTTTATCCGTGTGGTGATCCGGTTGAGAATAACACCACCCCATCTCTTTCCGTGGGTGTCGTAAGAGGCGACTAAGGAAACACAAATGAGACCTGCCTCCTAGTAATCCATCCCAGGCAACGACACTTCATTTTTTTCTGAATCTGAGGTGTCGTCCTATGGTCTCATGCGGTGTGGTAGGCTCTGTAAAGGGCCGTCTGGTTCGCGACCACCCTCCTACCGAAGTCCGACGCCAAACAGCTTGCTGTGTTCCGTCCGTGCGTGGGAGTACCAGAGCCTTTATAGGCATTTTCTGGGTTAACTCGCTCCATCGTCGACCTCATCTTTGACCTTATGATCAAGATTGAGGTCAAGAGTTAACCCATCTTATAAAAAATAAAAAAATAAAAGTTGGGTATGATTTAAATTTTATTTAATTGTCTTCAGGGTAGTGAAGTTTTAAAAGAGAAAGAGCATTCTTGTCAGATCAATTATGCGAGGAATCAAATAGACGAAGCTATAAATATCATGAAAGAACAAGCATCTACAAGTGATACTCCGATTACACAAATATATGCTAAAGGAAAAGATAATTTGCTTGATCAAGGTATTCATATGGTGGTACCGGTGCCACCATTGAAAAGCGTACAAACAGCTTTGTATTCATGTCGTAAGCGAACAAATTTCAAAAATACAAAGTCTGTGAAAATACCAGAACAGTTGACGAATTTTCTTTTAGCAGAGTACCATGATGAAAGTAATGACTTTTTCATTTTTTGTTCCCAAGAAGGAAGATTAATTTTGGAAAAAGCTGAGGAGTTTTTCGTTGACGGGACTTTCCAGAGTTGTCCTACACCGTTTGTACAACTTTTTACTATCCACGGAGACATGGGTGATTCGTCTATATCAGAAACAAAAGTGACACCACTTATTTATGTCCTCATGTCCGATCGGAAACAAGAATCTTATGCTGCACTCTTTGCGATTATTAAATCCCAAATACCAAACTGGACTCCTAAAAAAATTCATCTAGATTTCGAGGTCGCTATTGCAAATGCTTTTTTGAATATTTTCCCAGAAGTGAAATTAATAAAGTGTTACTATCATTTATCAAAAGCCGTTTGGGAAAATGCCACAAAAAAACTTAAAATAAAAACAAAAACTGAACGAAGGATTGTAGGATTATGTGCGGCCTTACCTTTGTTACCTGAAGATCTAATTGAAAATGGTATTGATTATATTCTGACTGAAAGCCCAAATACACAAAAAATGACTAAATTTATAAAATATATGAAAACGACTTGGTGGAAGAGCAAAGAGTGCCGCTCATCATGGTGCGTATACGGTGAACGTCATCGCACCAACAATGTAATCGAGAGTTGGCACTCTCGATTAAACAAAAATATAAAAAAGCGCGCACCAGTATCAATACTGCGATTGATAAATGTGTTGATGGAAATGGAAAGTCAGACAACTAGCCTTGACGTATCACGTAGACGAAAAGAAGATATAGATCGAGATGGCTTTATTATGACAAACCAGCTACAATTAATTCACGGTGAAATACCATTAGGCCATTTTTTAGAGAAAATGAGATAAAATGGTTCAGTGGTCTAGACCTCCCGGTGCATCGCAGGCGCCCCGGGTTCAAATTTCGGTCGGACCGTGTAATTTTTTCTTCTTACTTTTTCGGTAATGCAACCGTCATGTATTGTATTGGAACCTCAACCGGACTACTGCAAGTAGAGGTTCGAAAGACATGTGACATGACTAATAGGAGCATTTTTCAGTTGAATATATTTTAGTTTTTTAAAAATGACTCTTTTTTTTCTCCTATTTATTACTAACTGTCGTTATACAGGGTTAATGGGAACTCGACGTATTCCTGACAGGACGTTATAGGGCAACCAAAATGCAACAAATTTAACCCACCTTATGTATGGCCGAAAGTTAATAGTTTTCGAGATTTCGTTAATTTAAGATTTTTTACGAAAATGCCCAGATTTCATCATTTTAACCAAAATTTTAAAATATTTGCTTATTGGATAGAGTTACATTTAACTTTTTTTCAAAGTTGATAGTTTAATAAAGCTAGGAAAGTCATTACTACCCAAAATTTTTTAACAGTTTTAAATCATGAGCCGAAAAGAAGATTCAAAATTTTTCAATTTTCTTTGTAACAGGTTAAATAACGATGCCTAGGTCAGAACTTTACTATGACACCTTAATTAACTTCCTCATTTAATAAGCTATCCAAAAAGGCATGAATGTCAATAAAAACTTATGATCTACATCACAAAAATCACTTTTGATTTAGTACAGGTAGAGTCCACCCCACAAAGTTGATTAACTTTTTTCGCGTTTTTTTAAAACTTTTTTCGGTGCCTAATAGTGCAAATAATTGTAATTTGCGATACCATGACGGTCAAAACTAGATTCATCTATCCACAAAATATCTTATCTGGCTTTGTTATCTGGCTATTCTGCAAAGATTTAATGACGACCCCAACACCTCGACAAACATCGTAGCGCAATGGAAAGTCTTGCCTGTAGTCTTGCCTGTAGTACATTTATCGGGCCGACATCCATATCACCATCAACACCTGTACATTCAATAGAAGAGGGAGACCTGATTAGAAGGTTTTTTTTTACACTTAATTTTGCATCAACAGACTTGATGTCCGTGCCCTTGTGATTAGAAGGTTGGAATTTTGTTGTTTTATGTTAAATGTCGACGCTGAAGACAATTTTTTATTTTAACATTTTGTGGACAGATGAATCTAGTTTTGACCGTCATGGTATCGCAAATTACAATTATTTGCACTATTGGGCACCGAAGGCGGAAAGAAACTTGAAAAAGTTTTAAAAAACCGCGAAAAAAGTGAATCAACTTTGTGGAGTGGACTCTACCTGTACTAAATCAAAAGTGATTTTTGTGATGTAGATCATAAGTTTGTATTGACATTCATACCTTTTTGGATAGTTTATTAAATGAGGAAGTTACACTTACTTAGTGTCATAGTAAAGTTTTGACAATTAGCTTTAGATATTGAATATATACAGGTGGTATAAATAAATGATAACAGCTCTAACATGTCGGAGTAGGACGAACAGAAACTGGTCTCCCTCGTGGTCCTACTAGTAGGACAAAATAGTAGGACCACGAAAAAACGGAGCAAAACCCTCGCATCCCATTTAATGAATTTTACTGATTGCTTGGGAAGAGTAGGCAACTGGCTTATTCTAAGTTTTTTTTTCACTTCCAGTCCAGCATATCAGTAAAAAATAACTATGAAATACATACAGGGTGAAATTAAAAACATTCGACAATCTTTGAGGGATGAACCCATGATTACGAACAACTTTTTCAACGGGACCAACTTTCCTACTAAAAAATAAAAATCAGTTGTTCCATACATTCTGGTTGAGTAGGTATTGAACTTTAGTATGGAACAGCAGATTTTTATTTTTAGTAGGAAAGTTAGTCCCATAGAAAAAGTTGTTCGTAATCATGGGTAGATTCATTCCTCAAAGTTTGTCGAATGTTTTCAATTTCACCCTGGATGAGCAAAGATGAACAGAATATCATTAAGGTTTATGATTCATGTGACGCTCTATGGTTAACGAAACTTTAGTGTGATTATCTTCATGAAACTGAACAACTTTTCCCTAGGAAACTATTTGAAATTATTTTTAGAGAATTTCATCTTCTCAAACAAAGGGACGGTGGGCTATCACCAGCCCAATATACGTCGCCACCGCGGAGCACGGGCCTCCTTTCCAAACAAGAAGTGGATTTAGGCCATAGTCCACCACGCTGGCCCAATGCGGGTTGGTGGACCGCTCGTTCGAAAATGAATTTTCTTGGACGGGCGGGTTTCATCACAATGTTTTCCTTCACCGTTGAGCAAGTGATAATTATTAGAAATCCGTACATAAATCCAAAAAGACGAATTTAGTAATACAGGCCCGCACCCGGATTTGAACCCGCAACCTTCCGATTACAAGTCTGGCTCATTACCAACTGGGCTATCACTGATCTTTACACACCATTTTCGCAAATTCAAATATACAAGTTATGGAGTGACATCTTACCAGAAACACTAATAAAGAAAAAGTTACAAATTTACTAAACATTGTAAATAAACTAAATAACAATTCCTTCTAGTGAGTACTGAGGGCTCCAAAGCGCTTCGTTAAATGGACCCTCTCGCCTCGTCGCTGGTTATATACTACCATGGTAATTATCATCTAAATGCCATTCACTCAACTCCGGAACCTCAACACAAATCTAATGACTAAGTATTTCAAATTACATTGCGTAGTTGAACAATCACTTCTTTGTGGATTATCTTAGAGGCTGCGTAGTGTACTCAACATCCTTTCAAAAGTGTTTATCATATGAAAAGTATTATTTGTAAATAGTATGAATGTGAACATACAATGTTAGAACTAATCAGAGGTCATAGCCCACACTACGCAAGGATGTTAGAGTTAGCGGCGTGCTACTATTATGTTAATTTCGTTTTCTTCTTGCGAACTTGGAATTTTTCTGTTTGTTTTAAATAATAAAATTATGTCTCTGAGACTTCCGATTTATTATACATCCGAGCTGGGTATTTTGAAATCTGTAGACTTTTTAAAAATATTGAAAATATCAAAGAACCATAACAAAAATGATTCCAACTATAGAATAACATCAATATCGAAATCTTTTACCAATATGTATTCTAGAAATAGCGCACGTGATTGTATGTGATGCCAAGTCCCTACTAATATAGGTATTACAAATGCGAAAGTAAATCCCTCTGTCCGTTACGCTTTCACGGCTAAACTATTGAATCGATTTTGATGAAATTTGGTACAGAGATAGATTAGATCTTGGGAAAGGACAAAGGTTATATTTTATTCCACAGCTGGGCACGATATAACCTGTACTCTAAGTGGGCGGCGCGGCGCCGCGGGCGGAAAGCTAGTCACGAATATAGCAATCTAGACACGGAGGTGACCGTCGGGGAAAAACCATCACTTTCTAGCTTTTAGTTGTGAAGCGCTGGTAGTCTAGTGGCGCTCCCTGATCTCAACCGATCAGTGAGGTTAAGCAACGTACACAGAGGCAGGGAACCTGATGGGTGACCAAAGTGGCAAATTATCACGAGCATTTCCGTGCTTTGGAGGGCACGTTAAGCTGTCGGTCCCGGCTGTTGTCGATTGACTACAGTCGTTTAAACCAAGTCAGAGGCCACTATGCGGTTTGAAAACTCTGACACCAGGGTTAGCCAAGTTCGCCACACACTTGACTATACCTACACGATAAGAAGAAGAAGTTGTGGTTGTTCTGCCGAGTATCTTTCAAAACATTATACTTCCGAACTATGAAGAAATACATATGCGTTTCAGAGAGGTTTACCCTCATATCTATTCCGAAAGCCTTTCGCCGAGCAATGAAATAAAAGCCATTAATATAATTTATTACACATTATTCATTATACGTTGTCCCACACTGCATCTTCTCCAATTCCATCACTACATACATGGTAGTCGCAGTTGATTCAGCAAATTAAAACATCCCCCCCGCCGTACCCCCCTCTTGAGTGCAACAAACAAAACGGGAAGGGGTGCGACGCGCGGGGTTGCCAGCAACACTTATCACAGGCTGCGAATTTGGTTATTTCTTCGATCCCTTTTTCTTAAAGCCAATGTTCACGAAATATATAATCCACATTTTGCAGCTTACCCAAGATTTGACGATGTCATTTTTATCTTTTTTGTCACTTTGTTGAATTGACTACTAACCACGCGAGATAGTCGTAGATTAGTTTTTTGTTTCAAATGGCTCTTATCCGTATTTCCTAACTAATATTATTAGTATGTATGGATGTTTGTTAAAATTTCGTATGGTAGGTAGCTCCACACATAGGCTACATAATTTTCCCAAATTCCTACGAGAACGAAGTCCCGGTTGGAAAGCTAGTGTTATATAACTCTCTCTTTCAGTTGTTGTTTTTTTAGAAAATAAATATAAAAATGTAGAATTCGCTTAACCCATCGGTATTCTATCTTGCTCCTTGTACTTATTTTGTATACGTCCTTACCTGCATAATAAGTTTATTTGGATTGTAACCACTGGCAATTAATACAGTAAAAAAGATGTGAATGAGTATGTTATATTTAAACTAGCTTTCCGTCTGCGACTTTATTCGCGTCGCCAGCCCTCAGACTACCTGGGCATAAATCACGTCGATCCATTTCTATTTTACGATGTGAAGGAAGGGCAAAATTAATAGCCCAACGATTGTAGTGTTTCACCTCCAAATCACTTGAAACCAGCTGAAAATTGCATACGTGCTTAGTTTTATGACTCTATTAATGCACTAAAACTCCCCGTGTTTCCCGGACTTAATTCTTGAGATATCTGGTATTTGCTTTATTCAAATACAAAAATAATAAAAAATACATATGTCAAAATTAAATTAATTAAGGTCTTAAATACTAAATTCACTAACCGTGCTTCTGGTATTTAGGAATTCCCATACAAAATAAACATGTTTTAACATTTGCAATGTTCCCATATAAGGACTTATATGGTTGTGAAAATTCGGAAAACTGACCATAATATTTATAAAATCGAAATTCTTTTCAAAGAGGGTACATAGCAACACTAAACGAGGGTGGTAGTCAGTGCGGGGGTGGGGCGCGCCCCCCCCAGTACCCGCGCCCGCCGCCGTCCGTCAGTAGCCCGCGGTCCGTCGGCCCGCACGGACGTCTCTCGCGCTCTCTCAAACAACGAACGAATTCTTTCCGGTGAGTGTGACATAAACACATAAATATTGCTAGTCTAAGGTACCTATTTTTTTGTAACGTTATCATACCATAGGCAAGTAATCTAGTGCAGTGTTATCACATAATTTTGGAACAAGCACCCAAAAGCGCTGCGTAAGTCTCCGCAAAGTGCTGACTCAATTTGTTCTTCGGGAAAATTGTCAGTCGTTATTATAAATCACGTGACGGTCGTAAAAGTGATAGGGAAAAGTTTCGGCGGATTGTCGCCGGCGAGGAAAGCAGGGGACGGGGACTAGTGCAGCTCAATGTAGTGAGAGGGATGATAAATACTGTTTATGCGGGCACAAGGCGCGGGGCGGAGGTTGCAATAACAACATCTTCCCGAGAAGTAAACAACGGAAGCGTAATGAGGTCTTTGAAAATTTTAAATTAATGAATCTTATGTGTGCTTCACAGTTAATTATTTTGAAAGGTGGTCTCATTAAACACGAATATTGATCATTTTCAAGTACTTATTTTTCTAAGTCTGCCCCCCTGTGCTTTAGTACTAAGACTGTTGTAAAGTATTTAGATAAATAATTATGACATTCTTTTTATTTCGTTCGAGTGAGAAAGATTGTGATAATGACTACTTATTCTGTAATGCTACAGCCGCTTTTCGAAGTCGACTAGCGCTGAAAATAACTTTTGTCTATATTGTAAATACCAAATGCTTAAAATTTTCTCAAAGCCTTCAGTCAGTATCCACAGTGCATAAAAAACTAAACTAATTTTAAAAAATTAAAAATACCCGACTGCCTCATAAAAACTGAAAAGAAAAAAACAAGTAACTTCAGTAGTCGAGACTGAATATTATTGAATAACATAAAGATTTTATCAGTCGGAACCCATCAAAAATCCGGCGTCCTAATAATGGGTCCCGACTGTTAAAATCTTCGATCAACTATAAAGAACTAGATACACAATCCACAACAAAAAAGTTTCCTCACTAAATGATCACCCACTTGACGTTTTGGGTTGTCTTTTCGTTTAGTAGCATTCGTTCGTTCCGAAAGTAACCATGCCTCAGTGCGCAGTGAAAAATTGTAAAAATCACACCTCCAGAACATTAAAAGAATATGGAATGACATTTTTTAAATAAGTAGTTTTGTAATTATTATATGTGAATTGAAATTATCTTGGTATTTGGCCAAGAAAAGGTTATAAAACATTTTTTTAGTTTAATTTAATAACATTCGGCGAGAGTATAACCCTTTAAATTGAACAGACACTAACCGAACTTACAAATCCATACCGTTGTATTTCAACATTATTTGTTCGGGTTATGCAGTGACTCTGTTCTAAAACAAATAGAGACGCTGTTTTTTTTCTATTGTTTTTTTTTTTCATTTTCATCTGCGTTATAAAATTTAATTGTAAAGAGTATATATATTAATTTTGTTTTCTATACTTACATTAAATGTATTATGGCAAAACCATTAATCATATAAAATTTAATAAATAAAAAATTTAACGTGCGTGACGTTTACAAACAAAGTTTTATTGGATTTTTAGTTTTCCTAGAGATCTTGTGCGATGTGGACAGTGGACATCCGTGATCGCACGTCAAAGATGTGAAGTTTTTTTTTTAGCCGTCGCAAAGTAGTGTCGTTTGCTCCAAGCATTTTTTAGAAAGTGACTCGTATGTCACCACAAAAGGAGTCAAAAGGTTACACAAAACAGCTGCACCTCAAATAGTATGTAGGTACCTTTTATCACTTTTGATTTGGAGTTTCTTGTCAATACAAAAAAAAAAATATGTTTCATCTTCAGGACAAAGATGATGACAGCGTAGAAGACAAATGTTTTTTTTGAGTTGGGTGTTTTTTTTTAAATAAATTATTTCTTGTACTTAAATATCTATTTAGTTTCATAGCTAATTTCCTCTCTTAAATCTCAATAGGTCATTTCTGTTCAAAAAGTTATACTAAGTTTTAAATAAGCAAAACATATAATATGTGTAATCGGGAAAGACACAGTTCTTTTCTTTTTTTATAAGTTATTTTATATTTCATAAAAAATAAGCATAGAATATTATGTTTATTAGCAATAATTAAGAAGAATGGCGGCGGCTGTGATTATCAATTGTAATGTATATTAATCGTCGGTTAATTTGAAATGAATGTGATTTTTTTAATAATAAAAAACCATAAAAACTAACATAAAAGTAAACGGCTGAACCAATTTTGATAAATCATATCTGAAATCCAGCGCAAGAAGAAGCTTTAGAAATAAACTGCACCATTAACATTATCAGTTTAAGAGCTATGATGCTCCTATACATACACAACACAATCAGGGGTTAAAAAGAAAACCACACCATTTCGTAGCATTTTGAATTTGTTAAAAAGTTTGTACGAAGATTTTTTTATGTGAAATCGACCCAACTAATATATTTTTAAAATTAACAAAGGCATCTCCACTCCTCCCATGTTCTACGTGACAGCCAGTGTCATAAAATTGTCTTACGTTATCCTTTGTTCAAAACCAAAAGTGTTATTTTACAAATTAAACAGATTTTATTTTCGACCTTATAATATTACGTTAAGGTTTAAATTAGATTAAAATGTTTGACACTTTAGAACTTTGTCATAATACATGAAGTGGTATACAACTATCTAAGTACGTATTGTAATTAGGACACTTTTAAATTTCATTTTTGTATGGGACTGTGTATCTAGTTTTCTATAGTTGATCGAAGGTTAAAATCGTTATATTATTCAATAATATTCAATAACAAAAACCTCGACTACTGAAGTTACTTGTTTTTTCTTTTCAGTTTTTACTAGGCAGTTGGGTTTTTTATTTTAAAAAAAACCCAACTGCTTGATAAAAACTGAAAAGAAAAACAAGTAACTTCAGTATTTTACACTTTTTAGTTAGGGTCAGATATTTATAAGTATTTTTTATGTATTTTCTCATAAGTAAGCCTATATTTTAGTGAAAATCGTTACTAACCAACTTCAAATCGTTATAGATCCTAAACGGTGATTCTGATTGAAAAACTATATGTAAAACCTAGAAATGATTTTTAAATACCTATTTAACGATACCCCATTTGACATAGTTTGTGGATTTTAAATTTTTTCTTTTTCACATTATGGCGTCCAAAATCGGCCATTTTGATTTTTCAAAATTTTTATATCTTTTATGACACTCGCGCCGCTATGTCAAATTCAACAACGTATCATTTATCAAAATCGGCCTACGCGTTTGGTCTAAATAGTGCCACAAAGGTACAAACCCACATACATACATAGGCTGATAAACACTACCCTCCTTTGCGTCGCGCAGTCGGGTAAAAAGACGGGGTATCTGGGCAATAAACGTCAGTACTTATAATCCTGTACAGTGAGCTACAAGGCTGCTCTCCAGAGTCAACCAATACAATGAGCGTCGTGTCTCACACATCTATACTTGAGAGCATCGGATTTCAATACATTTTTCTTGCGCTATACAGCAGCTCGAGCATGATCGTGACAAACTCGCACGGCACGCCACTCGGTTGACAGTCTTCTTTGCGCGAGGGCCTGCAAAGGCTTACTCGCCCTCTGGCGTAGTCTATGCGCATTACGCGCGCGATTACGTCATGATCGAGCTGTAGATGACAGTGTTTGGTGGTGACAGATACCGGTCGTAGACTTACAGAATAAATGCCCAGAGCACGCCGCCGCTGTCGGTAATTAGTTCACACCAACACCTCTCAGTAGAAGTTGTTTAAACGCTCGAGTAAACTACGCGAAACTTTTACCATCATCGAGTTACATCGTCGTCTTTTAGCGAAAACTTATTAAACATAAAAACGTTGGTGAAAATACTGGTGCCGTGATTTATAACGTCTAAGGAAGGATAAAACGCACAGCCTATTGGATTTAATAACTCTAAAATTAAAATTTTTGTATCGCATTCGATCGTTTATAACTCTTAAACGATTGAACCAATTTTTATCAAATAGGTATAGCTAAGTACCATCTCGATTAGGTCAGTTTTCAAACCAGCGCTGTACAGTTTTTGTACAGCTCAAAGCTGAGCTTGGTTCCTTTTGCTTGGGTTATTAAAGTTCTATACTGTAGATTTCTTGCACTATTCTAATTATTTACCGTTAAACGCTCGTAGCTCAGTGGCTCTCGCTGATTTTACTCTTCTTCTTCTTATCGTGTTGGTATAGTCAAGTGTGTGGCGAACTTGGCTAACCCTGATGTCAGAGTTTTCAAACCGCCAAATGGCCTCTGACTTGGTTTTAACGACTGTAGTCAATCGACAACAGCCGGGACCGACAGCTTAACGTGCCCCCGAAGTACGGAAACGCTCGTGATAAATTTCCACTTTGGTCACCCATCCGGTTCCCTACCTCTATGTACGTTGCAAATTTACTAGGAACGCTAATTATAATTCACAAGATTTTGCTATTATCTTAGAGGTTGTGAATATTTGTTGTTTGTAACAGAATGCCCGCCGGCGGCTGAAGAGGCTTCGTTTTAACGTTGATGCGGAAACTCGAGCAAAGTGAACATTAATCTAATTAAGTTCTTCATAAGTATATTGCTTTAAACAAAAATACTTAAAAATTAATTAGTCATATATATATATTATATATATGTCGGAATTGCTTACATAAACAGAGAGTAATCCCTCATATAAAAACAGTAATTCTTATGATAAAGCATCAGAAGTGGTTTTCTCTTTATTGATCATCTTTGTGGGCGTATACGTGGGTTACAGGCATGACGAAAACACTAGAATACACATAGCTTTATGTCTTTTACATGTCACACAATATAGATTCACATAGGTCGAACGTCTGTAGTTATAGCACAGCCTAGATTTAACTACTTAGCTTCACTATCGCCCCATCTATCACTCTGAGTGAACTAAACGTTAATTATTACAAGCACTAGGTGATCTAACGAAACACATCAGGACAGTTCCTGGTACAAGCTGCCCGCGCGCCGGTTAGAGGAAGACTGTATGGCCTCCCCTCAATCCCGACCACGTGCAATGCACACAGACTCTGTCAAGTGAGCTGACGTCACTTGTATTTCGTTGACACCCAAATTTCTTGAAGTCTTGAATTCTTGACCACTCCGAAACGGCCATCCTGCGCGACACACGTCCCTGTGTGTAATTCTGAAACAAACTTCATCACAAAGCTCGGTCATTCCTGACCTTACACCCTGACCCTGAGACCAGAGTGTGGTCCTGATCCATAATCTCAACTTTGAACTCAGCATTAAAAACATTGTTACTTTCTATTAACTGATCTCATTAAAACTGTTTCCAAGGAACTACGAAGCTCAGAGATTCAGAGTATTACTAACTTCCATGACCATGATCTCAGATCAACATTATTCATATCTTAACATAATCTCCAATTCTTAATCATTTTCATTAAATTAAAACTGAAAATATCAATCATCAAATCAGAAACCAGAGCCATGCACCACCGATGCAAATTTTACGTAGCAAACTATGGTTCTTTAACTAACGAGTAACTACTCTAACGCCACGGCCCACCAGCCGAACAACAACCATCACACACAACCAATAGAGCATTCCAAATGAATCTCCCGTTGCATCTCCCACCGACGCAACACACTACGGTCCTCAAGACCACGACCTCCGCCAGAGATACTCGCCCACCGCACACCCACGGACTACTTGAGTTTCCTCAAGAGACACCGATTTCCACCGGGCTACGACTACGCAGTAACTACTGGTACGGTCGACTTTACTACGGCCGAAAGATAGTTACCTCGTTTTAACACAAACATTTACTCCTTATCACTACCATCATCGTCTGGTACATAACTATCTGGCATCCTACGTAAACGATCATGTGCGTACTTGTAAGTACGCTTGCTATTTAAGGCTTTTAACATGTAACTTCAAAACAAAGCCCAAATAAAGCCATTGAATTTAGCCTCATTCCTTCTTGGGCCTACTTACCACAATTTCTTCGTTTTATTTAAACTAGTAAATTTTAAACACTCTTCCCAGATCTCAATTAATTCATATTAGCGAAATAATCATTTTTTTTTCTTTTACGAATTCTTCAGATATAAATTAACTTCAAATTAGTCAACTATTTTAAGTTCACCATAATTCAAACTAATCTGCATGCTGCGGTAGGCAATTCAAATTGTAAACATATCTACCATAAAAACAAAAACACAGTTCGACAGGTTAATTAGTCAAAACCCTTTTTTTATGAAAACACCCTGTTGACAACTGAAGTGTTTCCGTTTGTTGAGCCAAACACTTGGCTCCCACGGCTTCGAAATGCATTCCTAGAAGTTAAGTAGCAATATTTTTTTTTTAAACTGACATCACGCTAAATAACTTGTGTGATAGGCAGAGATAACAACCTCACGGACATTCATGTTTTATTGAACGGAATCGTTATAAGATCTCTTTTACCACCTTAAATGAATCAAACAATAGCATTTCAATCGCTACTTATTACCACTATCATTTCCGTTTTTTTTTTTTTTTTTTTTTAATATCGACAAGAAAACTGCGGTTCTGATTTGCACTTGAAAAATCTTGTAACGTAAAAGAATAAGACCACCTCTTAGGCATTCACATGCGTGTCCCTTGAGTTGAGCGTCCTCTAGGACACATCAACACCGACTTTAATACACTTTGATTTAGATCGAAAAACTGCTTCTCATTCAAACGTTCCTCCGCATAATTTCACGTTTATCAGGACTAAGTTGGTAGGGTCGTCTTTGAACTGTTTTATTTGGGTCCACTAGTCGGATTTGAAGCTCACCTGTTTTAACTCTAGTTTTAGGCAATTCTGTAGTAAAATATTCTGAAAAGTTTCTCAGTACTGAAATAAGATCACACTTCTTATCAACTGGTATGTTTGTGTCTATTTCTTGAAAGTCAACTGAGGTCTCTTTGTTTAAAGAGATACTGTTCACATGTAAACAATTCCTTGTAACCGAAAACCGAGAAGCCGGCATATTTATAACAAAGCCCTGACTCAAAATCTCTCGGCCTATCATTATGTCACTACTCACATAAACATTCGGCAAGACGTGAAATAAAACCTCTATAGTGTAAGTACATAACTTAAGAGAACAAAGGATTTGTTCGGTATTGAATGTTGCTCCTTGGCTGACATCCATTAATTTTATAGTATTAGGTATTCTCTTACCAGAAAACTTTGAGGCCACACTTTCTTTTACTAGCGAACATTCATCACCTTAATGGAAAACTCTGACCTTTATGTCACCAATGCTAACGAGTTGATCCTCCAACCTGCCGTTACATTAACCTTCTAATCGCTGTGTTACCGCCACCACGATGACTGGAACTGAGTCCGGTTCTAACACTTTCGTAGGCACGAAGTCTTCCTTTGAATCTTTGACCGTTTTGTTGCATCAATGTGCTTTTATGTCTTCACATTTTCCTATTTTTCGCGATGTTAATATTTTTCTTGCTTTAGTCCTTCCGTTCACCAATGAAACATTTCACTTTATTACAAACTTTTGTAAAGACAAGGTTCACACACATTAAGTTCTGTTTCTTATCTTCATTTTTTTTAACTTTTCAAATTTTCATAAGACACTTATTAGGTACTGTCTTTTATTCAGTTTTGTTTGCCTGGTCGAATCCCACTTCTGATGTCGGAATAGCTTACATAAACAGAGAGTAATCCCTCATATAAAAACAGTAATTCTTATGATAAAGCATCAGAAGTGGTTTTCTCTTTATTGATCATCTTTGTGGGCGTATACGTGGGTTACAGGCATGACGAAAACACTAGAATACACATAGCTTTATGTCTTTTACATGTCACACAATATAGATTCACATAGGTCGAACGTCTGTAGTTATAGCACAGCCTAGATTTAACTACTTAGCTTCACTATCGCCCCATCTATCACTCTGAGTGAACTAAACGTTAATTATTACAAGCACTAGGTGATCTAACGAAACACATCAGGACAGTTCCTGGTACAAGCTGCCCGCGCGCCGGTTAGAGGAAGACTGTATGGCCTCCCCTCAATCCCGACCACGTGCAATGCACACAGACTCTGTCAAGTGAGCTGACGTCACTTGTATTTCGTTGACACCCAAATTTCTTGAAGTCTTGAATTCTTGACCACTCCGAAATATATGTGTTCCGAACATAAAGAATGTATGATAGAACCAATCATACTAATGTGCAAACGATTCAAAGATTTTAATATTAGAATGTTAATCCATAGCCCTATCATTTGCTAACTGAATGGGCCTTTTTATACTTCGAACGGCACGGCACGGCATGACAGAATTTGTATTACCATTGCCTTCTATGTTCCCAGCTTCTAGTATCACTAGTACATATGAGGCAATGGTAATACAATTTTGCCGTGCCGTTTTCGCATTATAAAAACGCCCACTATGTATCGTACAGTAGGTAACTATAGGTCGGTCGTAAGGAAAAACCTAATGCTATACTTAACTTTATTACCCTATATTTTGACGGCCCGTTTGGTTGAGTGGTAGCGGCGCGGCGCTGCTTCTTGATCAACGGGTCCTGGGTTCAATTATTTTTGTAAGAAACAAATGTTTGTTCTTATTGTGTTTGTTTGCCGTGTTTGTGTTTGTCTTTATGTGTGTTCCAAGGGACCCTGATACAAGGGAAAACCTCAAAGTGGGCCTTTAAGAGGTTAGTGTAAAAAAAACAACGGGTTGCACTCCGGGAGTGCCGGCAAAAGTGAAAACTTGAAAATTAACGTTGTGCATTAATATGGAAATAAAACAAAATACACAAAAAGAGTCCGTTATTCTCGGGATTCGAACCCTCGACCTGTTGCTTACAGTCTGGCAACTTTTCCACTCGATTAAACTGTCTACTTTCTATTCAGCAAAATAATCTATCGGTATTTGCGCACTATGTGCGAATAATCGTTGACATCTGCCACAGAGATAATTTTACCATTGGGCTACCATCCATCCGGGTTTCCACCCATACTTCAAAGTACACAACGCTGCTAAAGAAGTTTTCACTTCAAAAAAGGTGGCAACCCTATCCTACGCGTTTTCGATCACGGTCACGTGACATTTGACGATCTGACGCGAGTTTATCGCAAGTTTAACATGCTCAACGCCGCTAAAGAAGTTTTCACTTCAAAAAATGTATCTCACAAACACAGAGAACGAGTAGTATTACGGTCTCAATACAATCAAAAATATTTCTGTATTGAACTTGGTTAAGACCCGATCAATAACATAGGTGCAGTTAAAACTAGAAACTTGAACTAGAAGTTAAACCGACAGTAGAAGCTATCGATCAGCAAGCAGACAAGGAACTCGCGAAACATCTAGTAGTGGTTTCAGTGGAGAATGTCTAAGGAAAAACTTCAAGTTAGTTCTCTGAGAGGTTTAAGAGTAATGCAGTTCGAACCATACCAGGCCGCAATGTAATGCTGCTCGAGTGTCGATAGGAAGTAACTTAGTTTTTGGGAGCATTTCATTAAAAAATCCTAATCGAACTCTTTATTTTACTCATGCAGGCTGAATGCTTCATCGTTTACCTAGGAACTGTCTAAGTTTTCATTCACTTTAATTGGTAAGGTGGTGATAAAATTCCAAAGCCTAGCTCATAGACGCAATATAGCCTGCTTGATATGTTTTTTTTACAAGATGTACTTCGGGGAGTGTGCCCATGAGCTGCACGAGCTCATTCCGCCTGCCCCGCCCTTCTACCGGACATCCAGATGCACTGCGGGGTACCACCTTTACTTTGTTGAGATTTTTCGGATCTTTACTGAGCGCTTCTCTTCATTTTTTATATTGCTTAACGCTAAGGAACAGAATTCCTTGCCTGCGTCTGTATTTCTGGGCTTTTATAACCCGAATATCTTTAAAGTTCTAGTGAATAGGCATCTTCTGGGTGAGCTTGCTACATCCTCGACCACATCTTTGCCCCCGGGCTAGACTGTGGTCAAGAGCAAACCCACTATCTAAAAAAAGGTTTTCAACCAAATTAAATCATAGAGCAGATACTACATACACACAATGACTAAAATTCAAAACATTACTGTAACCAAAAATGTGTTTTTAAATATTTTAATAGGAATGTTTTCCATGTCGAAATTTATAAATTGAAATCTAAATAAATCATGAACTTTAAAAAAGTATTTTCTTCTTGCAAAATTTACTGTGAATTTGTCACTGGATTTTCCTTCATAAGATTCATTTTCTATCATTTTTCAGTCCTAGTTGACAGTACAGTGATAAATGATTTAGACAAACTCATTTGCATTCACGTTTCTTATGAATATTTTCTCCTAATGAACTCTATTTTATTGAGGAAAATCTACTAGCAGTCACTAACCTTGTCGTAATATTGTAAGTTTTCAAGGTTGAAACGCCGAACATAAAATTATTTCTTTGACATTGGCATTAGACCAATTGGTGTTTGAAGTTAGTAATTACCTGTCAACAGCATTAAAAACCCTTTTCCAAATCTTTTTTCCAAGAACTTAGCGACGCAGTGTTTTCAATATATTTACAGTTTGATTAATCAAGATTGCTTTCTAGAAATCGTATCTTTGATATTCATGTTTTTTGTTTTTATGATACAGTTAACATCGTACAGTTATGATTGATATGGTCGTAAAATATGGAATTTCATAATAGTAATCTGCGAAGAATTTCAGATGATTGTTTTTATTAAAGATTTAAAGTAGCTTCCGTTCGAAGAAAACTCGTTAAATACAAGTTGTTTTGAAAATATTTCGTTAACAAGATCATGAATCAGTGGAATGAGATTCGTTTAGAGTTTTATGGTTCAAAAATATCAAAATAGTATCTTCCTTGACTTGCAATTGACCAATTGATACAAGATTTACGATTTTATTTGAACAGATTGATACTTTTGATGTTCGATGGTTCATGAAAATTTTTTGTTAGAACAACAAAAAAAAGTTGTTGCAACAAATCGTTACGTTAATATGGGGATAACAAATAATATGTTTAATAACAAATACACAGGTTATAAGAAGTAATTCATATGTTCACCCAACAAAAAATATTTTATTATTGTAACAGAATCTTTCAAATGTTTTGAAAAAATTGTTTATTTGAAGTAACAAACCGATTTGTTTCAGTAACGTAAAAGATGGAATAGTTTTATTTGAGTACAAAATTTCATTAATAACAAAACAATTTTGTTATTGCAACAAATAAACTTGTCATGACAACAAAGAGATTTTGTTAAAACAAAAAATTAATTTTGAAGCAGTATAAACTCATTTGTTATTGCCACATAGTTGATTTTGTTAAATAAACTTATTGATTTGTTATTGTAATTAAATTCATTTGATATCAAAACATATTATTATGTTATCCCGTTTTTTGTTGTCCTAAGAAAAAATTTTTATTCGTGTTATAAGGTCTCGTAAAATTTGAATTGGAAAAAATAAAAACATACACCATAAAATATTTATTATACGATTCTACATAGTATTATTACAAAAACTAAGAATTTCGCAACTTCTCTTATCCTTTTCATCACAATTGCACGCCTCATAAGCGAAGCGTTGAGGTAGTGCACTACTCTCGACATGTCAAAAAAAACAGTTGTTCGAAACTTAAATTAACTTTTTTATTACTTATATTGCACTTATAAGATAATATAAGTGCACGTATATCAAGAAAAATGATGTGTTAAACACGTAAAATATAATTTGACAACAATTATTTAGTTTAACACAGTAAATAAATTAGTTAAAAATAATTTTTCTTGAACGTCCGTATGTCTGTGGGTATGGATCCCCGTATGTGCCAGGGAAATTGGTCGAAAAAATTATCGTATCGGAATAAAAATTTTTTTATCATTTATAGTATCACTTGGCGCTGTTTCTCTATTCATATGACTGCTTAATTCACTACAGTTCAATAATTATTTATAAAAAACTAAAATACGACTGTGTATTCGTATATCTATATTTATATAAAAATGAAGATTAGCCTTAAGTCGTATATAAAAAATAGAGATCAGCGCATGCGCTATGTAAATTTTATCTTAGGAAATGGCGCAAAATTTAAATAGATAAATTTTTTCTTGTTATTTTATCATTAAAGACTTATAAAATAAAATTTTTAATCTTAAAATCTATTTAAATAACTGCTATGAGGCGTGCACTTTTAGATTTTCCAAACTTTCTTTAACTTTACAGTAATACATAATGTAACTAACATAATAATCTCATATTAACCCTATATCATCTATGTCTAATACAAAAAACTCATGGAACAGACGTTCGCTTAAAAAGTAAACAATATTTTCTAACTCGTTGTCTGAAAGATGCACTCTCAGAACTGTTTTTAAGTTTTTCATCTTTCAAATTCAAATCACTGATACTATCCAACAAAATCTGATTAAGGAAAATATATTCCTTCAAACTGAAAAATTCAAAGGACACTTGACTCTTAATTTTTAACAGAACATTAGGCACTGCCACTGACTTCGCCATCCTTATCTGATCTAAAGAGATGTCTAGCGCACAAATTGTCACCGCTCTTTCAAAGCATCCAACACTATGAATCACAATTGGACGATATGTACTTTCCTTGCCTTCCATTCTTGTAACGCAGCAACTGTCTTGTTTTTCATTAATCATCTTCAGAAAACTTTTCAACTGTCGGGAATTGAAGGAGGTATTTCTGTCCGGAAACTCATAGTACTGGTAATGTGAAATTCTCCTCCATTTTCTTTCCATTAAATTGTTTACAAACAATTCTAATTGTGTGTAGTGCTTATCAACAATAATTTTCTTCCAAATTTTAAACTCACCGACAGTATATTTATTGTTATCCAGCCAATTATGTTTCTTTGATTTCTTCTGATCAAATCTTACAATCACTTTGCAGCCACAATCCCAGATCCAGCTCCAAAAAAGGTACGAATCCATTTCAGATTTAGGATTGTTGATCAACAAAAACTTATCCTTGATGTGGTACCCGTCGATATAGTTAGTAGTGAACATATCGTCGACAATACTTCCGATGATCGATAAGCGGGGACGTTTTTCACTTTTCTTCGGCGTACTTTCATCTTCAAAAGTGAGGCGGTTTATTAAATAGTGTTCACTTTTCATTACTTCTTGGAACCTAACCTGGTCCCTCCGTTTTGCAAAATCTTGCACACTTTCTGTACTCATTTTGATGTTATCGCAGTCACTGTCTGTATCAAACTGAGAGGAAAAGACGCTGTCGTCTGTTTATAAACATTATTTGACTGAGTCACTGAACGCCCTTCTGTAAGGCTGATTTCCCGAAATCAGAGGCAGGAATTTAATGGCTGCTTTTCTTAAGAAGTAGTCACACTTATAGTTTCAATTATGATACAATGTCTTGCAAAAATTGTCAGAATGGTATCTGTTCATAGAAGTATGCGGAAAAAATTTACAATTTGAAGAAATGACTATTTTGGAAGGTCACTTTCTATGAAACCTACTTTGAGAAACTTGCGACTGTCTAATTTCAAAAGACAGTAGAGGGAAAATTTTTCAAAATGAATTTTTTAATATTTTTCATCCCAATGGAGTTGTATAAACATATGTGGACATGATTAAGCCCTTTACTATGTTTCAAAATTGGGCAGCTGCTCGACTCTGAGCTTTAATTACTAATTAACGAACAGTTTTATCAATGAGGTCGTTTGTGACGTCAAATGGCACTCATTAATCAGCACCTAATCTTTAGAATAGAAAAAATGGACGTGCGCATTAAAAAATTTCAAGGAAATTATAATGTAAATTCCAAAAATTGATCAAATTGCAAGTAACTATACCTGAAGCTAAATTTAAAATTTTCAAATTAACTGCAGTTTGCAATATCTATATGACATCATTTTAAGTACAAACAAGTAGTTTTCGATTACAAATTATATAAAATTTAGATAACAGGTTGCGAAAACAACTTTTTCTTGATATAAACTTCAAGCAATTGGTAACACAGAGTATAGTTCTCTAAGCGGTTCATGAATCCATATTTTTGCTGCCTTACTTTCTTGAGAACACTTCCCACTGACAGAATTCCCGTTTTCTCAAATTGTGCAACACATATATCAAATACGCAAAAAACCGCAGAGCCACAGAGCCCGTTCCGACACTGCACAATAATGGGAGCAGTTTTCTTGTCACCCTGCCTCTCCAACTGAAGGCACAAGTCTTTCACGTAACAATAAAAACTATGAATGCATCCGGCTGATGGGAGAAGTTGTCCCACGGCCAAGCGGTGTATTGACAGTGGGATATTTTGTGCTCGTGGCCAGACTGGTCGGTCAGACTTAGCAAAGTCAACTTATAGTGCGGTTTTGTACTAATCTCCAAAGTCTTTATCTTAAACTTATTGCACTCTGTCACACAACCCTCATCCGGGAACAAATTTTGGTAACTCCTCTTGTCACTGAATCGATCCATCATCACAATGATTGGGACCTTGTAATCCCACACGATTTCCCAAAATTTTCCGCTGACATTCTCCTGCTGGCTTTTCATACAAATATACTTTCGTGCGGTCTCATAACCATCGACGAAAGTAGCGCCAAAAATTGTCTCCTTACTTTTGAGCTTTACGCGACGATCAAGATGACGCTCAAGCTGCATATTACCGTCGTTTTCACTCTTATCTTTCTCCTGGATTGAAGTTTTCAGCAGCTTTTCTTTTCGTTTTGGCACTATGGAATAATATTCCGCTATTATACTTGTTAGAGAATCACGTTTTCTCATAAAATGTAGAAAATCATTTCCGTTTATAGGCAAAGTTGACATTTTTGTCGTATTTTTAATTTCGAACTAACACTCACCGCTGTTGATATCGGATATCGCTTTTAAACTAATTCTCATTTTACAGTGTTAGAACTTTTATACTCATTATCATGCCCATTGCAAACTGCGCACATATCAGGCCATTAACTTAATTCGTGCGTTCACCTGCAGCTGTGTCTTCGTGATGGACATTCATGTAGGTGGCGTTTACCTTTAATTAATTACTCGTTTATAAACACTAAATTCAGTGAGTCAAAGCTTTTAACTTTTGTTCCTTAGTTACCTTTGCTATTATAGTTTTCGAGGAATTCGCCTACTACATTGATGCAATTAGTCTTTAAAATACTTTTCAAACATAAAAGCTATTATTTTTGCATTTATCGTCCAATTAAAACAATTTTCGTTTGATGCATTAAAACAGCGAATCCGGTGCAACCGGAAGATAGTATACACCTCGATTGGTTACTCTTTAAAGTCACCCGCACGGAAAAATATGTATGTAAAAAATAGATGTGACATACATGTCACATATATGAAATACATGTACTTATATTTAGTGCAAAAAAAAATATGTGAAATATATTTTCACATGTATTTTTAAATAAATGTCAATATATATGTCAAAATATATGCAATATATATGTCGCATATATTTATGTGCAAAAAAAATCGTGTGTGTACTTGTGTACGCACGTAAGAAGTTATACTTGTTTGGTGGAATTAGGAAACAGGTTTTTCTATGCATTTCAGTAAATTCTTTCTAACAGACTATAAATACTATCAATCATAATTTTGATAATCAAATAAACTTTCAATGATCAAATTAAATTAAAAATGTTATTAAAAGTTCATTTTACATAGTTTTAAAAAATCATTATAATATTTTTTATTAATTAAATAGTTATGAATTCTTAGTAGCCAATTAATTGGCCAGCTATTGAATTCTAATTTATTTTTTTATTTCCTACGAAGCATTTAAATCGTTAATTGAAACAAAATTTATTTAATGATTTATTAATATAAACGCGTACCTAAATTTTAAAATTGATAACATATTTCATTTTTTTAATGATAGTTAATTATTAATGTAAATAAAAAATGGTTAGCATAAACTTTTCAAAATTGCATATTTTTTTATTATTGGATTGTATCTAGTCGGTTTATAAGTGAAGTAAGCCAGTAAATAAATAAATAGTTTTAATTCTATTCTGTAGCCAACTTCATCATGTGAATTTTTTGGGGCATCGTGCGCGCGCGGGTCTCAAATTCACTCTCATCCAAACGCACCAAAAGAAGTATAACTTCAAAAAATAGATGTGACATATATTTTCACGTACATTTTTCACATACATATTTTTCCATGCGGGCAGTACTATCGATACCTTCTAGGATTTGTTTTTAGATACCTCAGTAAAATTCTCTGATATCTTCTTCATAATCTTTAATAAAACTTTGTACAATAATTTTGATTTTCTTTTTACAGCATACAATCCCTTACAACTAAAGAGACCATTGATCTAACACACGACATTGCTTATAATATACAGGAACCAATAAACTTACACACTAATTCAGCTAATATTAACACAACCAAAAACACTTTATTTCTAACTTAATCTTTAGATACCTTCAACATTAATTTACTTAGTTTTCACATTCACTACATTCACTTTCACCATCACTAGAATACGGCTGATGACAGTCCGCGCCGAGTTCCATGAAGATGTCCATCATCTTGAAGTCTTCTCTCTTCCAAGCGACCTGGTAAGCAGTTAGTCCTCCATAGTCACAAGCTTCCAAATCCACGGAAATCTGCTGACAGATCCAAGTTGCCAGCTCGTAATCCTGATGGACGACAGCAATATGAAGCACAGTACTTCCAGAAATTCTGTCTGGTGCGTTCAGGTCTGCTCCCATCTTCATCAGGATTTTTAGTAACTGCACTGCCTTCTGCCCTCTATGATTTCGCGCTACGATGTGGACACACTGATATCCTTCAAAATTGTACTTCCGCAGCAGAAATTCGTTGTTATGGTCCAACCACCATCCAGCTCGCAGGAGTAGGGACACACACCCATTCTGACAGATATCATGGAGAAAATTGTCTCCCCTGCTGTTCATTGCACCAAATACTTCGGTGATTATAAGAGACTCCATTGTTTCAGAAGAGAAGAAAAGTGTGGGTCTGTCTCCAAGCGATGCCAGTGTAGGACTGAAGTAAAGTTGTTTCAAAATAGGCACTTTTGGCAGGAAGCCAATTTATATTGATTAACAATGCGTGGATTTCCCGTAAGATATCGGTCTATATTTATCCTGAATAAACCATAACAATGGGTTCAATGTTTTCCTTTTATGCTACCACAGTGTTATTATATCATCTAGTGCTCTGTAAGGTCAAATAAATGGATTTTTCCATAACTAATAGCTACCATACCCAGGCTGGCAATAGCCTAATCGGCTCGGTGTCTGCATTTGAAGGAGCAGGCTCCGGGTTCGAGCCCGGCACGCACCACTGAATATTTTTCAGTATACTTAATATTTATGTGCGCTAAATTGCCAGCCTCTGTACCGGTCGGGTTTTCTGTGGTTTTCCCATATGTTATGGAAGTAGAATTGATTATAATAATACTCCATATCATTTAAGATCGTAATGCAAATGCAGGTACTGATTATAATGCGTAAGCCGGCCACAGACGCAGCGAATGTGTGTTAGGTAGTAATGGAAGAACAGCGCTGCTGGTCAATTCCATGTTGAATGTAGTGGTTAAAAATCCTGACATGCAGGGGGGTAGGGAGAAAAAGTAGCGAGTATAAAGGTGTGAATATGATAAGGTGTGAAAAATGGAGGGAAAAATATATGATGAGTCGAGTTTATTGTAATGATAAGATAATTTTCCATTTCAAAATATCAAAATAAAAGTTAACTACAGTTATTGAATTTCAAAAGTGGTAATGAATCCAATTTTACAATTAATTATTAGCGAAAGTTAGATACCACCAGCAACTTCATAAATATTGCGCTGCAGGTCATGAATCATTAACCTAAAGAACTATTTTCATTTGTAAAGTTTTTTACAGTGAAACAAAAATTTAATTGAAGATAATAGGTGCAGAAAACTTTAAGTAATCTATGACATAATCTATCTTTATCAATATTAACCTGAAAATTAGATGGAAAATTGAAAGTTTCTAAGAATGCGGGCAAGAATTTATCTACCAATATATTGTTGCAAATGTTACAGTTTTCAGAAAATGAAATACCTACTAATATTATTCAGATAAAATAGTTATATTGGTAAAACCCAGAGTTTTATATAAACAACTCCCTAACTATCGTATGTGGGCATGCTGCCAACAAGTAAAATTCCATAGATTTCCCAAAAGACCGATAAATAGAATCTCATTAGCAACAATATATGTTGTGTAATAAACCAATTAAAACAATTGTTTCAATTATTTTTAAAAGGTACTGAGTTAACGCGGTTTTCCTGTTTTTGTAATCCATATCAAATTGGTATTTCCTAATGATTATACCTTTAATAACTCTCTTATTATTTTTAATTGTGTTCATAAGTTACATATGTAAAGCATCGGATCTTCATCTGTTACCATGCGGAAAGATTTGTTCAAAATTTTAATTCTATCTTTAAAAAGCAGTAAATTATAATTTCAATTCGTTCAGTAGTCACTATTTATAGTTTCATAGTAAACAATATATTCTCCAATTAAATTCATTTCTATTAGAATCACGTAGTAAGTTCCAAAGTCGTACTTAGAAACTATTGACCTACGTAACAACTAAACATAAACTTCTAGTGGTCTTGACATTGAATTTGTTGTGACATCATTGACCCGGCAGCTGATTTTCTGCTAAGTCCACTAACTTTCTAGATCAAATTCTTTCCTGTTTACTAAAGATTATAAGTGTCGCTATGTAGCCTTTCCTCTATCTTTAGCGCTTCTTTTCTTTAAGGTTTGTTATCCCTGGGAAATCTGGAAATAGATACCTCATTAGTAATCTTCATTTGTAGATCTTAGATTAGTTTCATTTGATTTCATTTTATCGTCATTCCGTTGTCGTAGCATAGCACTACCAATATTGTCAATATAAATATCGAGTTGGTAAGCTGTAATATGTTCCGTACATTGATATCCTCGATGAAAAGCTTCAAATCTCTAAGTACACACGTCAAGTCGTGTCTACACATGTTCATATCCAAGTCCCTTGTTATTAGGGTTCCGTACCCAAAGGGTAAAAACGGGGCTGAAAATTCTATTACTAAGAATCCGCTATCTGTCTTTCAGTCACCAGGTTGTATCTCATGAACTGTGATAGTAAGACAGTTTTTTTCACAGATTATGTATTTTTGTGTGCGCTCTTACAACAAATACTAAAGAACAGAATAAAATAAATATTTAAGGGGGCTCCCATACAACAAACGTGATTTTTTTGCTCGTTTTTATAGATAACTGGCTTTCCGCTCGCGGCTCCGCCCGCGTGGACTACAGATTATATCATGCCCAACTGTGGGATAAAATGTAGCCTATGTCCTTTCCCAGGCTCTTATCTATCTCTGTACAAAATTTTATCAAAATAAGTTCAGTAGTTTAGGCGTGAAAGACGGACGGACAGACAGACAGACAGACAGACTGACAGACAGACAGAGTTGTTAAAAACTTTGTGTGGATATGGATGGTATAGAGGAACCCTTCGTGCGTAAGTCCAACTCGCACTTGGCCGGTTTTCTATTTGGTGCCCAAGTGTTGGGGCGGTGTTAACTCATTCTCAATATCCCGCGTGCGATGCCGGCCGCGTAAGTCGGTGTTATTACGTCGTGCGTAATGCGTATGCGTCAATACGCGACCGGCGGCGTGGCGTGGTGTGGTGAGGGTCTCATATCGGGTCGAGATATTTAAATATTGGTCCCGGGAGTATTTGAATATCGGCCCTACAAGGGAAAGTTGAGTATTTATATGTGCAGTAAAAAAACTTTATATAACCGCCTGTAAAATAATCCATTGCCATAAAATAGGATAAAAGAATTACAAACTCAAATATAAGTAAGTTAATTACAAGATTACAAAACAAATTAATTGAATTAGTTGATAAAACTTTATGACCGTAATTCTCTCCATGATATTGTACAACTCTCCCAAAGGAGTACATGTTCTATTCTGTAATATTTAGAAGTTTTGAACTATGGAGGTGCAAACATTTTTTCCATGTTTTGGCCATACGAAAATACAAAGCCCACACAAATAATTATGAAGTGGCTTATTAAAATGATCAAGTTGGAAATCGCAGAGACGACAATAACAATACAAAACAACAGGGATATTCTTCTTCCTTCGTTATCGTAAAGCAAACTTGACGAACCCTAGTATCAGACTTATTCATCCGCCAAACGGTATCTGACTTGGTTATTAACAAGTGCAGTCAATCGACAACATCTATTTTTTTTTATATGTGCGTTTATTAATTTGTTATTGTGGTTTGTGTTTTCTATAATTGTGTGGTGCAGGATTCTTAAAATAAAACATTATTCTATTCTATTCTATTCTATCTATGACGAAGCTCAGAAACGGTCGCGATAAATTGCCACCTTGGCCACCCATCAGGTTCCCTGCCCTCGTGAACACTGCTAAACGGTACCCCTTTACCCCTTTTAGTAAGGTATCCCTTTTAGGTACCCCTTTCATACAGCTCCACTGAGTTACAAGCGCTTTATCTTCTGTAGATACATGCGTTAGTTAAAAATAAACGCTGCACGCTCTAAGGCCCACACTAAGGATTTCCTTTGTGTCGTGGGTCCCTCGGAACATACATAAAGATAAACATAAATACCCGTGACACGAAAACTAGCATCTACTTTTTACACAAATATTTGCCCCAACTGGGAATCGAAACCAGGACCCATCGATCAAGAGGCAGCGCCGCTACCACCGGACCAAACCGTCAAACCGACCAAAATTTGATTGCGCGAGGACACCGCGCAAAGGCTTGCTCGCCCTCTGCCGTCAAAAGTAGTTCAGTAGTTAGTTCAGCAGTGGTAGTGTATGTGTACCGTGTGCCTTCGCCCGTGCCTGACCCTCCGCCCTCGGCCCTCCGTCCCTCCCAGAGGGCTACAAATCTCATCGCCAGCTGACAGCGAGTCCCTCCGTATTTACACTCCGATCAGATTCCTCCTCGCGTCGTGCGTATTATCATATTTATTGATGTACGGCCGCGCCGGTACTGACTTTAATCGTGGCTATGTTGATGGATAAAGTGTTATAATATCTCATGTACACGATTTTTATAGCGTAAATGATTCTAATATATAACGCAAAACCTGTATTTACTTTTGATAACATTAACCTCACACTTGTTTAAAAAAAACCACAAAATATTATAAATCAGTAAACTTCATAATAGACAGCTATAATGTGTTGTTTGAAAGGAATATGCAATTATGAAAAGTACATTTTTGACGTGTGCTACATCTTATGAGAAATTCGGTGAATTTAGTTTAGTTTAATAAATAAAATATTAGAATAAAAAAATCGTAGCACATTTTTTAAATATCTGTAATTAATATTAAATCGCTTTGTTAATTTATGCATAAGTCTTGCATAAGTCTTACGAGCTTATCCTGGCTTGGCGACAGGTCTCTATGAGACCACTCAAAGTAAACGCCTCCAATAACGTGATGAGTCCCCGGGGACACAGCCGGCCCGTGTGCCTGAGGGTCGTAGGCTGAAGTAGGGTAAATGATGGTTCAGTGCGGTCACCGGGGACCTCGCTATAGTAATTTGATAGGCTGCGAGTGGTTAGATATTTTCTAATAAGAATTCTCGTGTTTGCTGTTTTCGTAATAATAAAAGAGTGTATTTTTGTCCGTTCTTTTATATAAAATATAAAGAGTTTTTTAGATTTTTGGATTCTAATATTATTTTGTACTTATTGTATGCTATAATTGTATAATTTAAGTGCCAATATTTTCAGAAATATAGTTTTGTGAGAGTCTGTGAGGTGCAGAGTAAGAATGTGTTAATGTGTTGAGATATAAAAAATGTTTTATTTGCCAAAATTATTACAAAATTATTTTGAACAGGGTTCCCCTTGTTAAATATTGAAATACCTGTGTTAGCAGAACTCGCAGCTGATATACCTACACATGATTTTAGTGCTTAGAAAAAAATGAAGCTTCAGAAAGAAAGTACCTAGTGGTCCCGCAAGTGAGCGCAGACTGCGATTCTTGTAAATCGTAACACTGGCATAAGAATAACTCGTTTTATTTTTTATTCTTATGACACTGGTCTGGTTACTGGCTAGTGTCTGGTATTTATTAGAACTCGTGAACCGTCTGGCTCGTTAATGTGTCTGTATGAATGTAGGTAGTGCACGGTCAGCGTACTTGTGTTGATCATCTTCAGTCGTTTGCAGACTATTCAATTGAGTTTTTTCACTCCGCTTTCTTTTCTAAAGAAAAAATTAAAATTTAATAATATTGAACCGCGAACTTGTCAATACAAGTGGTCGTGTAAAAAGCAAGTAGCCTAATGGCACTCAGTAATGTCAAGCAACTTACACTAGGGTAGGAACCTGATGGGTGACCAGACCATATTGGCAATTTATCGCAAGCGTTCCCATGATTCGGAGGGTACGTTAAGCTGTCGTCTGTCCCGGCTGTAGTCGATAGAATATTATGTCTGTAAACCAAGTTAGAGGCCATTTGGCATTTTTTAAACGCTAATAACACAGGTTTGAAGTTTGCCACATACTTGATTTGATTATACCTACACGATAATAAAGAAAGGGTCGTGTAAAGTGCATGTTGTGCGAACTAACATCAATCACAACGTCTCCAGCACCCGGCGGAGTCCTGCCTACTCCCTAAAGTATACCTACCTACATATTTACATGTTATTGCATCTGTGGGCTCTCACTCGCTGATGGATGATGTTTTGTTGATCTCGACGGTTATTTGGACGATATATCGTTATTCATTTGTATTCGCGTCGTTTAATCTTCCAAATTCGAAAAAGAATGTGTTAGCTGCCAACTCTTCCTACATAGAAAAAGAGCATCTATTCTCTGAGTCTACGACCCGTATTACAGAAGGAGACTCAAGTCTTGATCTATACTTAAGTACCTATACTTAAGTAATTAAGTATATTGTATTGTATTGATTGTCTCTTTCTCTCACTATATCAACATGACAAAGCCGATTGCTTCTTAAGTATAGATCAGAGTCTGAGTCGCGTTCTGTAACACGGACCTAAGACTGGCAAACGGCTGGCACTTGTCACTTGCTGTCACTGTCATATGTATAGTACAAGAGAGAGATGCACTGACATCTGATATTCCGATGGTATCGGTTGGGAATAGAAAAAACCAGTTAGGCTTTCTGCCTGATCGATCAACGCATACCTATTACACATATACGAATTTTTTTTTTCATCTATGCTGATAATTATTTGTTTGTTTGTTTGCATTGAATAAACAGGCTGTGAAACTACTGAACCGATTTAAACATTTTTTTCACCATTATAATACTACATTGTAACATAGGCTAATAATTTTCCCGAATTGCCAAAGGAATGAAGTCCCGGTCTGAATGCTAGAAGGATATAAAGTCACTTAAAAACGTCAAATACATTTGTTTGTTTTTAACTCTATAACTTTTATAATTAGACATTTTTCCAAGTTAGTTTTTCATGGAAGAGACCTCGAGATATTATCATATCCCCTTGGTTTTGAATACGAGTTCATACGTTACACCAGTGTCATGCGTTATCTGGAAGATATCTCAATTACCACGTCCCCCCTCAATGAATCCCTCAACCTGAATAATTAAGTTGCTTTTGAAAATATTTAAGTTGTGTATACAAATCATTAGGTAGGCTATTGTAATACTTGCTGGTTCAGACAACCATTATATGTATATCCGTAGAACACGTACATCTAATACGTTATAATTACACCGTTATTATAATGGTGTAATTATACTTCCGTAAAAAAATGGTTATCTGCAGTCCATAAAGATTTTTTAACGTTTTATTTTCCACTTTGAACTTTAAGAGGATAAATAACACTTAGGCATTTATTACAGAACGCGACTCAGACTATACTAGTCGTCTTTTTAATTTTGATTGTGAGAGGAAAAGACAATTAATACTTAAGTGTTGATCTGGACGTGGTGTTCCGCCGTTTCTGAGGGAGATTCCCGGTTGCAGACACCCCCGGAAAAACACCCAGGAAATAGTGTTAGTTAGTTTTATTTTATTTTATTATATAATAGCATATGTATGTTTGTCTGTAAGGTATTTATCTATGGGCCTAGATGCCTGTTAACAAATAATTTTATTTATTTATTTAGTTTTCTTCTGCAATACGGGTTTTATACTAATCTTTAAATAGGGACGACCGTCTGACACACTGGAACGATCCTCATTTATAAACTTGGTCAACATT
This sequence comes from Aproaerema taeniolella, assembly GCA_949987775.1. Classification (NCBI taxonomy): domain Eukaryota; kingdom Metazoa; phylum Arthropoda; class Insecta; order Lepidoptera; family Gelechiidae; genus Aproaerema; species Aproaerema taeniolella. The sequence continues at coordinate 15,493,982 of OX465265.1, read as the reverse complement.
TTTTTTGATAAAATCAGATTTCATATTTCAATCCTTATCTCTCACTTATAACGAGGCAGACAGTCCCTAGACTTACACACACACATACACACGCTTGTCATCCTTTAGCTCCCCCTGTAATTGTCGTCGTCCGGTATAATTGAGTGCGAGTGGCTCAGCCCGACGGGTTGGGGTTCGAGTCCCGGCTCCCGAGGGACGGTTTAGAGCACACTTCACTTCATGCCAGATATTTGCGGCCATTCAACACGCAGTTGATTTTGTGTTGTATCGTCATTTGGGGAAGTTTGTGACGGATATTTGTATCGCATAGAGTAAAGTACTGATTGATGGCCTGTTTTTTTTATAAGGATTGAGTTTGCTTTTGACCACAACCTAGCTTAGGGGCTATGATTATTTTGAATTAATAAAAAATGGACTATGACTTGACTACATACATACACACATACGATAATAGTGCCTGGCGTTACGGAAAACACAGTTCGCTTCCGGAAACAAGCACCAAATTTTTACGTGTGGTTAGGCATGTCACCTAGACCCCAAAACTGCCGGGAGACACTTCGTGAGGTGTCAAGGTCACCAGTTATGACGTCATCAATGTGGCCGCCGCCGCGTTTTGAAAAATGTAAATTACTACTAAATTACGCAGTGCACATGTACGTGTGGGGTATCAAATGAAAGGATATTAAATATGCTGCATTGTTTTCATTGAATGTAACTGCGTAAATATGAAAAAAACAAAAATATAGGACAAATAAGACAAATTACAAAAAAAAATAATACATATTTATTTTTATAGCTAGAGAACCATTTATATTACAGAAAAAAATGTAGAGTACAAATAATTCTACGTTATTCGTCTATAGTTTACAATTTAAATCACCACAATCGGGTGAAAAAAGCAATAGTTATGCTGGTTTAACTAAAGCGCGGCGGATGCCATATATTCAACCGACGTCGCCGGCGTGTTTTGAAAAATGTTAATTATACTTAAATTACGCAGTGCATATGAATGTTTGGGGTATCAAATGAAAGAATATTAAATTTTCTGCATTGTTTTTATTAAATGTAATTGCGTAAATATGAAAACAACAAAAATATAGGACAAATAATACAAATTACAAAAAAAAATACATATTTATTTTTATAACTAGATAACCATTTGTATTACAGAGAAATAATGTAGCGTACAAATAATTCTACGTTATTCGACTATAGTATAAAATTTAAATCATCACAATCGGGTGAAAATAGACATAGTTATGCTGGTTTAACATAAAGCGCGGCGGATGCCATGTATTCAACCGACGTCGCCGGCGCGTTTTGAAGAGTCTAAATACACTGAACTGCGCAACACACATGTATGTATGTATGTATACATTCGGACATGAAATGAAAGCATATTTAATATGCGCTAATTTTCTAATGTAATGTACTCTGCGTAAATATAGAAATAAGAAAAATGTGTAACAAATAAATCGAATTAGAGAAAAAAAAACGTTTATTTATTTCAATAGCCAGAGACCCATTACATTAGAGACAAAAAATGATTTCTTCGTATAATGTTATGTTATTTTTCTATAGTTTAAAATTTAAATCATCTAAATCGGTAAAAAACAGGCATAGTTCTGCCAGTTTAAAGATAGTTCGGCAAACGCTAACAACGCGACATGGGTAAGGCTCACGAGCGTTTTGTCCGCCCGTTCCAGTGTGTTATGAATATTGATGCATACTAACGATGGCCGTTTCTACTAATAATCAGGATGAAGACTTCACTTGGAAGAGAAACTACTTGCATCAATGCTTATGCATCAATATTCATAACACACTGGAACGGGCGGGCAAAACGTTCGTGAGCCTTAACCCACATTTATGCCCATGAGTAAACTAGTGTTTCAAGCTCTTTCTGATGAACTAAATTTTATATAGCCTCGTAAAGGGTAATTTTAAATTACATACTTTCAAACTAGTGTGCAGCTTTCAATTAACGCTAGGTGCAAAGATGATTAAGTGTGTTACGTTTTTAATTTTAATCTATCTAACTTATAAAAATCAGCCTTCATATATAATCTAAAAATAAAAGGACGGTCTACGCTCTTGAGCATGCACCTTCACACGCACAAAGGAGAGTGCAATTTAAATCGTTTTTCACGCATCGGCACCTGAAACACCTCTCCTTGCACTTGCATGACACAAGTTCTTTGCAGCTCAAGCTAGCATCCGGAATTGTTTTCCAGACTAGTGTGTAGGCAGGACCGTTGTCTTTATTTTGCCAACCCAGTTGCACGGATCTAAATGCTGTGGGTTGTCCAAGAGGCAACTAGTCCAAGTTTTTGTTTGAAGAATTGCCCTCTTGATATGTTGAATCAGTGCATCTCGCGTTGGTGGGATATTTTCGATAGCTTTATTTTTCTTTGTGAAAATAATCCTTCTTGCTACATGTTTATCGTTAGTTTCACTTGCAGGATAATACGTGTGCACAACAAATGATTCTATAAGTGCAAAGATGGCATTATCTTGGCAAGGTACAGCCTCACAAGAATATGCATGAAATGCGACATTGACTTCTCTCGATGATGCCCATGTTTTCCACGACGTTTTTTTACCGATTCCAAAGAACACTGGGGTTAGCAAAAAAAAGACAACGGTCCTGCCTACACACCAGTCTGGAAAACAATTCCGGATGCTAGCTTGAGCTGCAAAGACTTGTGTTATGCAAGTGCAAGGAGAGGTGTTTCAGGTGCCGATGCGTGAAAAATGATTTAAATTGCACTCTCCTTTGTGCGTGTTGAAGGTGCATGCTCGAGAGCGTAGACCGTCCTTTTATTTTTAGATTATATATGAAGGTTGATTTTTTTTAAGTTAGATAGATAAAAATTAAAAACGTAACACACTTAATCATCTTTGCACCTAGCGTTAATTGAAAGCTGCACACTAGTTTGAAAGTATGTAATTTAAAATTACCCTTTACGAGGCTATATAAAATTTAGTTCATCAGAAAGAGCTTGAAACACTAGTTTACTCATGGGCATAAATGTGGGTTAAGGCTCACGAACGTTTTGCCCGCCCGTTCCAGTGTGTTATGAATATTGATGCATAAGCATCGATGCAAGTAGTTTCTCTTCCAAGTGAAGTCTTCATCCTGATTATTAGTAGAAACGGTCATCGTTAGTATGCATCAATATTCATAACACACTGGAACGGGCGGACAAAACGCTCGTGAGCCTTACCCATGTCGCGTTGTTAGCGTCCGCCGAACTATCTTTAAACTGGCAGAACTATGTCTGTTTTTTACCGATTTAGATGATTTAAATTTTAAACTATAGAAAAATAACATAACATTATACGAAGAAATCATTTTTTGTCTCTAATGTAATGGTTCTCTGGGTATTGAAATAAATAAACGTATTTTTTTTCTCTAATTCGATTTATTTGTTACACATTTTTCTTATTTCTATATTTACGCAGAGTACATTACATTAGAAAATTAGAGCATATTAAATATGCTTTCATTTCATGTCCGAATGTATACATACATACATACATGTGTTTTGCGCAGTTCAGTGTATTTAGACTCTTCAAAACGCGCCGGCGACGTCGTTTGAATATATGGCATCCGCCGCGCTTTATGTTAAACCAGCATAAGTAACTATGTCTATTTTCACCCGATTGTGATGATTTAAATTTTATACTATAGGCGAATAACGTAGAATTATTTATACGCTACATTATTTCTCTGTAATACAAATGGTTATCTAGTTATAAAAATAAATATGTATTTTTTTTTGTAATTTGTATTATTTGTCCTATATTTTTGTTGTTTTCATATTTACGCAGTTACATTTAATGAAAACAATGCAGAAAATTTAATATTCTTTCATTTGATACCCCAAACATTCATATGCACTGCGTAATTTAAGTATAATTAACATTTTTCAAAACACGCCGGCGACGTCGGTTGAATATATGGCATCGCCGCGCTTTAGTTAAACCAGCATAACTATTGCTTTTTTCACCCGATTGTGGTGATTTAAATTGTAAACTATAGACGAATAACGTAGAATTATTTGTACTCTACATTTTTTCTCTGTAATATAAATGGTTCTCTAGCTATAAAAATAAATATGTATTATTTTTTTTGTAATTTGTCTTATTTGTCCTATATTTTTGTTTTTTTCATATTTACGCAGTTACATTCAATAAAAACAATGCAGCATATTTAATATCCTTTCATTTGATACCCCACACGTATATGTGCACTGCGTAATTTATGAGTAATTTACATTTTTCAAAACGCGGCGGCGGCCACATTGATGACGTCATAACTGGTGACCTTGACACCTCACGAAGTGTCTCCCGGCAGTTTTGGGGTCTAGGTGACATGCCTAACCACACATAAAAATTTGGTGCTGGTTTCCGGAAGCGAAATGTTCGGGCCTTTTTCACTAAATGATATAAATGTAGGTTTTGGTCTAATCTTGGAGTTGAATCGTCGATTCCAACCTTCTAATGCGTTATTCGTACGGTGACGTTCCGTTGCGCAGCTTAATACATCTGGAGACATCTTTATCCATTGCTTCTCTAAATAATCAGTAAATTCCCGTAAAGGTTCTTCGTATTTGGCGGAATCATATATTTTATCTTTAATACTATCCCAGGCAGCGCTGATAGATTCAGAGGGGAGGAGAGGTAGGTTTGCACTTAATCTTACTATCTCTCTGCCAAACTTTATATCAGTTAATTTTTTTGTTTTATCATTTGTTATAACTTTTATTTTGTCTGCTTTACGCCATACCGCTTTGTTCATATGATAAAAGCATCCTGACAAGTGCGATTTTGGGAAAACTATTTTAAAAGCATTCATCTGAGCTACTTCATAGTCGCATTTATAATACGGAATTGCTCCAAACTAGTCTTTAATAAGATTGAACAATCTTTCATATGTATTTTGCGACTTATCAGGTAAAAGCGCATACAATATCGGTACAATATTTGTCATTTCATTACAACTGTCTATATCTAAGTGTACCGTAAAAAGTTGGTAAAAGGGGGGTGGAACATGGAATGTGCCATCACCAAACATTATCGCATTGAAAGGCAGGTTTTTCATTTGTTTTACTCCTATAGACGATGCAAACAACAAAATTTTGTTGTTAGTTGTTCCGTCAGCACACACCAAGAATTTGTCAGCCAAAATATCAGGTACTTTAACTTCATCGAGGCTTTTAAATTCAGTTTTTTCAATATTTAGGAACTTCCTGCGTGAGCGATACAGAGTATCTTTTTTGCTAACATACGCTGGTATATTTCCAATATCTGTATTTAATTCTTTTGCAAATTCTTTCTCGAAAATTTTTTGTATAGAGGTATACTTCCTGCATGCTTGCTTTTTGCATTCGTCGATGACGCTTTCTACCCGATTTTTATTGAAATTTGTTCTACACGTATGCGCTGAAGAATACAAAACAGCTGATTTACCTTTATCTAAAGTAACACTGGCGCTACATATATCTCTGTTTCCACACCTCCAGTTAGTCGAGCCAGATTTATTATTTAATGTTTTGAAATTGTACCGATGACCTGCATACAACAAAACATCTTTACCTTTTTGTGACTTGATGAATACTAAGTCGTTTTTTGGTGCAGGATTGCTTGGGCCTTCGCCATTATCGGGGTTGCATTAGAAATTCGGATCCTGAATTTGGGGTTAAAAAGTTGTTGGGGGGCAGGGGGGATGGGGGGGAACCCCCCCCCCTGCCCCCTAACCACTTTTTAACCCCAAATTCAGGATCCGAATTTCTAATGCCCACCCCCATTATCCATTTTGTACACAAATTCCCCACATAAAACTGGGAAAAATAAGTCGAAACAATAAAAATTAATTCTACAAAAATGTTTTACTCTACAACTTATTAAACGTGGCAATTCAAAATGAAACGCTAATTGTCATTGTCACAACTGATTTTAATCTTCGTCTTAAGTGGCCAGTACTCAAGAGATTTATATTGATAAGAGTTAAAATCTCTTTTCATGTTAATTTGCTTTTGTACAGGACTATACTGTATGTGCATTTAGCTAATATGTCCTTTTGATATTAGGCCCATTTACTACTAGGTCATGTTGCTAATAGGACGTTCTGCTTCCATGCCGTTTTGCATTAAGGCCGTTCTACTATTAGGGCGTTTTGATTAAATGTCCTTCCGATACGAAAGCGGGCGTACACCCCGACCGCTACCCGCACCCCTTGCCTGCCTAGTTTAGGAGTAATGTCTACGTTTAGGCAAAAAATGAACTTTTCCCATTGAAAAAATATCTATAATTTTTTTTTCAATATATGTGTTCTTTGAGTGATACTGGTTCAGGATTTTGAATATAGCTAGGAGGTTCTTTTTCACCCTGTATAACTCGTTTCATCTGTTATGATTACAACTTTCAGTAAACTAAGTATGATGAAATTTAACTTAATGTTGTCCAAACCTTCTCAAAAAACTTTATGAAAAATTCAGTTTTCCAAAAATATTGTACAAAAAACGGCAATTTCATAGGTAAACCTATTATTAATTTGTAACTTTGAATCATTTAGCCGTGTGAGTCCCCGGCAGAGTAGAATAGGACCACCCTCTTTCTTACCGAGGTGTCGTACAAGGCGACTAAGGTAAATATGCAAGCAAGTTCATCTGCACACAGAGAAGGAAAACTCTGCAATTATATCAAAACCCTCGCCAACCCGTCTGCCAAGCGTGGTGAGTATGGCATTTACCCCTCATGTTATTGAGGTGCTGAGCAGTGGGGACGTATATGGGCTAATGAAGATGAAGAAGATTTGAATCATTGTCTTTTTCCATTCATATAATACAGCAAATTTTCATAAAATACGTGAAAGATTTCTTCGCTAACACATCAACCCGGCCGGGCGACAAATGCTACCGGGCCCGGCCGTGTTGAGAAACATACTGGGTTGCAATCTCTACTGTAGTATTATTCGCAACAGTTTACTTATATTGACAAAATTAGATTGAATATAATAGTAAAATACCCCGCCGCTAATACCACAGAATGTGTTATAAATAATAATAGTAAATGTATAACGAACTATGGCTACTTATTATTAGGGTGTTCCAGTAAGAGTGCACTTTCTAATCCCTACTATCCCTACTAATATTATAAATGCGAAAGTAACTCTGTCTGTCTGTCTGTCTGTCTGTTACCTTTTCACGCCTAAACCGCTGAACCGATTTTGATGAATTTTGGTACAGAGATAGATTAGAGCCTGGGAAAGGACATAGGCTACATTTTATCCCACAGTTGGGCACGATATAACCTGTAGTCCACGCGGGCGGAGCCGCGGGCGGAAAGCTAGGCGACTAAGGAAGCTAGGGAAGCTAGGGTACAAGGCGACTAAGGTAAATATGCAAGCAAGTTCATCTGCACACAGAGAAGGAAAACTCTGCAATTATATCAAAACCCTCGCCAACCCGTCTGCCAAGCGTGGTGAGTATGGCATTTACCCCTCATGTTATTGAGGTGCTGAGCAGTGGGGACGTATATGGGCTAATGAAGATGAAGAAGATTTGAATCATTGTCTTTTTCCATTCATATAATACAGCAAATTTTCATAAAATACGTGAAAGATTTCTTCGCTAACACATCAACCCGGCCGGGCGACAAATGCTACCGGGCCCGGCCGTGTTGAGAAACATACTGGGTTGCAATCTCTACTGTAGTATTATTCGCAACAGTTTACTTATATTGACAAAATTAGATTGAATATAATAGTAAAATACCCCGCCGCTAATACCACAGAATGTGTTATAAACATTGAAGTATTATGTACTAGCGTACTAGAAAAGTCAGCGCGAACAACATCTTTGCAACATGCGCGGCAGTGCGGGGCGCGCGGGGGGCGGCTAATGATTCATAGATGCGACGTCACCGTTATAGAGGAGACACTTTGTTTATATTATGCCTATTTCATTGAGTACCTCTTACGTGCACATTATTTGAGTAACAATTTTAATTATAATATTTATATTTGGTATAAACTGACTTTACTCTGTGAAACAAACAATATTTGGCATAAATACCTATACTAACTGGTTCAGTCAGGGTCATTGTTTTCATCTTTCATAATTTTACCTATATTCAATTAATAACCACAGTTTCTTCTTTTCTAAATGTGTAACATTATTATTTTCCACTATAAAAATAAACGGCAGCTTATACCATGTAATGTGTACCTACACTGTTACACACCCAATGTCGCTTCTCATATTTTTAGTCTATGACAAATGACGCAAAATGGCATCCACAAAATATTTTGCTCGAAATAAGTTTTAAAAACGATTATCTAGTTATTTACCGATGGAAAGGTATTCCTTTGCATTTTGACGTGTTACTCGAATTATTAGTGCAATATCGTAAAACACACGAAGGCATATTTATTGAGTTATCACGGGTTGTTGCTTTAAAACACACAAGACCTAAACGCTCAAGAGCGAGCAAGCGACTGAGTGAACTGCGGCCGGCCGACCGCAGTTGAACGGAACACAGAGTTAGTGAGCGGCGTCTTCTCTATACGTAGTAGTAATAGCTCAATGGTTATAAATAATAATAGTAAATGTATAACGAACTATGGCTACTTATTATTAGGGTGTTCCAGTAAGAGTGCACTTTCTAATTTGTAAATAAAAACAGGTATTTTATGAAAGAGTTGTAATATTTTAATGGGATTGTAAAGAAGACAAGTTCCGATTAAGTATGGAATAAAATATCCGGCAAATATCCCCACCGGCTCTGTTAACAGGCCATTCCTATTTTCATGAAATTTTACATGTTTTTTTTACAAATATCGCAAAGATGACCAACATTCACACCAGACAGTTGCTCGTTGTGGGTGAATTTGTTTCTCTTGGATTGCATGAGAATTTTCTGAGCCCTAAATTCGTCAATTTTGTGTTTTCACGTAGCCATTCAGATGGAAATGCGCTAAGTTTTCCTAACTTTTCCTAAGTTTTTAAGATAACTTTTTCGAAAAATTGGCATCGACTTCACTTTGCTCCATCACCCATTGAATGCATTGCCGGCGCTTTCCAAGGTCTGCCGGTTTGAGCTTTTGTTGACCACTCTTCGAATGCTTGACAAATTAGGTGCACTTTCTCGACTGAAAATTTGGCGAAGTTTGCGAGAGATCTATATGGTCCCATTTTTGTAATGAGTTTTCACAATTATAACGCGTTGTTCTTTCGTAAAGCGCTTCATTTTTAATAATCGGAATAAACATAGGTAACATCTGTAAAATTTCAGAGTTGCCACTTGCACAAAAAAAAAGTTATTCAAAATTTAAAAAGTGCACTCTTACTGGGACACCCTATA